>JAUIMM010000020.1:6592500-6977500 GCA_031769625.1 Taudactylus pleione
AGAATCTCTCCAACATGATAGACTTATATTGAGTGTCCAGGAAGACACAGGTCTACGAACTGAGCAGAAATCGGTCAAGAAATACTGGCCACTTTTGAGCACTGAGCATTAGAAGAGGTGCCAATTTGAAAGACCTACTTTATAGAACCAATGAGCCAGCTGGAAAGATTGGTTCAATGATTGGTTATCCTCAAAGAAAGGGTGTTTCCGGTATCTTGGATGCACCACCTGTAGGGTGTTATTGACTGGCAGCTCATTTCCCCACCCGCATAGTGGGAGACGGATTCAGCTAAAATATCGGCTGTCTTGCCAAATGGATCATTTAATCTAAATTCTCCTTTGTCCTTGTGGGCTGATGTACGTCGGCAAGACGATTAGGACATTTCGAGAACAAATGGCACAACACTGGTCATATATCAGGCTTGCCTATGAAACAGGCAACACTGATAAGCCGGTGGCAGCTCATTTCTTATCTATGGGACATCAGTTTGTGACTCTGAAATATATGATTATTGACTGGATTCCTCCCCTTAAGAGAGGTGGGGATAGAGATCGTCTGTTGCTGAAGAAAAAGTCCAAATGGATAAATTTTTTGGACACTGTGGCCCCGCGGGGTCTGAATGAGTATAACCATTTGCACCATTTTTTGCATTGAAGATTGGAAATTAAGATGCTTTCCTATACATCTATAGTGGACGGGCCTGGATGAAATTTTGTTAATAATTTTTGTATGATTTTTTTCTATATTATCACTATTGTTTATTGTTCTTTTGATCCCTTATACATACATATACATATTTTTTATGTGTGTGTTCTTCAGAGGCTCATTTATTATAATTAAGTTTTTTTGTGTTTTATATTCTGGTGATGGTTGTCACTATGTCTATTTTTAGCTTAAAAGCTCTCAGGGCAGGCATACATAACCTAAGATTGGCTCTTATTTGGAACTAAATAGCTCGGATGCGGTGATTATTTGCTGCACACCGCAGTCGGAAAGCATGGTTGGTGACTTCCGGTTGCTTGACATGCAAGCCGGAAGTGTGGTCTAACCTATCTGTGGTTTTGAGTCCCCGCTATTATAGTAGCATAGATCACGTGACTTCCAGTTTTATTGGATGCAAGCCGGAAGTATGGTGCAGCGTGAGCTAAAGTGTTGTACTATGCTGTGAGTACAAGGCGCATTAGCGCAGTGTGGGCTATATGTGGGTTCTCAGTAGGTTGACCATTGGGCTATTTTTGCTAGATAGAGTTGTTATGCCAACGTTATTGTAGATGTCCATATATGGACTTCCGGTTTCTGGACCTCCGGCTTTCAAACTTTGATTGAGGGAGGGGTTGGTTTATGATTGATTAATAGTGGTATATAAGGGGTCCTGTGGAGTGAAGGAGCTGTGCGTCCTGTCTGTCTGCACTGGAGGTGTCTTGAAAAAGACCGCAATTCAGCGGTCGGAATGGCGACTCTTTTACTGCACCAATGTTGTGACTATTAAAGTAGATGTGTTTACACTTTGAAGAGAAGCCCTGGTGAGTGAACACTGCTTTGTTCTAGTATGGATATGATGATCATGTATCACCATTGAGGTAACCACCCCTGACATTTTGAAAAGACAGCATGAGCTGGCAGTCATTTTTGAAATATAAATATATATATATATATATATATATATATATATATACATGTGTGATGTAGTTAAAAAACCTACGATCAGGATGCCAACTGCAGGGATCCCGGCACCGGAATCCTGAACTGGGGACAGAAGACCGACATGAGTGGAGATGCCGACGTCAGGATCTCGACAGCTGGCATCCCAATTGCATGTACAGCTGGCACCCTTAGCTGTAACTGCGGGGAGGGCTTGTGGTATGCTGATGTGGTTGCCTGGATAATGTGGACGCTGTTGATGGGCCACCGCGGTTACATCTGGTGGACGTCTCCAGCGGTACTACGTGTCCTGGTTCCTGGGTAACGCGGATGCTGCTGTTGTACCGCCAGCGTTACTTCTGGCGGATGACTTCAGTGTGCTGCCGGGTGCCAGGGTTCAGCTGCATGTGTCCACTTGTTCCAGTGGGTATGATCAGTCCCCTGATGACCAGACAGGTGAGTGTTGTTGGGACAATTAAGTATTTATAG
Organism: Taudactylus pleione; assembly: GCA_031769625.1. Classification (NCBI taxonomy): domain Eukaryota; kingdom Metazoa; phylum Chordata; class Amphibia; order Anura; family Myobatrachidae; genus Taudactylus; species Taudactylus pleione. The sequence continues at coordinate 6,594,632 of JAUIMM010000020.1, forward strand.
ACTATACCAGCATTCTAAGGTTGATATTCCCCTGAAGACGGTTTAACAATTGAAACAGCTGTTGGGACCTCGATACAATCTCGATACAATCTTCTCCGCATCACAGGGCTTAACCCCGCTACAATCTTTTCCGCATCCCAGGGCTCAACCCCGCTACAATCTTCTCTACATCACGAGGCTCAACCCCACTACAATCTTCTCCGCATCCCGTGGCTCAACCCCGCTAAAATCTTCTCCGCATCGCGGGGCTCAACCCCGCTGCAATCTTCTCCGCGTCACGGGGCTCAACCCCGCTACAATCTTCTCCGCAAATATACATATATATTTATATATATGTATAGATATATATGCATGCACATACTCAAACACAACAAACAGACACAGTTAGCACACCATATTTTAAATAACAAAACAATGTCCCCCTGCAAAGTTTATGCAACTGTGCCCTACTCCACCCTCCACTTACCTGGTATGGGTGGAGAAGACAGGACGCAGGATCTCCTCCTTTCTGTGGTACTCCTCATCTCTGCCCTCTCTACCTCCTCCATGGGTGTGGTGCCATAAACTTTATTTTTTCAGCTCCTCTACCCACTCTCCCCAATAAGTCACGCCCCCTTTTCTCATTCTCCAGCCTTTTGGGTTTCTGGGTAGGGAACACTAGCTCCCCTTTGGCTGACAGCGGCCATCTTTTTGTAGCTTGATATGAGAGCAGCCATTTTCTTTTAGCCCCTGCTACTGCTACTTGGATGAAGGATCTCTCTCTAGCTGGGCAGCGGCCAGGGAGCACTGCAGGAGCATCCTCTGCCTGCCACAGCCTGGCTTCCCTGGAACACTAACATTGTTCCGGGCCGGGGGGCAAGTGGCACCCTGCCCCCCAACCCAGCCCGCCCCTGCCACTGATGTTTAGATAGCAGTCCCAATCAGCTTTTGGTGCCACAGTTACAAGAAAAAAAACATATATACAGGAGAATAGAATTGCTGTTTTTTCAAAGGTCCTGAACTATTTGAAAACATTTCCTTACTAGAGCTGCTGGAGAAGACAGAACATACAATGGGTTGGGTACAGAAAGCCGGCACTTGGGATCCCGGTGGTCAGAAGAACTACACATACAAGTATGTTGTGACCTAGATTGCACAGATTTTAATGTTTGGGCATGCTGGGATGTGTTGTGCTCCAGCATATTTTTTTTTTGGTGGGGGTCTGTGTAAAGAATAATGTTAGCAAGTAAAAATAGATTTGAACTCAACACTAATATGTTTTTTGAGATAAACTAGCACAGAATGGGCCATTGCACTGTTAGCTTAAAAACCACAGTCATTTTTTTGGTTGCACTATGTTTTGTTAAGTTGCCCACTGCTCCAATTAATCTGGAAACACATGTAATGATGCAAATAATAATGTCTGGAACTGTTCCGCAGCTGCTCCAGGGAGAAAGAATTCAATGGGAAAAGGGCTCGTCCACGTGTGGAAGAACATGCTACAGGTATGTGCTAAAATAGAAATGTTGCAAAAACATCAAATTAGTATGTACATGAGCATTTAATGATGAAATAGACCCAAACCAATCATGCTTTAATGAGGACATTGGGGTTTATTTACTAAAGTACGGGTTTTTAGAATTGGATTCTAGCTATTATCTTCTAGAAGGTGCTAGACAAATGTTAAGTATAATCTGATTGGTTGCTATGGGCAACATCTCCACTTCTAAAAACCTGCACCTTAGTAAATATACCCCATTATCCTTAGATTTTAATAAACATAACTTTAGAATAAATTCATGTGGCCACAATCTGCAAACAATGCAGAAGCATTACAACTGTCTAGCCTTCCCCCCTTCCCCCACTATTACAAAAATCAAAATAATAATCCTTACCTTTTTTAGGTCCATCACTTTCACATCCACCAACTCCACTGTCAGGAAGAAGATGATGATCATGACATCGTCTTAGTCACAGTAGATCCTGGCATGGTTGTGGATGAAAATACAGAAGTAGTTACTAACCACAACCAGCAACTGAAACGCACATCACCAGAGACTACACCTACACCTCAACAACCCCCTTCTTTAGAGGAATTAGCTTTGTCCCTTGATAGCTTGAAGCAGGTCTTCTTTATAGAGAGACAAACACAACAAATGGATTCCACTAATCATATGTTAAAAAAATAACTAGTGCTAACAGTGTGGCGGAGAGTACACAAATTAGAATGGCTAACAATATTGATTTAAGGCTGCTTGACCTCACTCAGGCTATTCGGGCCAGGGGCGTATCTACCCATTGGCCAGGGGCGCCGGTCAATGGGGGGAGCCAACCGGGGGTGCCACCTGTGGCCAGTGGGTAGAATCAAGACAGGGCCGCCTGTGGCTCGGCGGCTCCTCAGTGCATCAGCAACAGAGATGATGCGCACATGACGTGACGCGCGCCTTGTTTAAATAAAAAAGCTTTATTTATTCTATTTACCAGGCAGCCGCTGGCAAGCGATGGCAGCTGCCCGGACCTTGACATCTAAGAACTTCCTAGATGTCAAGGTCCGGGCAGCCGCCATCACTTGCCGGGGCTGCCTGGTAGGTACATAGAATAAATAAAGCTTTTTTTTTTAACAAGGCGCACGTGACGTCATGACGCCATGTGCGCTTCATCTCTGCTGCAGCTGCTGCACTGAGGAGCCGCAGAGCCACAGGCTGAACCGCTGAAGTCGGTAAATATTTGTGGGCATGCGGGGGACCGATGGCCAGATGGTGGGGGTCAGGAACTGGAGCCGGTGGCTGGATGGTGGGGGCCAGGGACTGGCGCTGGGGGCTGGATGCAGGGGGTCAGGGACGGAAGCCAGGGGCTGGATCTGCAGAGGGTCAGGGACTGGAGCAGGGGGCTGGATCTGCGGGGCCAGGGACTGGAGCAGGGGCCTGGATCCGGGGTGGCCAGGGACTGGAGCAGGGCCTGGATCCGGGGGGGCCAGGGACTGGAGCTGGTGGCTGGATGGTGGGGGCCAGGGACTGGAGCCAGGGGCTGGATGCAGGGGGTCAGGGACTGAAGCCAGGGGCTGGATCTGCGGAGGGTCAGGGACTGCAGCAGGGGGCTGGATCTGCGGGGCCAGGGATTGGAGCAGGGGGCTGGATCTGCGGGGCCAGGGACTGGAGCAGGGGCCTGGATCCGGGGGGGCCAGGGACTGGAGCCCTTTATTACAGGCAGGCTAATTACTGGGGAGACAGGAGGGTAATGGCTCGGAAGACAGAAGTGGGATGGTGGGGCTGGGGAGACAAAAGGGGGGCTGCCTGAAAAACAGAAGGGGGTGCTGGCTGATAAAACATGGGAGCTGGCTAGGGATACAGTAGGAGGGCTGGCTGTAGAGACATTATAAGTATAGAGTAATTATTCAGAAAATATGGGGGGGGCGCCAGTCCATTACTTTGCCAGGGGCGCCTGGACCCCTAGATACACCCCTGATTCGGACACAGACTGAGGCACTTCTAAACCTTCACAGAGAGTTAGTAGGGCAGAGGGGCCTAATAAAGGCAACATCATCATCCACTATTAGTAGTATGTGTACAACTTCACATAGTCCATCACCTACAGTACCACTCCACCCCGGTGCAGTCTACGCACACGTGGTGGCGTGCTTAAAGCCATAGTTAAAGGTAGAGTAGGTTCAGCAGACAAAAAGTAAATGTTACACATGTTACAGTATGTTTAAATTGTTATTACAGCACTTTTGGATTGCTTTGCATACTTGAATGCAGCATATATAGATACAGTATATGTGTGTTTTTTCACTTTATATTGAAAGATCTTATAATGTTCATTCGTATTATTCCAATGTTGGAGTATTGTTTTTTTATTTTTATTTTTATAAAAGCATGTTATAGTGCAGTAACTGACAAAGGTTGAATGTGTGATTTTGAAAAATGTATTACCTAAGCATCTTTATACAAAATTTAATTGAAATGTGTTTTTATTTTTTTATCTAAAAAACTTACCAGACACTTTCAAGGTCCCAAATATATATATACACACACACAGTGCTCGAAGTGGGAATTTAGAGGTAAGGGTATGGAGATTGAATCTTACCCCCTTGGGCCCCTGCTTCCATATCACCCCATTGTCCAGTGCTTCTCACCCTTCTCCCTGCCTGCTCCCCTCTCTCACTCCCCTGCCCTTCTCACTTACTGATTCCCTCTCTCTTTCACCCCCTACAATACTAACTGCCTACCTCCCTCTGTCTGCCTCTCTCTCTATTCCCTCCCTCACATCCTCCCCTCTCTCTACTTCCCTCTGACCTGCGCTGCTGGAATGGAGCTGCCTGGAGCACCAGGTCTTCGTTGCTGCTGTAGTAGTGCACTGTGCAGTGTACACTAATCCGGCGCCACAGTGCGAGCCAATGATAAGCTGCCACTTGGCAGCTTCTCATTGGCTGGTGGCCGTGAGCCTGCAATTGGCTGGCAGCCGCGAGCCGCGCGTGCAGCATCTTCCATGGTTACACCTCAGTCTCCTGTGCAATGTACATACATTTTAAGTAATCTGTTTGTAGGCATACAACTTGAACACATATACACATACACATTCTATAACATTGTGTCACAAATACTTACGTGAAAAATACTGCTGTATGATCCTCTGTTGAACCTCATTGCCGCCCTCTGTATTGACAACGACCTCTGATGGAAAAGGGTCCGGCTCCTCTACAACTGCTGCAATGTCTCCAAGGTCATCATGGCTTTGCCCAAGAGCCATGTTTTGGAGCATGCAGCATGGCCGGATGATGTCACACACTTTACGCACAGAGGGAATGAGATATATGTCGCCACAAATTCTTCAGGGCAGATAACACTTGAGATAAATGCCTAGAGAAAGTGGCTTGTGTAATACCCATCACTCTAGCGCTCACTGACTGAAATGAGCCAGTGCCAAAAAAATGCAGGGAACACATTAATTTATGCAGCCCAGGCACTGCACAGCTGCTACCAGCCAAAGGCTCCAAATCATCTCTCACCTGCTCATATAGGGCCATGAGGTTTGTGTGGTTCAATCTAAATAACTGAACCACCTCATGATCTTTAGCGGGAGTCCAGGTCCATCCTCAGTCTATGTCCTCACCTGGCACGCAGCAGAATAGGGACCTGGATCTGGTGATGCTCCTGTGCCCTCCTTCTGCACAGCTCCTCCATAGAAAGCAGCCCACAAGCATACAGCTCCAATGAAGACTGTACAAACTCCATTTCTCACAGGTGCAATGGCTGTAGGCATGGTTTATATAGGGATGTGATTACGTTTTATGGAGTTCACATGGGTTAATTTGGCTCAGATTTTTACATTTATGAAATTGACTTTAAACTCGCCGATCTGAACCTGGTGTAAAGTTTTTGCAATTTTTAGTTAAGTTTAGAGTGCGAATTCCTAACTCTCACTCTATTACATTGGAGAGTTGTATCTTTAACACTGGAAAACATCTGGATGCGAGTTTCAAAATGGCGAATTTGATAAAGATGAGAAACATGCGAAAAAACCTGGAGACATTATAATAGTGACACACAGGTGCCATTTTCTTGGTCATCATATAAGCATCATTTTCATTTAATACTGATACACCAATGCCATATAATTGATTATATTAACCTAGCATACTGTAAAAATTTTTTCTAAAAATAGCTATCAATAAAACATTCCAATATGTGTTAATATAGAACTTTATTTTTCATTGCAATATTATCATCTTATTTCTCATAAAAGATATATAAAATTATTAAAATACTCATCCCTGTTTACATAAATAAGAAAATATTATACTCTATAGAAATGGTATCCAAAAAGTAATTACTAGTTATTAGTTACTAGTTACTAATTACATAAATAAATAATTACTCATAGACAATGTTATTGGGAATCACACAGGGATGAAAACAACCAACAACTAAGTAATTCAACATTGTCCAAATAAACAAAACCGAGAGGAAGAGAAGGATGAAAACATCTTTAGTCCATTAATTGGGCTGCATCCAATTCGGTGCGATGATGAATAGCCGCAGGAGGGAGCTGTTTGCCTTGTCGGGAATTGGTTAAGTCAGAGAATGCCGGTTCTCACGACTTAACCTGGGTGTTAAGGTGCGGTAACCAGCATTCTCTGACTAAAGTGCTTGGCTCGCGGCTGTTAGCGCTGCGCTAAGCCGGCAAACAGCTGCGCACCGGGAACTTTTGTCGGATTTCTCCTCGCATCCCCAGGGAGGTGTGAGAAGAAATGCTTTAGCCCATCCAAACAGCGTGGCGTATTGAATAGCTGCAGGAGCCCCGAGGCTATTCACCATCGTACTGAATTGAATTCGGACCATTAAGACCAAAAGGAACTAATGCATCACATTTATTAATCTAAAAGGTTTCATGTCTTGCTAATTTCTTTAAACTGTCCCCTTATCTCTCATCTTGAACTACACGTTCAATAGCTTTGAATGAGAAATTGGTCAAAGATGATTTTTGACATTCTGAAAAGTGTAGTGACACTGTGGTTCTTTACTTCATTTAGGATATTCCTCATATGCTCTAAGATACGATGCTTAAGCTGTCTTTTGGTTTTGCAAATGTGTTTTTACTTTTTACCGCATTGACATTCAATCATATATACAACAAAGATGTTTGACAGTTCATCCAGGTTACTATTTCATTGTTTCTAGAGCGATTACAATTTCCAAAATTAGTTTTGCCTTTACTACAAAACTGACAAACTTTGCAGTGGTTACAGGGATGGAAACTTTTTGCCTTTGGTATTCAATTGGGCGTAGATTTAAGTGTAGGAAGAAGACTAGGAGCTATCGAACTAATTGTGGTTCCTTTGGTAGTACTTTTCCTAACACAGGGTCCAAGAGAAGGACGTCCCAATGTTTGTTAAGGATGTTTCTGATCTTTTTTTCTTTACTATTAGAAGTGGTAGTAAAAGGAACAAAAAATGAATTATTCCCAAACCTATCCTTTTTCTATTTATAGGTAAGTAGTTCATATCGTGGAATCTTTCTCGCTGTTTCCACACTTTCCTTAATAAGCTTCTCTGGATATCTTTTTTCTACAAACCTTGAGCTTTATATTCCTACTGTACCTGTTTAGCAAATTTTCTTTCATCCAGTTATGTCTAAAGCTGGCCACACATCTAAAGATTATCTGTCCAACCAGCCAACTAGTTGATTGGTTGGAATGAAAATCTGGTAAGGTATGAAAGCAAATGCCAATCAGCAATTTGCTCCCAAACACTGGAGAATGGACCAAAACTGTTATTTGAACTAATTGCTTAGATCAAACATTTAAAAAACTTGTCTGACGACCATTTTCATCTGTTTTCTGGCATTTAGGAGCAAATTGCTGATCATCAGTTCCTCCCATACGTTACCAGATTTTCATTCCAACCAATCAACTAGTTGGCTGGTTGGATGCAAGTTGGTCTAGTGTGTGGCCAGCTTTAGTCTAACAAAGTGCGAACAAGGAATATTGGATTTCCACTTTCTAAGATGACAGCTGTTGTAACAAACATAGCTGTTACTATCAACTAGGGGTGTGCACCGGCCACTTTTCGTGTTTTGTGTTTTGGTTTTGGATCTGGATCTTTCTTCGTGTTTTGGATCTGGATTGGTTTTGCCAAAACCACCCTTGCGTGTTTTGGGTTCTGGGTTTTGTGTTTTGGATCTGTATTTTTTTGAAAAAAAGCATAAAAACAGCTAAAATCACAGAATTTGTAGGTTTTTCTGCTCCTATGCTATTATTAACCTCAATAACCTTAATTTCCACTCATTTCCAGTCTATTCTGAATACCTCACACCTCACAATAGTGTTTTTATGTCCAAAAGGTTGCACTGAGGTAGCTGGATGACTATGCTAAGCGACACAAGTGGGCAGCACAAACACGTGACCCATCTAGGCGTGAAACTGCAGTGGCAGACAGGATGGCATTGAAAAACTAGGCCCCAAACTGTACATAATGCAAAGAAAAAAAAGAGGTGCAAGATGGAATTGTCCTTGGGCCCTCCCACCCACCCTTATGTTGTATAAACAGGACATGCACACTTTAACAAACCAATCATTTCAGCGCCAGGGTCTGCCACACAACTGTGGCTGAAATGATTGGTTCGTTTGGGCCCCCACAAAACAAGCTGGCAATTTATCTGTCCCTGCACAAACTGGCTCTACGGAGGCAAGATGTCATCCTCATCCTCCTCATCCACCGATTCCTCACCCTCTTCAGTGTGTACATCCTCATCCTCACAGAGTATTAATTCGTCCCTGCTGGAACCACAGGTCCCTCTGTACGTTCTGGAGGCTGGTCTCCCTGGAAGAGTTGATAATTCATTTTATGAACATCATCTTCTCCACATTTTGTGGAAGCAACCTCCTACGCCTTTCGCTGACAAGGTTCCCGGCTGCACTAAACACTCTTTCGGAGTACACACTGGAGGGGGGGCAACTCAGGTAAAATAGAGCCAGTTTGTACAGGGACCTCCAAATTGCTTCTTTTTCCTGCCAGTACAGGTACGGACTGTCTGACATGCCTACTTGGATGCTGTCACCGATGTAATCCTTTAACAGACAGACGCACGCTTGTCGCTGCTGCTTTGAGGATTCAAGTGCGGCTACAGCCCACACAATTCACAAAGACAGAAAAAAAAAAGAATATTTTTATTGTTTGTGGAGCACACTTTGAGGGTTACACCACCCTTTAACAGACAGACGCACGCTTGTCGCTGCTGCTTTGAGGATGCAAGTGCGGCTACAGCCCACACAATTCACAAAGACAGAAAAAAGAAGAATATTTTAATTGTTTGTGTAGAACACTTTGAGGTGTCACCACCCTTTAACAGACAGACGCACGCTTGTCGCTGCTGCTTTAAGGATGCAGGTGCGGCTACAGCCCACACATTTCACAAAGACCAAAAAAAAAAGAACAATATTTTAATTGTTTGTGTAGAACACTTTGAGGTGTCACCACCGTTTAACAGACAGACGCACGCTTGTCGCTGCTGCTTTAAGGATGCAGGTGCGGCTACAGCCCACACAATTCACATAGACAGAAAAAAAAGAACAATATTTTAATTGTTTGTGTAGCACACTTTGAGGGTGTCACCACCCTTTAACAGACAGACGCACGCTTGTCGCTGCTGCTTTGAGGATGCAAGTGTGGCTACATCGCACACAAGTCACAAACACATTAAAAAAATAGTTTTTTATTTTTTGGAACACTTTGAGAGTTACACCACCCTTTAACAGACAGACGCACGCTTGTTGCTGCTGCTTTAAGGATGCAGGTGCGGCTACAGCCCACACAATTCACAAAGACCGAAAAAAAAAGAACAATATTTTAATTGTTTGTGTAGAACACTTTGAGGGTGTCACCACCCTTTAACAGACAGACACACGCTTGTCGCTGCTGCTTTAAGGATGCAGGTGCGGCTACACCCCACACAATTCACATAGACAGAAAAAAGAAGAATATTTTTATTGTTTGTGTAGCACACTTTGAGGGTGTCACCACCCTTTAACAGACAGACGCACGCTTGTCGCTGCTGCTTTAAGGATGCAGGTGCGGCTACATCGCACACAAGTCACAAACACATTAAAAAAATAGTTTTTTATTTTTTGGAGCACTTTGAGAGTTACACCACCCTTTAACAGACAGACGCACGCTTGTCGCTGCTGCTTTAAGGATGCAGGTGCGGCTACAGCCCACACATTTCACAAAGACCGAAAAAAAAGAACAATATTTTAATTGTTTGTGTAGAACACTTTGAGGGTGTCACCACCCTTTAACAGACAGACGCACGCTTGTCGCTGCTGCTTTAAGGATGCAGGTGCGGCTACAGCCCACACATTTCACAAAGACCGAAAAAAAAAGAACAATATTTTAATTGTTTGTGTAGAACACTTTGAGGGTGTCACCACCCTTTAACAGACAGACGCACGCTTGTCGCTGCTGCTTTAAGGATGCAGGTGCGGCTACAGCCCACACATTTCACAAAGACCAAAAAAAAAAGAACAATATTTTAATTGTTTGTGTAGCACACTTTGAGGGTGTCACCACCCTTTAACAGACAGACGCATGCTTGTCACTGCTGCTTTAAGGATGCAGGTGCGGCTACAGCCCACACATTTCACAAAGACCAAAAAAAAAAGAACAATATTTTAATTGTTTGTGTAGCACACTTTGAGGGTGTCACCACCCTTTAACAGACAGACGCACGCTTGTCGCTGCTGCTTTAAGGATGCAGGTGCGGCTACAGCCCACACAATTCACAAAGACAGAAAAAAAAGAACAATATTTTAATTGTTTGTGTAGCACACTTTGAGGGTGTCACCACCCTTTAACAGACAGACGCACGCTTGTCGCTGCTGCTTTAAGGATGCAGGTGCGGCTACAGCCCACACATTTCACAAAGACCAAAAAAAAAGAACAATATTTTAATTGTTTGTGTAGCACACTTTGAGGGTGTCACCACCCTTTAACAGACAGACGCACGCTTGTCGCTGCTGCTTTGAGGATGCAGGTGGAATCTAGACGGGATTTGGAACCGAGGACACACTACCTCCATCAATTGTCTAAATCCCACTGCACTAATGTCGGATACCGGACGCACGTCTAACACCAACATAGCAGTCAAGGCCTCAGTTATACGTTTTGCTTCAGGATGACTGCTGTCGTACTTCATCCTCATCGCTAGGGACTGTTGGAGGGTCAATTGTTTAGTAAAAGTAGTGATGTTCCTACTTCCTCTCTGGGATGATGAACAACTCCCAGCAGCAGCAACAGCACTAGGAGGAAGTGGTTCTTGATCTTTCCCTATTTTATTTTTATCGGAGAAAGTTTGGTCCTCCATTTATGTTATATTGATATATATATACGTGCGGCTAAAGCGCACACAAACACAGAAAATATTATTTTATTTTTGCTGGAGAGTAGTGCACTTTGTGGGTTACACCACCCTTTAAGAAATGAGCCAGCCGGCTCTTTACTTATGGGACACAGGCGCACGCTTGGCGCTGCTCCTTTGTTGATGCACGTGCAGCCACAGTGCACACAATTCACAAACACAGAAAATAATTTTTTTTTTTGTTTGGACTGGAGTGTACTTTCGGGGGTTACAGCACCCTTAACGGTCAAGCCAGCCGGCCCTTTACTTATGACACAGGCGCACGCTTGGCACTACTTTGTTGATGCACGTGCGGCTACTGCGCACACAATTCACAAACACAGAAAATAATTTTTTTTTTGGTTTGGACTGGAGTGTACTTTCGGGGGTTACAGCACCCTTAACGGTCAAGCCAGCCGGCCCTTTACTTATGACACAGGCGCACGCTTGGCACTACTTTGTTGATGCACGTGCGGCTACTGCGCACACAATTCACAAACACAGAAAATAATTTTTTTTTTGGTTTGGACTGGAGTGTACTTTCGGGGGTTACAGCACCCTTAACGGTCAAGCCAGCCGGCCCTTTACTTATGACACAGGCGCACGCTTGGCACTAATTTGTTGATGCACGTGCGGCTACTGCGCACACAATTCACAAACACAGAAAATAAATTTTTTTTTGGTTTGGACTGGAGTGTACTTTCGGGGGTTACAGCACCCTTAACGGTCAAGCCAGCCGGCCCTTTACTTATGACACAGGCGCACGCTTGGCACTACTTTGTTGATGCACGTGCGGCTACTGCGCACACAATTCACAAACACAGAAAATAATTTTTTTTTTGGTTTGGACTGGAGTGTACTTTCGGGGGTTACAGCACCCTTAACGGTCAAGCCAGCCGGCCCTTTACTTATGACACAGGCGCACGCTTGGCACTACTTTGTTGATGCACGTGCGGCTACTGCGCACACAATTCACAAACACAGAAAATAATTTTTTTTTTGGTTTGGACTGGAGTGTACTTTCGGGGGTTACAGCACCCTTAACGGTCAAGCCAGCCGGCCCTTTACTTATGACACAGGCGCACGCTTGGCACTACTTTGTTGATGCACGTGCGGCTACTGCGCACACAATTCACAAACACAGAAAATAATTTTTTTTTTGGTTTGGACTGGAGTGTACTTTCGGGGGTTACAGCACCCTTAACGGTCAAGCCAGCCGGCCCTTTACTTATGACACAGGCGCACGCTTGGCACTACTTTGTTGATGCACGTGCGGCTACTGCGCACACAATTCACAAACACAGAAAATAATTTTTTTTTTGGTTTGGACTGGAGTGTACTTTCGGGGGTTACAGCACCCTTAACGGTCAAGCCAGCCGGCCCTTTACTTATGACACAGGCGCACGCTTGGCACTACTTTGTTGATGCACGTGCGGCTACTGCGCACACAATTCACAAACAGAAAATAATTTTTTTTTGGGTTTGGACTGGAGTGTACTTTCGGGGGTTACAGCACCCTTAACGGTCAAGCCAGCCGGCCCTTTACTTATGACACAGGCGCACGCTTGGCACTACTTTGTTGATGCACGTGCGGCTACTGCGCACACAATTCACAAACACAGAAAATAATTTTTTTTTTGGTTCGGACTTGAGTGTACTTTCGGGGGTTACAGCACCCTTAACGGTCAAGCCAGCCGGCCCTTTACTTATGACACAGGCGCACGCTTGGCACTACTTTGTTGATGCATGTGCGGCTACTGCGCACACAATTCACAAACACAGAAAATAATTTTTTTTTTGGTTTGGACTGGAGTGTACTTTCGGGGGTTACAGCACCCTTAACGGTCAAGCCAGCCGGCCCTTTACTTATGACACAGGCGCACGCTTGGCACTACTTTGTTGATGCACGTGCGGCTACTGCGCACACAATTCACAAACACAGAAAATAATTTTTTTTTTGGTTTGGACTGGAGTGTACTTTCGGGGGTTACAGCACCCTTAACGGTCAAGCCAGCCGGCCCTTTACTTATGACACAGGCGCACGCTTGGCACTACTTTGTTGATGCACGTGCGGCTACTGCGCACACAATTCACAAACACAGAAAATATATTATTTTTTTAGCACTTGGGGGGAGCACCCCTGATGGACAGAGCACCCCCTGGACAACACTGCAGCACTCCTTTAGGACTGGGACACTGCACAGGACTTTGGAGTGGACACAGCCCCTATGGAGAACTGACTGCACAACACAGTCCAGCCAGCCCCTATGGACTTTGAAGTAGTGGACACAGCCCCTATTAACAACAGCAGCACAGCACAACACAGCCAGCCCCTATGGACTTTGAAGTAGTGGACAACAGCAGCACTACACTACACAGCCCTAACTCCCACCCTCCCTCTTCACTGTCCACAGCCGAGTGAGAAAATGGCGCCGACGTGGGTACCTTATATAGGATCCAAAACCCGCGAGACTCGGAAGGCGGGATGATGACGTTTTGCCTCGATTTCAGATCCGAGTCAGGCGGGAAAAGTCGAGCCTGATTCGGATCGGACTCGGATCGGGGGGGCTCGGGGGGTTCGGATTTCAGAAATCCGAACCCGCTCACCCCTACTATCAACTAGTTTAATGAAAGTATATGTGTCAATCTTTCCACCTATTTCCCAACAGGACCTATCAACCACCAAATCCAAAAATTCAGTTTCACCACTGTGGAAGTTATGGGAAAATGTAAGATTATAAGCATTTGTGTTGAGATAGGCCATGAATTCCAAAAATATCTCACCGCTCTCTTCCCACACAATCAAAGCACATTCAAAACATTATCTATATAATGATTGAATAATTTAATATGGGCATTGAAAGGATGCTTTCAATAAATTAATTGTTCAAACTTACAGTACTTCACCATTGTGTGCACCTTATTCTTTATTCTCCACATTACAGATTTGGCCGTTGAGGATGGGCTAAGGAGGAGAGCTGGACTCTTGAATGGGAACTTGTGCAGGACTTTTTATTATTGACACTAAAAATAATATATATATATATATATATATATATATTCATATAATCTATTTTGCTGTTATATTTTTATTCATTTTGTTATTTTTATTTATTTATTATTACTTATTTTTTAGATATATTCTGCTTTGTTTTTTAATGTATAGTTTAAATTTACTGGCTGTCTTTTAGCCACATTGTTAATGTTCTAATACTGTTTGTCTCATTAATAACTCTTACATTATGGTACCTTACCTACTAGATAGGGGATGCGGTTTATATGCCTACATTAGATATGCCGGCTGCCGGAATCCCGATGTCGGAATCCCAGTCACTGTTTGAATCCGGTGCCGGAATAACAACAGCCAGCATCCCGATCGTAAGTATAGAGGGGCTGGGTAGGTTTTAGCCATGGGGGAGGGAAGTTTAGGAACCCTGGAGGGTGGGGGGGGAGAGTTAAGGTTAGGCTGCATGAGGGGCATGGTCAGGGTTAGGCTCAAGACAGGGGGGGGATTAGGCACCATCGGGGAGAGGTTAGGGTTAGGCACTAAGGGGGAGGGTTAGGGTTAGGCACTTAACGGCAGAATTAAGGTTAGGGTGCAGGGGAACACTACTCACTGTTCCCCTGTCGGGATTGTAGGTATTGACTCTTTTATCAGTCGGCATCCCCACTGTTGGGATGTCATAACGATTCCACCAGATATTGCTTGTCTAATTTTCGGTCCTCGCAATGTGAGTTCCGATTTCAATGTACATAGAGTATAATTTTTACTTCCACCCGAGCATCAATGACACCACACATCCTTACTCATAGTACTTCCAGTTTTGTGTTTTACATTTAGGTTTGTTTTCCACTCTTCTTATTATTATACTCTGGTCTCTTATTTATACTGATTTACTTGTCCACAGAGTTTTACATTGTTCTTATTATACTCTGGGATCACATTTAAGCTGATTTACTTGTCCGCAGAGTTTTACATTGTGGCATAACCTGTATTTGTTTATTGTCTACCTTCAGTCCATGCATTCCAGTGGATCAGGAAACTGCAACAACCATTGCTACTTCTGGCAGAACTGCCAGATGGCCAGTTCGGTTGTGCCGGTATGCACACTCTATACATTACACACCCAGAGCAGGTACAGTGTTTATATACATATACTATTATTACTTATGTACCATGTAAACACACTGTATCCATTACACACCCAAAGTAGGTACATTTGTCTGTTCATATACACTCATATATACTGTAATGCATGGGGTGGGGGGTTAGAGAGAGAACGGAGGTGGTGGAATAGAAAATGGGAAAGAGAGAGAGTGTAAGAGAACGGGAGGGTGTGGGAAGAGAGAGAGAGAATGATGGGATGTTGAAAGAGAGAGCGATTGGGGGGGACACCCCTCAATTCTACCTAGCAACCCGGTGAATGACAGGTCTAAATATGTATATCTACACTATTTTGACTCATGTTGCAAGGAATCTATTCCCCTAAATGATGTAAAATTACCTGTGCCTATATGTATGTCTTCATGCTCCCCTCCACCTTTAATTAGTATTCTGCATTCACATTCAATAGAGATTCCCTATTGCAAAGCAAAGTAAATATACAGCCATGCCCAAAAGTTTTGAGAATGACACAAGTATTGGTTTTCACAAAGTTTGCTGCTTCAGTGTTTTTAGACCTTTTAGTCAGATGTTACTATGATATACTGAAGTAAAATTACAAACATTTCTTAAGTGTCAAAGGCTTTTATTGACAATTACATTAAATTTATGCAAAGATTCAACATTTGCAGTGTTGACCCTTCTTTTGTTTTTTGGTACCATTCTTTATTCATGTTCTTAGGAAAAATTGAGAGTGATCCCACTCCCTTGGCTGAGAAGCTACCCCACACATGACTGGTCTCAGTATGCTTGTAATTTTACTTCAGTATTCTATAGTAACATCTGACAAAGGGTCTAAAAACACTGAAGCAGCAAACTTCTCATTCTCAAAATGTTTGGCCAAGGCTGTAGATTTTCTGTTTGTCATTGTATTATTGAAACTAAACTCCACTTTATACGCAAAGATTAAAAAAGTTGAAAGAAGTGCGTAACCTTCCTCTATTAACTAAATGCACTCAAAGCAGTGTTCATATTACCTCAGTATCTACAAATAATGCTACACTAATAGCATTGAATGACACTGAGTAAATGACAATGAGAATCCTGCTGTTACCTCTTATTAATTGTAGACATAACAGGATACGGATTCTTTAGCTCACCAAGTACTGTACGTACAGTAATTAAGTCCATTAATCAGACAATTACTCGTCATCTGCATGATGGAATGATCCTCTGCTTTCCCAGCTGCTTGGTAGGTCCAGAAACTTTTATTTGTTGTGATTATAATAAATAGTCACATTTCAATAACTTGGCCTTGTGAATTTATCAACTCCTCAAAGCTTTTCTCCATGTAAGGCTGCATGTACTACATGTTTACCAAATGATGGCAAAATATACAGTATACATAATGTAATATAATTCCCTTTCATCTTTATAGGCTTGTTAATCACTGAGTTTAGTAACTTTACTCCTCATTTTTTGTTGACAAGCCCTAATAAATACATGCTACCGTCTCATTGTAAGTAATATTTCCTGCTGTAGATGACTATTAACTTTTTTTATACTTTTCATTTTCTGAAATATTTTAATGGATATTTTGAATTTGTGGCACCTGTACTGCAACATTGCTGGAGTTTCCACTCTTCCCTAGTAATATTCTGTCTCACTGTACTGCTCCAAGGCATATGTTTACATTCAGAACATATATGGGTGCAGTCTGTGTGGAGTATACAGGCCCCTCTTTACGCATACCCTGCACCCAGAATAGACCGTACTGTGTGCTGAGCAGCGGCCCCCCTGTATACCTGCTGTTGGAGGCTTCTTTCAGTGATTTATTTGGAAAGATGGTACCGGAGTATGAGATCATACAGACTCTGGAACTGTGCAGTGCATTATTACGCCTCTGAGTATATATTCATAATGTTCTCCCTAATTGTTAGCTATGTTAGGAGAACGTTTTTCTGGTGAGCAAACATTTTGAAAGGATAGCATGTGAGCATCATGCAGAAATTGTATGAGCAAATATGTAAGAATTAGAGATGTGGTTTTGGATCTGAATCCCCCCTGGTTTTGGATCTGGATTGTTTTTGCCAAAACCTCACCTCCATGTTTTGTTTTCGTGTTTTGGTTTGGATCTGGATTTTTTTTCTTAAAAAATCATAAAAACAACTAAAATCACATAAAATGGGCCTGTTTTTGTTCCTACAGTATAATTAACCTCAATCACATTTATTTCCAGTAATTTCCAATCAAGTTTGACCACCTCGCAATATTGTTTACTTCATCTAGGCCAAAAGGTTGCATCCAGCTAGCTGGCTGACTAAGCTAAGTGACACAATGGGCGGCACTAACATGTCGCAGTTCAGCTTATATTTTCCAATACGGATACAGTGTGTTATACAGTGTGGGTTGGATACACCAATAGTGCACTTACTGTGACAGCAGTGTCGGCAGAGCGGGGTTGCTGACAGTGTCCTCACTACATGGAATGGCAGTGCTGCGGTGCTGGCAGTGTTCCCAGTGAAGGGTATCAGTGATGTTGGCAGTGCGGGGGTGCCAGTGGTGTCTTTAGTGCAGGTTTGCTGGCTGTGTCGGCAGTGCAGGGGTGCCAGCAATCTTTAGTGCAGGTTTGCTGGCTGTGTCTGCAGTGCGGAGGTGCCAGCGGTGTGTTTAGTGCAGGTTTGCTGTCTGTGTCGGCAGTGTGGGGGTTGCCTGCGGTGTCCTCAGTACAAGGAATGGCAGTGCTGCGGTGCTGGCAGTGTCCTCAGTGAAGGGTATCGGTGATGTTGGCAGTGCGGGGTGCCAGCGGTGTCTTTAGTGCAGGTTTGCTGGCTGTGTCGGCAGTGCAGGGGTGCCAGCAGTCTTTAGTGCAGGTTTGCTGGCTGTGTCTGCAGTGCGGAGATGCCAGCGGTGGGTCTTTAGTGCAGGTTTGCTGGCTGTGTTGGCAGTGTGAGGGTTGCTGGTGGTGTCCTCAGTACATGGAATGGCAGTGCTGAGGTGCTAGCAGTGTTCTCAGTGAAGGGTACCGGCGGTGTCAGCAGAGCGGGGGTGCCAGCGGTGTCCTCAGTGTAGGTTTGCTGACTGTGTCAGCAGCACAGGGATATTCTCAATGCAGGGTGCCGACGGTGTCGGCAGAGCGGTGGTGCCAGCAATGTCCTCAGTGAATGTGTGCTGACAGTGGGCCTGATTCAGACCCGGTCACAATCGCTGAGCGCTCGCAACCGGGTCGATGGTGGCCCAGAGCGCATTCGCATGACTGAGCCGGCTCCGTCGTGCGCATGCGAGAGACCCGGATAGCGACGGGCAATCTGTCGCTCCGGGTCTCGTACCAAAGGGGGCGTGCTGTAGATGTTGAGTGACAGCAAACCCCCTTTGGTGGGCGGGCTGGGGGAGTGGCTGCCCAAACGGAGGCGTGTTGTCAGTGGGAGAGATTTTGGCTCTGTTAGAGCCGAAATCTATCAGGGGCTTGCGGCAACGAGACCACAAGGGTCTCATCGCAAGCCCGATAGTCACGATGGTCTTGACCATCGCGACCATCTTCCTGGCTGCTCGCTATAGCTGTGGGTGGTCACCCACAGCTATGCGAGCGGCCAGGAGGCCATTCTACAAAAAATATAGCCCGGCCCTGATTCAGAGCAAGCGCTCTGTCAGTGCGTCCGGCTCTGAATCAGGGCCAGTGTCGGCAGTGCAGGGGTGCTGGTGGTGTCCTCAGTGTGGGAGTGTTGGTAGTGTGGGGGTTGCTGATGGTGTCCTCAGTACAGGAGTGTCGGCAGCGGTGGTGTCGGCAGCGGGAGATGCTGCCAGTGGGGGTGCCGGCGGTGTCGGCAGCGGGGGGTGCCGGCGGTGTCAGGCAGCGGGGGATGGCGGACGCCATCTTCTTTTTCTTCTGCATTTTCAATGGGCTTAATGCTGATTGGCTGAGAGCCGTGACAGACGGCTCTCTCAGCAAATCAGCGTTAAGCCCACTCAATACAAAACCTCGCGACCCGACAGCGGGGTCGCAAGGTTTTGCCTCAGGTGAGAGATCCAGGGCAGGCAGGGAGATCCGAGCTGCGCTCGGATTGCGACGGATCCCCGAAATTCGGGTGGGTTCGGATCTCTGACATCCGAACCTGCTCATCTCTAGTAAGAATACTGAGCACTTCTTTCTTTCACTATGTTTTTGTGTTTGCGTATTTTTTATTGCAAAATGTCCATATAAAGAAATCAGCTCTGGACAGCATAATGTTATACCAAGCAATGGGCCTAATCCAGAGGTGTATGCAAACACAATGATTTACGAAGGTGTGAGAGGTGCGCATGCAGAGATGCTGCACTGTGCATGTGTAGTCCTCATTCTGCACTGTCTCGTAAACTGCAGCATGACTGACATGCTGCAGCTGTTTGGGGGTGTGGATTGGGCGGCGAGGGACACCGATCTTGAAAATGGGGACATGTAGGCCCCAATTTTGAGGCATGTCGAGGCCAATGTTTGCATCTTCCAAAGCGGCTTCATAGGCCCCAGCAGTGTGGAAATCTGTGCTGGGATCAAGTGGCTGTCCCAGCAACAGTGCAGGATCATGGCGCAGTGAGGATGTGTCCTCCGTGGTACACAGCCGTAACCTGTGAGTTTGTCCCCAGAGTTGGTGGCGCAGTCGTAGCAAGTGCCTGGTGAAGGGTCCGCCTGGTCCCTTCCTTCCACCAGTGCCGGTGGTAAAGTGGCGGCGGGTGAAGCTTGGCTCTGGGTGCGAGCTAAACGGATCTTGCCACCCGGAAACCATGAAGTGGCGTCGGCTCCGGCGGGTGTTTGGCTCTTTCCAGATGCCAATAGGAGTTAGCTGTGATGAACCAATATAGCCCCGCCCACTAGCGGTAACTTAGATTAGATGCTGCTGAGCGGGAAAAGTCAGTCCAGCGGCAGAGGGGGAGGAAAGAAGACCCACTGAAGAAGAAGAGAGGAGCATCACGGAGACAGTTCCAGCAGCTGTGGAAGATGCCAGAAGATCAAGAGAGAAAATCAACGGCGGCTGGATGAAGAGAGGAAGAGGCGGTGCCGCAGGCCAGGACGGGCCAGCGGCAGAAGAATGAAGCGGGGGTGGAAAGTAAAAGAGCTAATGAAGCTCCCCCCACAGCCTCTTCCATCATAACAGGTAGGCCTTCTGTGAGGCCTACCATTAACCCCTACATAGACCAACAGGTGTTGGATGTATGGGTAAATTGCCTGTGGGGTAAATTCAGGCAATAGGCCTGTGGGCATATAGGCGGGCACAAAGTCTGGGCAACATAAGGGGGATTTGCCCCAATAAAAAGTTTTTTCCCACCCCAAATAGGTGTGTGTGACCAGACGCCTTTCGCCTAGGCTGTCCCTGGTCACGGGTTAGCGCTTTTGGACTCCCACTCACAGTCAGTGACCGCTTGTCACTGACTCCGCCCACTGCATTGTGGCCGTGTAACGATGCTGCCACCACCAAACTCTACCATCGGCGTTCGGAACCGGTTTTTACGTTACCCTCAGGCTCCTACCTCGGCACCTGGAACCGCTTCTGCTGCGTATGCGTTTGACTAGCTGCGGCCACACCCCCTGATTCCTCCTGATCCCTCGCAATGGACCAGGTCTGCATGGTAGCTTGGCAGAGGGCTTGAACTTGGAGTCGCTGAGCTCTTACCTAGAACAGCCAGAGAACGGAATAGCGTTTGGCGCAATTCTGATGGTCACAGGTTTGAGGTACAATTGAAGTCAGGCAAGATGTTTATTGCTCAAAGTCTTGAAGAAGACTCATCCTTCCGGATGAAGGGATACATCGCATACAAGAAATCTTATCAAGCAGTTCTTCTCCTCAAAGAAGTTACAGGGTTGTACAATATTACCAGGCACGAAGCCTTCTTTTATGCCACTCTAATACACATTTCCACAGGGGTAAGCCCGCCCTGTGGTTTCCAACCAATCATCATAAGTGCATGACCGGTGCATGTGCTAGCCACATGCACATTTAACATTGTCCCTTATGGCAAGGGGGAGTGGTGACTCCCCTGTGCCTGGGCTCAACCTCGGAGCTGAGCAACACCCACAGCTCCGCTCCGTCTGGACACAGCCTGGGAACATAAGGATCTCCCTCCAAAAATGGACTTCCAGGAATCTGCTAAGGGACAAAGCTTGCTACCCTGCCTGAGTCTGAGCTCCAGAGGTGGGCAAGCAGGGTCCCCAGGCACGTTTCCTGGCCACGGAAGGGATGCTCATTTGGAGCTCCCTGCCACAGTTAGCTGGTTGCATTAGCCAGCTCCCTATGCACCTCCTCATACCACTTCCAGGCATGAGGCTGCATAGGAGAACATTTTATTCCCCTCGGGAAGAGGCTGGGGGACCCAGCAGCCCACAGAGAGCTCTGGATCCCCCTGGACCTTCACAGACCACAAGTAACTGCCTTTTACTTTAAATTATACACTTAAAATACATTTTATTTATTGTCTACATTTTACACTGCCCAGCGCTCAGCGCTGGGCTCCACTAGCCCTACAGTCTGGGACTTTTGGGGGCTCTCTCCTGGTGCCTGCTCACAGTGCTGGGGGTCCAGGGAGCTAACTCTCCCTGTCCCCCAGCATCAGCGCACCGTCTGTGCTGCACAGGGACCCGGATAGCCCGGTCCCCCTGTATACCAGTTACCCTGGCCAGCCCCGCGGCCACGATGCACTGGGAGCCGGCTTCTCCGGTCTCCCAGCGTGTGGCCTCTCCTCTGCACTGGAGTATCGGGAGCTAGCACTCCCGACCCGCAGCGTGCGGCTATTGCAGTCCTCCCCTCAATGCAGTGCACCGAGGGTTAACTACCCACATGCTGCGCTGTGGAGCTGGGGCACTGGGAGCAATGCTCCCAGTCCCCAGCGGTCAGCGCAAGTTCCCCTGGTGCCACGCACCGCGGTTGACCAGCGCCACACAGGGAGCCGGCTAGCCCAGTCCACCCTTCATGTGGTGCTTAGCCCTGCCAACCAGGACTCTTGTCCCGGTGGCAGCGGCTTCCTGCTGTCCTGGGGTGCCGGGAACGCTGCTCCCGGTCCTCAGTCTGATGCCTAGTCCTCCCGCACGTGGTGCTCAGCCCTGCAGTCCGGGATGCTCGTCCCGGCTGCAGTGGCTTCTGTCTGCCCTGGAGTGCCGGGAGTGTTGCTCCCGGTCCCCGGCAGTCAGCTACAGCTCCGCAGCCCGCTGGGGCACCGGGAGCTAAGCTTCCACCCCCAGTGTGGAGCACTTAGCTGCTCCTTGCCCTATGTCCTCTGGGGCACCGGGAGTCAGGCTCCTGGTCCCCAGCGTGGAGGCCTCACTGCCGCTCCGCCGGAGATGATCCAGGGATGCAGCACTGGCAAACAGCCCCCACCCCCGTGCATCGTGCCTGGGTTTCACACATGGCGCCTGGCGCCGGTACACATTTTAACACTGGGCGCCTAGCGCCTACAACAGTTTAAAGATGGCACCTAACGCTGTTGATACAATTAAATGTGGTGCCTAGCACCCATTGTTACTTTAGAAAATGGCTCCGCAGCTCAGGGGTTAACCCCTTCAGTGCCGCGGCAGCTATTAACCCCATGTGGCCTGCCTCTGGCCACAGTGTGAATGACCAGGGCATTAGGCAAAGGTCACTAAAAGCGCCACTAATAGGCGGGTGTCCTGAAATATATAAAGTGGCCTGGGTATTAGGTCTAGGTCACTAAGAAAGTGCCCCAGTTAGACAGGCCCATAGGCCTGAGCCCTGTATAAAATGGCCTTTGGCATTATGCCCAGGCCACTACCTGAGCCCACCATTAGGCAGGCCCATGGGGCTGAGCCATCATTTTGAAAAGGGCACTGAGTTTGTTGACTGGGCCTGGGGAATAGGCCCATATCACTGCGATATAAGTAGATAACCCCTGCGTAAATGTGCAAGAGGTGTGAGTTGCTGTACAGCACTCTCTCCAAGTACTCTGTGGAGAGCTGTCAGGCTCCCACCAAAAGGTAGTGTTTACCCAGTCATCTAGAAGAGGAGCTGGCCAGCTCTTGATAGGCAGACTTAAACAGACAGTACTCTTGTATGGTGTAACTGTACTATGTATATGGATTGTTGTGCCAGGCAGAGTAGATTGATGTAGCCCTGTTATCAACTGTTGTATTTGCAGATTGTGTTACACCACACACAAGGTTTGTTAGGCCGGTGAGTTAGGGCCAATAGTAATGTAGATAGGTGTATTAGTGTGACACACTGTTAGAGCAGGAAATGGCCGTGCAAGGCATATGATTCTCTCCCCTACAAGGACCTGTGTGTGTGTGTGATTGAGCGGGACGAAGCCCAAGAGTACCTCTGGTAAGAACCTCTGTGTCTGTCTGTCTATTACTGTTGGTTCGTCTCTGCCTATCCTCCTTTCTTCAGGGTGTACAGTAGACCTTGCACTCCGGTGCAAGGTTGATTCTTCACCTGGTGCGCGAGATCTGATGCAAAAAGTGCTAGTGGTGATTTTCACTTAAAACCCAAATCTATTTGTAGCGGTCCTTGGTCCGGTAGGGCATATCGGTCGGTGTTGAGGAAGGACGGTTCTCACATCATCTACTTCCTCCTAAGTAGTTGTGTCCATGTCCTGTTTGGAATTCCAGGACCGTCTGATTAACATACGGCCTGAAGGTGATAGGGTGCGATGCAAGGTAAGCCACGGAAGTACACCTGCACGGCAGCAGGCACCGCACAGCACCCCTCCTACTGTACATCCAGCAGTGTGAAAACACCGCCCATCCTAAGTAACCTGTGGGTTACTCAAATGACTGATGTTCACACAGATGATGCGATGACACATTTTTGGACACAGCCCTTGGATCTGCGATGTCGGAAATTGGCCTCTTTTTACACCAGACACCTGCAGAATTAGCATAGTTTCGCACAGGCCACCGTGTACAGAGGCTGTTGCAAAAGAGTACACCTCTGACTCAGGCCCAATGAGCAGCATTAGCCTACCCAGCAGATATATTATCATACAAATGACTAACATTACAGTACCATACTTCCCAATTTTAGTGACATGATGGTCAGGACTCTCTTGCGCGTCAAATGTGTGGCCGAAAAGGAGGTGTGACCTCATGACAGGAGTCATGGTCTCGCTGGAAACTTCATACCTGCGAGCCATGCCCCTGATTTCATCATGCTGAAGGTATGGTCAGTGCTCCAGGAGCTGCTGGGCTTCCCCCAGTCCCTCTCTCCTATGAATAGATGCTGCACGCATGCACACGGCATCTATACACTGCTTGCTCTTATAAGCAGAGCAGCAAGTAAGAGGGGGTCTCCTAACCTCCCCCCCACTACCACTGGACACTGCAGGCCTGCGTGTTTGGATGACGGGACAGTGCGCATAAAACGGGACTATCCCGCCAAAATGGAGACAGTTGGGAGTTATGCAGTACTAAGAAAATAACCAGTATAATACTACCCACCAATGGCCAGCATTATTTATGATATGATCAGATGGCACATGATAAGCATTGTCTTTCTTAGTAAAGTACCAGCATTATGCTGGCCAGCAAAGCACAGGTACAGTAAATATTCAGCAAGTCTTGCCAGCTGCACATATTAAGTTAGAGCTCAATCATCTGTCACAGATGTGTTCCCAATCCAGCATTTAAATAGACATCTAATCTAAATGGTATAAAAATATTTAGCGCCGTCTTTCTATTTTGTGTAGACCACATTTTGTAGGTATGTCACAAATATGTTTAATTTCAAGTGTATAGACAGAGGAGTTTTCATATACCTGTATGTTCTCATCTCTGTACATGCCATAAACTTAAAAAAGCCAAAAGCCAATTTCTTGGATCTGTGTTGCACCTTACCATTATCTTACTGATTGATTGACATGACAGCAGTGGGGACAGTGTAATTGTCACGTCTGATGTTAGGATTTGGTCAGAACAGGCGTGGGAGGATGAAGAGGAGACTTGGGAAGCATGGATGAAACTGGGTGGCTTGAGCCAGGACTTCCTCATGTATGATGTGAGGCTTTATATGAACTGTATAGGATGATTGTCTTAAGGAGAAGACAGTAAAGTAACTGTCTTTATTGAACAGCAGGTTGGAATTGGAGCTAGATATATGATACTGAATAGATGGGCAGAATTGTATTAGGACTGATGATGCTGGATTGAGAGCTGGATTGGTTTGAGACTGATGTTGATGAATTGAAGAACTTGATCGGTTTGAGACCGATGTTGATGAATTGAAGAACTTGATCGGTTTGAGACAGATGTTGATGAATTGAATACAGGATTGGTTTGAGGAGCTCATTCAGACCCACTCGCTAGATGCGTTTGCTCGCTCAATGCGTATGCAAATTTGGGAAGGTAGGAGATCGCATGGCAAGGCATTAGCACGCCCACTATGTCTTGGCGTGCGATCGCTTTGTGTATGCAGATGCCCACAAGCCTGTCTTAAGACACCCACTTGCGCATGCGTTCGCTCGTAGCCAGACAATTTTTGCAATCTGCTTATGCGTATGCTTCGCAGTGCGCGTGAGCGAACCAGTGTGAGAGATCGGGAAGCGTTCACTCGCTGCGCGTAGACTGCCCAGCAGAGTGAGTGACAGGAGAAGCCATTTGTGGGTGGTGACAGGAGCCGGCCATTAAAAACCGGGGGGTGGAGGTGCGAATACAGGCATGCCTTAGCGTCTCACCGCCGTTTCAGAGGCATGCATAATTAAGAGGCAGCGTCATAGTACACGTCACCTGGCTGGATTTTACACTGAAGTGCTTGCAGTGCTTGAGGTAGAGTATGGTCAGCCACAAGCGCTGCGATCGCATTCGATGGTACCCGATGTACCGATGGTTGCATACACTTCCTAGAGATGAAGTGGACATCTTAAGACAGGCTGGTGGGCGTCTGCATACACAAAACGATCGCACGCCAAGACATAGTGGGCATGCTAATGCCTTGCCGTGCAATTGCCTGCCTTCCCAAATTTGCATACGCATCGAGTGAGCGAACGCATCTAGCGATCGGGTCTGAATGAGCTCCTGAGATCGATGTTAAATATAGAGAGTGGAACCAGTATTTGGAGATGTTGGATGGGACCGATATTTGGAGATATCAGCTAGGACTGATGGAGACAGATAGAAACAAGTCTCTGTGGTA
This sequence comes from Taudactylus pleione, assembly GCA_031769625.1. Lineage (NCBI taxonomy): Eukaryota > Metazoa > Chordata > Amphibia > Anura > Myobatrachidae > Taudactylus > Taudactylus pleione. The sequence continues at coordinate 6,620,713 of JAUIMM010000020.1, forward strand.
AAACCAGACTAGAGTGTTAGATGGAATAGAAACTTGTAACCCATACGCATAGCTAAGGCAGGTCAGACCTCACTCAGGAATTGCTAACTTCAGCGCACGCTATGAGTCCTCAGACTGCGTATAGTATTGCAGTGACAAATTTATGCACGCCCATGCAACGGTGTTGAAATGCACTGGCACACCTGCGTACGCCCGACCATCCCCCCGTCACCACCAACAAACAGCACTTCCTGTCAATCACTCTGCGATGGATCTGCATAGCAGTTGTGATCACATTTCAGATGCATACACTTGCGCAGTGCAAAACAATTGGCCGATTGCATGCGTATTAGCAACTACGATCCTTGCTGAATCAGACCCTGAGACCAATGTTGATGAAATCAAGCAGTTGATTGGTTTGAGACCGATGTTGATGAATTGAAGAACTTGATTAGCTGGAGTCCGATGTTGATGAATTGAAGAGCTTGATCAGTGTGAGACTGATGTTGGCGAATTGAACTTGGAACTGGAATCACACAGGCTGAAACCGTTCAGGTACAGAGTACCTGGGAGCTCAGAGCTGTAAATTCAGCAGAAGCAACGTTGTACTGGCAACAAAGGCCAGTCAGGAAATGGAATTTATAGGGGAGGATCCCCAGGGATTGGATGCTGCGATCAGCTGGTCTGAGAACATTCTGAGTGGAGGAAAAGCATCAGGTGCCATGGTCCAACATGGCTGCGCCCATACTGTGGTTTACTAGGGAACTCTGGTGTGCAGTTTCTGTGCCATCATGCTGGGAAGACACACTGTGAGCAAGAGGCTGTGGATAGCCATCTCCATGCTCAGTGATAGAACACTGAGTGGATGGGGCAGGATCAGCACATACCTATGTGCAGCATGAGAGGACTTCTGTGCTATCTGGGAGTGATGCATAGCATGAGCGGACCTCAGCGCTAGCCTGGACAGACACCAGAGAGGTAAGAAAGTGGTTTTTAAGGACTGGAGCGTGTGCACACACACCCTTAATGGGTAGCCCCAGGACACCTCTTAGGCTTACATGGAAACTTGCCATGGAACGCTTGGATCAATTGAGGAGCATGGACATCAGAGGCAAAAATCCATGAATATTCTGGACCATAGCCCTTCCAGTCAAAGTATTGGAGAAGTCCATAATGGAATCTACAGTCCAGAATCTTTGTCACTGCGTATTTGACTCCACGATGAGTCTGAACTTTGGGTGCCTTTGGAAGTGCTAAATGAAACTGGTTGAGTATGAGTGGTTTCAATTAAGTAAAAATATAGGAATTTGGTATCCTCAGGAATACAGGTAGCTTCAGTTTGAATGAAACCGGGTTGATAACATGCTTAATGGTGAATGGCCCAATGTAGCGGGGCACTTATTTCAAGGATGGAACTCTTAACCGCAGGTTTCATGTAGAGAACCAAACTCGAACTCCTTGCTTGAGACTGGGGACTGCTCTCCCCTACCTGTCAGTGATCTTCTTGTACCACTCAGAAAGCCTTCACCAGGGAGGAGCGGATCTCTTTCCAATTCTTGGAAAAGTGCTGCACGGTGCAATCAGCAGCAGGAATCTATGAGGCTTGAAGAGGCTGAAACTCAGGAACTCAAGGGTGAAAGCCATAAGTAGCATAAAAAGGTGTGGAACCAAATGAAGAATGGTACTGATTGTTGTGACAAAATTCCGCTGAAGGAAGCAGTTCAGCCCAGTTGTCTTGAGAGGAGGATATGTATAAACAAAGAAATGACTCCAGATCTATTTTGTCTTTTTTCATCTGGCCATCTTAACTTGAAGTGAAAAACATAAGGAATGCCAAAACTTGGTTGCAAACAGCACTCCCCGGTCAGAGATGATTTCCAGAGGTAGTTCATGGAGTCTAAAGATTTCTTGTATGAATAATTGAGCTAACTTGGGAGCTGATAAAAGACCAGGGAGGGGTATGAAGTGAGCCATCCTGGTGAACCGGTCAACTACCACCAAGATGGTGTAGAATTTGTTTGAAACTCGTAGGTTGGTAATGAAGTCCATCAACAGATGTGACCACGGTTGATGTGAAACAGAAAGAAGAAGTAACTGCCCAGCTGGAGACTGTCGAGTCAGTTTATGCTTGGTGCACTTCTTACAAGAGACAATGAAGTCTTGAGGGTAAATTTATTAAAGTGAGCATTTTTAGAATTGGAGATGTTGCCCATATCAACCAATCAGATTCTAGCTATTATCTTCTAGATGGTGCTAGTGAAACGTTAAGTAAAATCTGAATGGTTGCTATGGGCAACATCTCCACTCCTAAAAACTCTCACTTTAGCAAATATACCCCATGGACGTCTTTTCTGAAAGATGGCTACCAGTAAGACCTGGAAATGAACTTGAAGGTCTTTTGTATGCCTGTATAACCTGCGAAGTGGGAAGCTTGAGCCCGATGTAGCAGTTTCTTTTGTAATGCTTGACAAGGGTTTTCCCAATAGGTGGTGAAGATTCTACTCTGACTACAGAGACAGCCACTGGATCAATGAAGAGATGCTTCTCAGTGGATGTAGTCTAATTTTCTTGCTCCATGAGACAGTGTATTAGGAAGCGGCCATTCTTGAATTGCTTGGAGTTTTTCTGGGTCCATTTTGAGCCCAGAACATGAAAAGGTATTTCCCAGGAAGGGAATAGACTTGACTTCAAAGACACACTTCTCCAATTTGCGGTAAAGATGATTTCAACAGACACGTGTCAGAACCTCTCTTACTTGATGACGATGTTCCTCCAGATCATTGACGAATATGAGAATATCTTCAAGATAGACAACATGTTTGTACAACAGATCGCGGAAGATCTCATTGACATAGTGCTCGAAAACAGAAGGAGCATTGCTGAGAACGAAGTGGATAACTAGGTACGCGTAGTGACCACTGCGGGTATTAAATGCATATGAGATTATATGCTCCACGCAAGTCTAATTTGGTGAAGATGGTGGATCCACTGAGTCAAAAAACTCTGTGATAAGAAGGAGAGGATAGAGGTTTTTAATGATGATGTCATTCAAACCCCTGTAGTCGATGCAGGGGCACAAACCTCCATCCTTTTTATTGATGAAAAAGAAGCTTGCACCAAGGAGGTGGAAGGGCAGATTAACCCTTTTACCAAATTCTCTTGGATATAGTCAAGTCATGGCTTTTATTTCTGGAAGCAATAGCGGATAATTTAGCCCTCTAGGAGGAGATTTCCCAGGGATTAAATCAACTGGACAATCCCATTCACGGTGAGGAGGAAGTACATCAGCACCAGCTTTACTGAAAACATTAGTGAATTCTTGATAAGGAGGATGAGGAGTATCTGGATAAGAAGGTACTGCAGACCATACTGGATAACTTTTGGGAGACAAGAACCAAAGCAGGAAGATCCCCAGGTGGTAATTTGTGAGGTTCACCAGTCGATTTATGAGGATTATGTAGACTGAGCCAGGGCAAGCCCAGAACGATGGAATACGAGGCCCTTGGTATGACAAGAAAACAGCAAGGATCGCTATTCTGCTTCACACGCAATGCAGTTGCTAATATCAGCGGTGATATGCAAATAATTGCATTTGCATTGTGATCGCAGCCTAACATAAGGACGCCCACTTCCCCTTACTCATATCTGTATACTTTGGCAACATAGTGAAATAATCAATAACATGGAGTAACATCGGAGCCATACGCATAGTTAAGGCAGGTCAGACCAGGGGCGGATCTAGACTGTTCTATTAGGGGGGGGGGGCGAGTTAATTTAATTATGAATTCCAACTCCTCCTCTTTCCTGTACTGTCACCTCCCCTTTTTGGTCCCAGCTCCTCCCCTTCACGTTTTTTTTTTGCTGGCCACATTCATTTTTACAATCAATATATGTTAAAGTACCCCCATCGCGGCAACCCCCCCGCGACCCTCCCTCGTGGCAACCCCCCCGTGACCCCCCCCCTCGCAGCACCCATGTGACCCCCTCCCCCCCTTTTACTTTCACTTACTTATGCTGCTGTGGTGATGTTCTCCCTCCAGGCTTCGGTCAGCTGCTCTCCCATCCTGCACTGTGAGGAGCCGGGAGACCAGCTGACTGGAGGGAGGACATCACCGGAGCCCCGATCTTCAGTCCCTGGACAGAGGTAAGTTTTTTTATTTAATTTTTTTAGCAGTGATCAGCGTGTGGTCTGTTTAGACCACACAGCTGATCACAGGGTGTGAGGAGCTGGCTGTGATCTCTTACTCCCCGATCCTGTGTGACAGCCTGTCACTAACGCATCCCCCTGACTGGGAGACGGGAGCTCCGAACACAGCACAGCACAGCCTTTGGTGGGATCAGTTGTACGATTTCCCTTGAAAATTCTTCCTTTCAGATACAGGACGATTTGTATTTAAAATGCAACTATTTCACATAAGATCATACGATTTGATCAATCACATCACATAATGTGTGTCAATTCCTACACGATCAGTTGAAATCTCTCTGCAAAACCATCTGGTCTGCGATCCAACTAGACGACGGCGGGGACGCACATCGGCGTCGCAGAAGACTCAAAATACAACTATTTTCAAATGATTGGTCTGTCCAACCTGTAGAAACTGCCCAAATCGTCTGATCAATCGTCCCGTGTATGGCCAGCATTATGCTAATATCGGGACAGTTGAGAGTTGTGTAAAAGAACATTTTACAGAGATATACAAATATATTCAGTCAACTAGTCCTGATAACCTTTACATAACATACAGCACTCATCTCCTATTTTACATGACCTACATATTTGCTGCTAAATGCACCAATATTATATGTCTAAAGGAAAACTACAGACTTTGTAATATACACTCTTGTGCAGTTGTACTGTACATTGAGGGCCCGATCCAGACCTGTTCGCTAGGCTGCGATCGTTCGGACTCGGACGATTGTTGCAAAGTGCGCGTGCGTATAAGTCGCACTTCCTGGAGATGACGTCTGAAAGTGGGCGTCTTTACTCATGGCTAGTGGGCATCTAACTTCATCCGGTGATGGCATGTTCAGACATAGGAGGTGTCCTCATACCTTAGTGTGCGATCGCATCATTTGCATATTTTTGTTCCTTAAGGCAGCGAATGAGCGCAGTCTAGCGAACGGGTCTGAATGAGCACCTGAGTGCAATATTCTTTCTCTTATATTAATATGAGACCTACATTACAAAGCGGTTTCAGCCTTTGTTAGATTGTATTAAAAATATTGTAAAACATTATTGCTCTAATTTACTTTGTTTCATGAGATATATTCCTACCCTTCGTGTCAGGGAAACCACTATTAGTTAAGGCTCTGCATGGTGACTTTTTTCCCGCTCATAATGTTTTTTTCTTACTGCCAGAACTTAAATTAGAACCTTTCCAAATGCACATGGCAAATGTACAGTACTGCTTTAAATCTGTACCACTCACAGAAAATCAAATGTGCTCTTGAAATGATTTTAGTAAAACTGTTTCATGTTTCAATAAAATAAACCTTGAAGATAAACATCTGCTAGGGACTAAAGGGTTTTTGAAGTCAGCAAGTTACAAAAAAATGATGTTAATAAAGAGATCTTAAAAATGTCAAATTGCTCCCAGATAATGTGTTAAGTGGTAAAAGGTAAGTTAGCTCATTTATGAATGTAGAATAAAGAAATAAAACATTTTTAAATAGAATGTGTAAATCATTATGTGCTCTGGTACTGTTTAGCATGCAGTTTGCATCTCATAGAGCCATTGGGATGCTTGAGTTCTATGGGGCATATTCAATTGGGGGCAAGAAAAGCAAAAATCCAGCACCTGCGAGGTTTTCCTGCATGTGCGGGATTTTTACTATTCAATTAGATGCATTTTTTTTCTTTTTTTGTGCTCTGTGAGCTTTTTATTCTCGCACTTCCAGAGCAATTGTGATTTTTAGAGACTCTCTTTTAAATAATGGGCTTAAAATTCCCACAAAGCAATGATTAGATGTGAATTTAGGCCCTCATTCAGAGCCGTATGCTCTGAATGAGGGCCGGGCTCCATTTTCATGGAGCGTCCTCCTGGACGCTCGTATAGCTGTGGGTCACCACCCACAGGCTATACGAGCGTGCTTTGTGATGGCCGCGATGGTCGAGACCATCGCGACCATCGAAATTGCGAGCCGGAGCCTGCGGTTGAGGTTTTCAACCGCAAGCTCCGGAGTGATTTTGGCTCTATCAGAGCCAAAATCACTCCCACTGACATCACTAGTGATGTCAGAGGGCCGGCTTCTGACGGGAGGCGTTCCCGTGGGAACGCCCCCGTCAGGGAGGCACGCCCCCGGCACGCCCACCAACGGGGGCATGCTGTCAATCAACATTGACAGCACGCCCCCTTTGATCGGACACAACGAGCGAAGGACTTTCCTTCGCTCGTCGCGTCTGGCGCATGCGCACGACGGAGCTCCCTCCGTCGTGCGCATGCTCAGTCCATAACATCGACCCACTTGCGAGCGGACAGCCGCTCGCGAGTGGGTCTGAATCAGGCCCTTAATGTTTTATGTCTAAATATAATCAATAGAAATTTTGGGGCCTGTTTTGTATATTGGCATCTAGTACAGGATTGACCTTAAATAGTAATCATTAGTTCCATTGTGTGTTTTGTCGTGGTCATTTGAATGTTCTTTGTGCTGTACATTGCTCCATAGAATGCTCTATGTATCTATGCTCTATGGATCGTATATTGTCACTAAGATGCTCTCTCTCTTATATTTTGTTCACTGTTCTGTATTAACACCTAGAACACTCTCTGTATTGCATATTGGTAATTATAATGATCTCTATATTGATTATAAGCAGTGCCATGTAAGCTCTAGGGATCACGCAGATACCACCTCTCATTAGGGACACCCACAACACACTTGAAGTGCTATCCATTAGAGATGAGCGGGTTCAGTTCCCTGAGAACCGAACTCACCCGAATTACGGGGATCCGAGGTAGATACGAGTTGGCCTGGGTTTTCCCGCCTGACTCGGATCTGAAAACGAGGCAAGACGTCATCTTCCCGCTGTCGGATTCTCGCGGGTTTTGGATTCTTTAAAGTTCTCGTGATTCGCCGCCATTTTTCATTCCGGCTGTGGAGAGTGAAGAGGGAGGGAGCTGGGAGCTGTGCTGTGCTGTTGTGTTATTGTTAATTGCACGCTGATGCTGTGCATAGGGGCTGGCTACTGTTGTCCATAAGGGCTGGCTGGCTGTTGTCTATAGAGGGGCTGGCTGGCTGGCTGTTGTTGTGTCCATAGGGGCTGGCTGTCATTGTCCTGTCCATAGGGGCTGGCTGTCCTACTAGTCCTGTCCATAGTGGCTGGCTGGCTGTAGTGCTGTGTTGTCCAGGGGGTGTTCTGTCCTTCAGGGGTGCTCTTCACCAACCCCCAGTGTGAAAAAAATAAAAAAATTAGTGTTAGCCACACTTGTCATTAGTGTAGGGGTGCTGTGCTGCTGTCTGTTAAGGGGCTGCTGCCTCTTTTCAGGGGTTCACCCCACTGTCATCAGTGTAGCTGCGCAGGGGTGCTGTGCTGCTGTCTGTTAAGGGGCTGCTGTCCAAAAAATAAATAAACAATTTTTTTGTGTGCGTGTCAGCCACACCTGGCTGTCACTGTCATCGGCGTAGCTGCGCAGGGGTGCTGTACTGCTGTCTGTCGAGGGGGTGCCGCCCAAAAAATAAATAAACAATTTCTTTTGTGTGCATGTCAGCCACACCTGGCTGTCACTGTCATCGGCTTAGCTGCGCAGGGGTGTTGTGCTGCTGTCTGTTGAGGGGCTGCTGCCCAAAAAAGGAACAATAATTTTGTGTGTGTGTCAGCCACACCTGGCTGTCACTGTCATCAGTGTAACTGCGCAGGGGTGCTGTGCTGCTGCCTGTCTAGAGCTGCTTGGCCAAAAATAAAAAAAAACTATTTTTTTTGTGTGCGTGTTAACTACACCTGGCTGTCACTGTCATCGGCGTAGGTGCGCAGGCGTGCTGTGCTGCTGTCTGTCAAGGGGCTGCTGCCTCTTTCAGGGGTTCACCCCAGTGTGAAAAAAACAATCATTTTTTTCTGTGTGTGTGTTAGCCACACCATCAGTGAAAAATAAAAACAATTTTTTTATTTCATTTTTTTAATTTTGATAAATAATTCTATTGCATTTTGTAAACAAAACCAGTAATAAAAAATTGCTTTTTAAAAAAAACAAACAAACATGAATATTGCAATTAAAACTTTTTTTTTTAAGTTATTGGTTTTGAAAAAGTTGTTTTTTTAATCTTAAACATAGCAGAAATGTTATCTTAACAGCTTATAAAGTTATATGCTCTAAAAAACTAAAGCCTATACAGCATTTACAAACCTATATAGAGTGGACATATTAAATTCTAAAACTGTTCTATTCAAAAACATAAACAAAAGCAAAGATTATAAGTCTAGTGTGTTATAGTGTGTTGTTATGATGTTAGAATGTAGAAGGCCAAAAATTGGGTGGATCACACATGGCTGATTGATCAACCATGACGACTGGATTAGTGTCATAAGGAAGAGGAGGCTGCAAACTGGGTTTCATGTTATGAGTTGGCCATATGGGGTATGTTGCTGTTAAGGGATCAGGCTGGTTATCAGTGGACACATTATTATAGTTAAATAATATGAAAAATAAAGCGCTCCTCCTCTGAGGTATAGGTAATAGTCACTTATATAAACATAGCTGTTAAATAAAAGTCAATAAAACATCAGTGAAAACTGTCTTCTTAAAATCCTCCAAATGAATAATTTTTCTTAATTTCAACACACTCCAAACGCACCCCTTCAGTGTCAGACAGCACCTCAAAAAATCACAATATGGATGCTACCATAGTGAAGTATTGTCACATTTATTTTTCACAAGGTAATAAAACACATCATATGTAATAAAATCAAGTTAAGTTAAGTTTGGATCGCGGGGAGAATATATTTAACATTATTATAGTTGTTGTTATTCTGAGTTGCCATCTCCTGAAGGGTGTTTACCAACAGACAGAGACTATCATCAGCTCAGGCATAGACACTTCCTGAGGGAAGCCAAATAGGTGGGAGCCCCTGTTCCAAAATCTGAAGCTCTTCTCTCTCCACATCATCTATCTATTATAGATGGAGAAAAAATGTAAACGGGAACATCTAGCTCCTCTTTCTGTACCCTGCTCACCCTTTTTGGACAGGAAGTCCAGGATGGATGGTTTGGAAGAAGGCCTAGCTAGCAACAGATGGGATGGTTATTATCAAGACCTGGTCTCCCCAGTGGGTGTAGTCTGGGAGGTATTGGTTGGCATGCAGGCAGCGGAATAACAAAGGCCTCTATGTTGTCTGTGCTCACTATTCCGTATTTCAGTTTGCGATTCAGGTACAGTAGGAATAAAGTCTGCTACAGAACACAGAATCACTGGATGTCTTAGTGCATTCAGGCCAGATACGATCCATGAATTCCCAGACAGATTCCGGACAGATGAATCCTTTGCTTGTGATAATCTTTGGTAATTCCTGGCAAATGTGGGTGTTATAGCCAGACACTTTGAAGGCTGTAACTTTGAACTGCTTTATAGAAAACATGTGAATGAAAGCTTTCCACACTGCAAAACATGATTGAGAAATCCCTTGAAGTTCAGCACCTAAAGGATCTTTTTTCATGTTCTATGAGGCATCTCCTGGACGATAAAGATATCATCTATCGACCGTGCATGCAGGCCAACTTGGTCGATATCAACCAGGTTACTATAGGGACCCGCGCGCACTGGCCGTCGTTGGGGGGTTGGTGGTGTGCTAGATGATAGATATCGATCATTCAGCACTCCAGGAAGGTGCAGGGAGATCGTATCGCTAACGATTGTCCAGTGTGTATGCACTATTAGCCATTGATACACTAGACAACAACCTATGTTCACCTAATGGTAACACATGGTTATATTGCACTAGATTGATCTTTTATAGTGTGTTTGTGTGTGTTGGTTTCTGTGCATGCGTATGCATCGCAATGTGCGTGTGCGAACCACTGTGAGAGATTGGGAAGCGTTCGCTCGTCCAGCATAGACTGCCCAGCTGAATGAGTGACAGGTCAAGCCGTTTGTGGGTGGTGACAGGGACTGTCCACTAGAAACGTGGGAGTGGAGATGAGATACAAGGGCACGCCTGTGTTTGCAACGCCATTTCAGAGGCGTGCATAATTAACAGGCAGCATCACTGTACACATCACCTGGTTGAAATACATGTAACCATCCTTCAGTGTGCGGTAAATTAGGTGCATTTGGAGTTATACACCTCCTATTGTCTCAGGCTAGCTCTCCAGGGTGTTGGCAATACCTGAGAAGGGGGTCCCTGCCCATGCATTTATAACAGTCACACATATAGATACAGGTATAGATAGACACATGCAGCAACAGTTCTTTTAAATAACTTGGGCGTCAGACCTTCTCTTATAAAAATACAGTAAACCACTTTATTTCTCTCCTCCTGCACATGACTTTAAAGGACAAGAATATGGTTATAGCAGCTTCTCCTCTCCCTCCAGCTCATATACTTGGCATGTCAGATGGTATATGACAATCTTATGGATATGGTTACATTACATCACACTCTTCTTCACCAGCACAGTCTTTAAGCACAGTCACAATGAATGCTTTGCATTTTGCACACACAGGTCCACCTGGCCCTTTGCTGGCTGGTGCCTGTAGTTCTCCACTTCATACGTGCAGGTCCACCTGGCCCTTTGCTGGCTGGTGCCTGTAGTTCTCCACTTCATATGTGCAGGTCCACCTAGCCCTCCACTGGCTGGTGCCTGTAGCTCTCCACTTCATACAGGCAGGTCCACCTGGCCCTATGCTGGCTGATGCCTGTGGTCCCACAGCTTTACACATAACTTTTGCACTCTGCCTCTTCGTCTCTTCTAAGACAATATACAGAGTGTCTCATACCCAGTCTGCCTCTCTCTGCTTCCCTTCTCTTTTGCATGGGACAGCAATATACAGACTTCTCTATTGCAGTTATCACACTCTCAGCAGCAGCCCATTCCTCTCTTACAGAGATGGCTCCTATAGTCACACTGCTACCACAGTGACCCCCCTTTAATGGCTACTGGGGGGCTTTTATGCATAAGGGACTCCTCTTGTCCCCTAACAATAAAGTTCCCGGGAAATTCCTCTTCCCCATCTCTCCAACACATATACTGACATCTCTTACCCCTCTCATAGGTGTTAAACACTTCACTAGGCAGCTCATGCTGCAACATTCCAACTCTTTCTCCATGGTCTCTCACAGACTTTATCTCAGTGGTCTCACTCCAGACCTCTCTCTCCTTTGGCGTTAGATGGGCATCGTGGCAGCCACCATGGCCCCGCCAATCTCCTCCTTCCAAGGGAGCATGAGGGCTACATTTCTGTTTCCAGCTCTGACTCTTCCCAAAGATGTCTGCTCTCTCCCAAATTCTTCTTCTCAATCCTTTTGTTATTCCTCCCCCCTCCTTTCTCTTCTATGCTTGTAACACACCCAGTCATCCAACCCCTGCGTGTCTATCTCTCCAGCCCCTCCTTTACCTGAAAACTGATCCCCAGGGTTTCAGGAATGCAATATCTACAACATTAAGCAAGCTTTATCACTGAGAGGGGTGTCTTTACAAATACCATCCCCTAGAGGGTGTTACATAAACACTGAAGTGAACGCAGTGATTGCGGCAGGGTATAGTCAACCTCAAGCGCTGTGATCACATCCGATGGTGCTCGATGTACCAGTGGTTTCATGCACTTCCAAGAGACGTGCGCTAGTGGGGATCTTATGAATGGCTGGTGGGCATCTGCGTACACAAAGTGATCGCACGCCAAGACATAGTGGGTATGCTAATGCCTTGCTGTGTGACCGCTTGCCTTGCTGGGTGTGAGTAGGATTTGTATATGCTGGGTGCGAGCGTACGCATCTAGCGAGCAGGTCTCAATGAGCTCCTAAGTCCGGGCTATATGTAGGGTGTTCCAGTGCTGTCCTATTAATTTCAGCCAGTGCTGCCAATGCAACATCAGCAACATGTGGTTGGGCATTGTCTTGGAGCAAAAAACGCTGCTTCTTCAGCAAATGTGGTCTTTTCTTCCTCATGGCTCCACACAAATGGGTTTTCAGGAGGTTTGCATAGTAGTCACCATTAATTGTCTGTCCACAGGTAACCCAATGCTGTAGGATCATACCATGCACATCAAAGAACAGCATAAGCATGACTTTATACAGCGAAGGAATCACACAGAATTTTTTGGGGTGGAGGCGAATTTGCATGTTTCCATACAGTGGACTGTTGTTTGGTTTCTGGAACATAATGACGAATTCATGATTCCTCACACATTATTATTATTATCCTTTATTTATATGGCGCCACAAGTGTTCCGCAGCGCATTACATAGTACACAAAACTAGTAAGTGAACAAGAATCAAGTAACTTACAGTACATTACAGTGCAGGATAAGGACACGATTTATATACATTGCTGCAACAGCGATTAAAGCACTCACAATAAGCAGCAGGAAGTTGGCAGTCAAATGTTAGGTGCCCTTATGGGGAGTATGGAGTAGAAGACGTCAGAAAATCGGGGATCCTCTCCGACATTCAAATCGTGTTCTTGCACGATTCATCTAGTCATCGTATCTGCACTTCTGTCAGATTTCTGGGTAGCCACCTGGCACACACGCAATGCATTTTTAGTTCTTTTATCACAATATCCTGCACCCATTCTAATAAGATGCCAAGTGAAGCCGAAAGTTTGCGTACAGTTCACCTTCTGTCATTTTGCAACATCTCCGCAGCTATGGCTGTGTTGACTGTGAATGGTCTCTCAGATCGTGCTTTGTCAGTCACTCACATATTACCCTTTTTTGAAGTGCTTCCAACACTGAAATACTGCGGCATGGCTAATTGTTTCTCCACCGTATGCTTACCATAACATTTCAAGAGTTTCATTTCCGTTTTTTCCAAGTTTAACACAAAATTCAATCACACATCGCTGACAAAATCTCACAGACATGTCTTCCTCATCCGCCATGATGAAATGTACGAAGATCTTCCACTCGCTGTGACCAAAAAAGAAGACTACAGCAGTCCAACTGCAGGTTCAGACTAGGCATGTGTGCCGACCCCCGTGTTTTGGTTTTGGATCTGGATCTCCCCTGGTTTTGGATCTGGATTGGTTTTGCCAAAACCTCACTTCCATGTTTTGTTTTTCGGTTTTGTTTTTGGATCTGGATTTTTTCTTTAAAACTAAAAAAACAGCTAAAAATCACATAAAATGGGCCTTTTTTTGCTCCTACAGTATTAACCTCAATAACATTTATTTCCACTCATTTCCAGTCAATTTTGACCACCTCACAGCTCACGATATTGATTTTTTTAATCTAGTTAAAGGGCCAAAAGGTTGCATCCAGCTTGCTGGCTCAAAACTGATTGATATAATTAATGGAGTTGAAGACTGTGCAAAGATGATTGTTGGGATACCCTTGAGGATTGAAGAATTGATAGTTGATAGTTGGTGCAGCACCTGGCTGTAAAATTTATAATAAATTAATTAAAAAACAATTCATTGGTGCAGCCCCAGGCTGAATAATTAATAATAAAAAGAAATAATTGGTACAACCCCTGGCTATAAAAATTGATAATTAAAAACAATTCATTGGGTGCAGCCCCTGGCTGAATAATTAATAAAAAGAAATTCATTGGTGCAGCCCCTGGCTGTAAAATTGATAATAAATTAATTTAAAATCATTGGTTCCTAACCCAGCCATACATAATTTAAAATGTCAGGCAGCAATGCCCCAACCAGCACATAATGGAAAGGAAAAAGGTGCAAGATGGAATAGTCCTTGGGCCCTCCCACCCACCCTTATGTTATATACAAAACAGGACATTCACAGTTTAACAAACCAATCATATCAGCGACAAGGACTGCCAATTGTGGCTGGAATGATTGGTTTGTTTGGACCCCCATAAAACAAGCTGCCAATGTGCATTTGACATGGAAATGAAAATGATCCCATACACAAACTGGCTTTACATTACAAGTTGCCATCATCCTCGTCATCCCCATCAGTGTGTACATCTTCTTCACACAACATTAATTCTTCCCCACTGGAATCCACCATAGGCTCTGTAATTTTTTAATGTAATTGTTGCTAGAGGTCTTCCTCATGGAATTTGTAATTCATTTTAATGAACATCATCTTTTCCACATTTTGAGGAAGTAACCTCCTACACCGATCACTGACAAGGTTGCCAGCTGCACTGAAAACTCTTTTGGAATACACACTGGAGGGTGGGCAACTTAAGTAATGCAAAGCCAGTTTGTGTATGGGACTCCAAATTGCCTCTTTTTCCTGCCAGTACTGAAAGGGACTGTCTGACATGCCTATTAGGATGTTATAACTGAAATAGTCCTCCAACATTCTTTGAATGGAGACTGTATCACACATAGTCATGGTAGACATGTCACTAGTAGGCAGTTCTCTCAGGCCCGACCAGATATAATTTTTTGGTGAACGATATGCATGACCAGCAAGCATTCTTTAAGGGAAATTGAGTTTTTTCCTGGCAGCTACAGAAACTGAAGGACGAGATAATGGCGTTTCACGTGCGGCTGCAGCTGACAAATTTTTTACCAACAGATCTTTGCACAGTTTTAGATTTCAGTCTGTTGGAAAAAAACTCACAAGGTAGGACTTAAACCTAGGATCAAGAATGGTCGGCAAAATATATTTTTCAGATTTCAATAGATTGACGACTCTTGTATCCTGGTGAAGTGAATCAAGGGCTTGATCCACCAGTCCAACATACCTTGCGCAATTGCTCCATTTCAGCTCCTCCTGCAGTTTCTCCAGCTTTTTTTTCAAAAGTCTGATGAGGTGAATGACCTGAATCAAGCTGGCAGTGTCTGAACTAACTTCACGTGTGGCAAGTTCAAAACATTTGAGAACCTTGCACAACACGGAAATTATTCTCCAATGCACTTGAGTAAGGTGCATTCCCCCTCCACGGCCTATGTCATAGGCCGCTGTATAGCCCTGGTTGGCCTTTTGCTGTTCCTCCATTCGCTGAAGCATATAGAGGATAAAATTCCAATGGTTACTACCTCTTGCTTCAGCTGATGGCAGGGCAAATTTAACAGTACCTGCTGGTCATGCAATCTTTGACAAGTGGTTGCCAAATGTCTAAAATGTCTGGATAGTTTGCGAGCCACCGAGAGCATCTCCTGCATGCCCCTGTCATTTAAAAAAAAATGTTGCACCACCAAATTAATAGTGTGAGCAAAACATGGGACGTGTTGGAATTCGCCCACATGTAATGCTCTCACAATATTGGTGGCATTGTCCGAAATCACAAATACAGAGGAGAGACCAAGTGGGATAAGCCATTTAGCAATGATTTCCCTGAGCTTTTCTAAGAGGTTCTCAGCGGTATGCCTCTTAGTGAAACCAGTTATACAAAGAGTAGCTTGCCTCTGTATCAGCTTTCTTTTGGTATATGTTGCTGCTGCTGCTGTTGTAATCCTTAGTTTGCCCTGTCCCACTTGTTCACATATCAGCGGTCAAGTGGACAGTGAACTGTAAAAAAAAAAAGTAACAATGGCATTTCTGAGGACATTAATAAGGTTTTTTTTAATGTCCTTGTACAGACTTGGAATTGCTGTACTAGCGAAGTGGAATCTAAAAGGGATCTGGTAGCGAGGACACAGGACCTCAATTAATTGTTGAAAACCCACTGCAGTAATGGTGGATACTGGATGCACATCTAATACCAGCATAGCTGTTATGGCGTCAGTAATCCGCTGTGCAACTGGGTGATTGCTGTCATACTTGTTTGCCCTTGCAAATGATTGTTTGACAGTTAATTATTTTTTGGAGGATACACTACAAGTAGTCTTCCTCCTGGTCCCCTCCTGGGATGAAGATCCACTCAGAGCAACAGCAGCAGCAACAGGCGTAGTCATCAGGGATCCTTCTGAGGAATCAATGATAGGAGAGGAGTCAATCATGCTTCAAATAACAACATTGGATACAGCAGGACTACTCCTGAATACGAATGAGGATGTTGATGATGCAGGTGTTGGTGGTGGAGATCGAAGGCAATTGGATCCCACAGAGAGGGAGCAGGTAGGTGTCACTGGACTTGTTACATTTTGAGTTTTGGAACTTGGCGACATACACTTTGATATTTGATGAATGTGCTCCAAGTGACGTAACAAGGAGGAGGTTCCTAGGTGGTTTAGGTCCATCCCTCTAATCACTCTTGCTTGGCAATGGTTACATATGGCTTGACAAACTGTTGTCCAGATTGGGATGGAAATAATTCCACACGCGAAAAGTGGATTTTTTTGTCTTTTGCCCTGGCATGACAACAATGGGCTTTGGCTTTTTCAATCCATGGGCAACAGCTGTTGCCTTACTTACACAAAGGATATCCTTGCCATCAACATTCTCATCACCAACATCTTCATTATCAACATCCTCATCATCCTTAGTGCCTTCAACTACCAAAATATCCTCCTCCTCCATGTACAATTCCACAGAAGCATCCTCACTGACTATGTCTGCAAGATGTTGACTGCCCTTCCCCACATTTACAGAGGGCATACAAATGTTGGAACTTGGAGGATCATCCAGTACACTAGTATTTAGGTCTGGCTCACACATGACAACCGCGGACACACTTGCACTCTCCACGGGGATTTGTGATTTTGATTTCTCAGGGCACACAATTGTTTTTTCCGGAGCTGACTCTTATTAACAACTTTAACATTTCTAATGATACCACCACCACTACTACAAGCAGAAGGGCTATCAGAACAAGTAGTCATCATAAATAAAGGCCAAGGCCTTATCCTTTCCTTGCCACTTCGTGTAGTGAATGGCATATTGCCAATTTTTTTTATCTAAAGGCAACTTGCCTTTCGATTTTTTTTTCCTTTACTACAGTAAAAGTAGCTTTACCATATCCATGGTGTGACTTAAGCCCTGGGGCATGTTCCTTCATAGAGGATGAGGAAGTTGACGGCCTTGCATCATCATGATGACTGCTGGTGGCAGCTACAACATGTGGTTCTTGGCCTTGCTCTCCTGTCATGTGACAGCCCTCCATATTTTCTGTGGTCTTAAAGCAGTGTTACATGCACCAATAGTGTAGCCAAAGTGCAGTTACAAAATTCACACACATGCAGTCATGCGCACGCAGCAAAAAAAATAGACAAGAGACACTTTTTTTTTTTCCAGGTCCAGAACTTGGGCCCAGAGCACAGATTGATGACGACTGGAGTCGGGCAGCACTAGGTTGCAACTTGCATTGCTGGCTGTATCTTGTTCTTGTTCAGCTAAGCCTAATACGCGCACACACACACAGAAACAAAATAGACAAAAAAAATACACTATTTGTTTTATTATTTTTTCGGGTCCAGAACTTGGGCTCAGAGCACAGATTGATGATGACTGGAGTCAGGTAGCACTAGGTTGCAACTTGCGTTGTTGTATCTTGTGCGGCTAAGCCTAACACGCACACACAGAAAAAAATAGACAAACAACACTATTTGTTTTTTTTGGGGGGTCCATAACTTGGGCCAAGAGCACAGATAGATGACAACTGGAGTCGGGCAGCACTAGGTTGCAACTTGCGTTGCTGCTGTATCTTGTGCTGCTAAGCCTAACACGCGCACACAGAAAAAAATAGACAAAAGACACTATTTTTTTGTGGGGGGGTTTCGGGTCCAGAACTAGGGCCAAGAGCACAGATTGATGATGACTAGAGTTGGGCAGCACTAGGTTTCGTTGCTGTATTTTGTCCGGCTAAGTCTAACACGCACAAACAGAAAAATAATAAACAAAATACACTATTTTTTTGTTGTCTTTTTTTGGGTCCAGAACTTGGGCCCAGAGCACAGATTGATGATGACTGGAGTCGGGCAGCACTAGGTTGCAACTTGCATTGCTGTATTTTGTGCGGCTAATCCTAACATGCTGTCGAAGCTGGATAATTGGCTGAGGCAGAATCAGTTTAAAATTAGATTGGAACGATGCCATCTTGCAAATGGCCACAAGACACCATCTTAAAAGATGAGATCTGCTCGATGCCATTTTGCGAATGGCCACCCAGCGCCATTTTAGATAAACTCACACTTAAATACATACGGCGATGCTATTATTAGCATCATGTGATCGCATATTTCACCATACCCCATACACACATTAAATACACACCGTTGCACTGTTAACATGACGCACATTAGCGAATGCATAATACCCCGCATGCGAACGCTGTTTATCAGCTTTAAGTGTACGCATCTGCCCCAAGTTAAAAGTCCTCACTACATAAATACAGACAGTCACTGATACATACAAAGGGATCAACCCTGCAAACACATACCATGGTGAACTCTAACTAGCATCCTTTCCCAAATCCCTCATACTTACACACTGCACACTCACATAAAAGGTTCCATAGCTTCAAAGTGTAATATTCAAGGTTTATTCATTTATTACTAATGTTGTGAAATAAAGACTATTTGATATCTAAGGTTTAGTACATGATAAGCAAACCGTGTTTGGTGTTGTACTGATCTACTCTGTCTCAACAGCTTTCTGGTGTCATCGGTGAGAAGATCGCAACATGCGTTCGCAACTTATGGACTGTAGAGAGTTAAAACACTAAGATGTACTATGTAATGTTAGCAGCTTAGATTTGCATGCGGCGGAAAAAAGGAGACAAAAGGCTGTTGGAGGCTGACCTATGTCCATTTGAAGTGACCTGTTAAATGTCCTGTAACAGAAGCACAGTGACGGAGAACCAATGGAATCATGCCAAACTTGCCTATTGTATTGCCTATTTCTGTAAGGATATATATGTGCGTTCTGACCTTAATCTGGAGTCTTCTTGCTGATGCTGTTGACGGAGGTTTCTTGTTGATGCCGGTAACTGGTCCCAGAGCGCGTACGTATGTAATAACTGTACCTTGGGTCTGTATGATTTCTTTGCGCTAAATTGTCTTTAGATCACAGCATGTAACCTACTGTTTTATGTTGAATAATAACCTTTGTGCTTTGGAAACACATTTCAAAGTCTGAAGGCATTTATTTACTGTATGACTCCGTACGCAAATAGCGACAATTCTAGAAGGTATAGGCAGGATTTAGAAGGTATAGGCAGGAGCATATAGAGGTTTAAATCCAGTATCGTTAATGCACACACAGAAAAAAAATAAAAAAAACAATATATATATATATATATATATATATATTTATTTTTTTCGGGTCCAGAACTTGGGCCCAGATTGATGTCGCAGACAGCACAGCACCAGCCCAGATGCACGCAGGAGACAGCACAGCACCAGCCCAGATGGATCAGCAAAAGCACCAGCCCAGATGGACACAGCAGACAGCACAGTAGTGACAGCACCAGATGGATCAGCAGTGCACCAGCTCAGGACACAGCAGACAGAACAGCACAGCATCAGACCAGCACAGGTAATTACTACCTCTCCCAGCCCTACACTAACCACCCTCCCTGTTCAGTCTCCACAGCCGGAGTGAAATGGCGGCCGCCACGTGCTCCCTTATATACATAGAGACGAAAGCTCGCGAGCCGCGAGATTTCGTCTCTATGGTTTTGCCTCGGTTTGAGATCCGGGGCCGGCGGGGGGACCGAACGCACGTTCGGTTCTCGCCCCGGATCTCAAAATTCGGGTGGGTTCGGATCTCAGAGATCTGAACCCACTCATCTCTAGTTCAGACACATCGATGTATGAGCTTCACCAGAACCAGCATAGTGTTGCCACATCTACCTATGGGACAGAAAAACAGAGGCAGTCTCATTACTTTTCAATCAGCCCTCGTATATGGGCATAAAAACAACACTCTTTGAAGCTTAGATAATTTGACCTGCTTTGATATATGTTCAATAATGAATCCCAAAGCTGCACTGTAGCATAGTGTACAGTACTGTGAACTTTACATGATGCTTTGACAAATGTTCCCATAGACATTATATTTACCTAATCATTGTGAATGCCGCAGACAACTCTGAAACTGATTCCATATGACACAAATGTGTTGCAGAAAGCACGTGTACTGTATGCGTCTATTTGTTTGCTTTACATTTTAGAGCCCTGGTGTATGAGAACATTTTCTTTGTTGATGCACATTAAATAAATGTTCAATGCCTGATTTTAATACCTCAATACTTTAAACAATTGAAAGCTATAAAGTACTATAGATCTTTCTTGTCACTTGACATGGAAATGAAAGAAAGACATCTGTCTCACTCTTAAGCTTTTAATGAAGAGTGGATTCACAATAAAATCACAAAATTTTTGTGCTTAGAACTTCAAGTTATACTTGTTTTATTTCTTTTATCCAAAGTACAGAAAGACCCAGCAAAGCCTCCTAATCCAATTGATTTGGAGATTAACTCCATTTTACAAGTCTGCTGAGAATTATTTTTTATTACCAATTTCCAGCATATACCTAAAAACTTTAAAGGTTCCTTTGATTTGTTTTCTTAAACTGAATTGATAAATGACTTCAGTCATGTACTGTAGTTACGGCATGAGTCACGCACTTCTGCGGCCGATATTCCCTATGGCTGCTGCAATATACTGTACTCACTTTTATATGTTAATGTGACAATCGGCCAATCTAAGTCACAAAACTGTGTATATGAAAGTGCAAACCTATCCTGCCTACTGTTCTAGTGTCCACAGATGCAACCTTCATCATCAGTATCCACACTTGCTCCAGCCCCATGCTAGGTGCAAGAGATCTCTCAGGAACAGGCGTGCCCAGGGCCAGTGCTACCATTAGGCGGCTGCCTAAGGGTGCCAGCCACTGAAGGGCGCAGCTGAGTCCACACAAAAAAAGGATGTCTCTTTCAGTCCCAGACAAGTTGGTTTAGTGTGTGTGCGGTGGTTTTATTTGGTGCTGCTGACAGGGTTAGTGTATGTGTGTGTGTGGGTTTAATGAGTACTGGCAGGGTGAGTGTGTGTATGTGGGGGATAATGGGAACTAAAATGTGTGGAATATGTACTACGGGCATTGTTTGGCATAATTCATGGCTATGTGGCATACAATAACTATAGTGCACAGCTCTGTGGAATATGTATTGGGGCACAAATGTGTGGCATATTATGTATTGGGGTATAAACGTGTGGCATATGTATTTGAGGCATTGATGTATAGCATAATTATGAATTGAGGATAAAGCTGTGTGACATATAATGAATTGTGGAACATAACATTTTATGAATTGGGTGCAGTGTTATGAGGCACAGTATAATTTGGGGCTTTGCTGTGTCGCATATTATAAATTAGCGTCACTAATATGTGGCATAGTATGAATTATAGGAAGCAGGGGTGGTGGGTGAAATGTTGCCTAGGGCACCCAGACACCTTGCATTGGCCCTGGGCGTACCTTACCTGTATGCACTAAGCTGTACATGCACATCTACTGTACATCACTGCCATGACACTGCCCTCAGAAATAGCGGCCCAGTGTGTCTTGACACTTGCTGCCTAGTTGCTGCCCAGAAATGCCTACCTCATGCTGGTTTACTTCTGCAAAAGATGCGGTATGCACGCATACACTAGTGACTTTGGACACATCATGCAGTACATGCACACACTGTTTTGTGATTTAGGGGTATATGTACTAAGTCTTGTTTAGTGGAAAGAGATAAGGTACCAACCAATCACTCCTAACGCTCACTTTTCAGGCCGTGTTTGAAAAATGGCAGCTGATTGCTTGGTTCTTTGGGCGGGATGCATCAAAGCATATTTTGCGGTCAAACCTTTGAAATTTATGTTTCCGGCAGCTTGTTTGTGGTGGGCAACACCATCTTTTGATGGCATTATCCGATAGAAGCCTAGGAGCTCCTATTCACAGTTCCTCCTTGGAGGTATCAAATTGGATCCCTCCCAGCACCTGACGCGGTGCGAGCATCACTTGACGCATTCGCGGAAGGACTCCTGGGTCCCAAACTCGGAAATCCTTCTATTGAAAAGGACATGTCTTACCAGGAGAGCTGTCCTTTGTGATTTTTTCCAGCATACAGCATTGGTAAATAGGCCCATAATGTAAAAAATTTAGCCATCCAACATTTAGAAGGACTTTTACTCTAAATAGATTAAAAAACAGTGTGTACAGTTACAAATGTATTCTTGAAAGAGCTACTGTAAAATAGATTGTATTATATAATAGCTACTTTATTAACATATGAAAGGGGCTTTAAAACGCATTATCATGAAACATAGTAACGCAAACCTTATGGATTATTTGAGTGTATCTCTGTCAGCCCGGCATTGGCTCTAACCCTACCTTATCTTATATCCCAGCAGCCCCTGCAGCCTCTACTGAACTACGATTCTGGTACATGCACAGAATGGCGCATGGCTGCCAACTCCACACTTTACAGAGGACTGCAGCTGGAGACAGGACCGCCGGAGCCCTGGATACCGCATTACAAAGTATACAGGAATTGCTACTGTGGTGAGAGGGGTTGTCACTCACCTGAATTTCCACATTCCTGTAGGAAAATACTCTCCAAGGGAGGCTAGAGAGAAGCCTCTGCATTCTGCAGTAGCAGTGGAGGTGTGGAACTCCGTGTCTTCTGGGTTGCACAAACCCAGCTGGAAACATCACTGTAGAACATACACCCAGTGGTCTCATACATCCAGTGCTCTGTGCACTGATGCCAGCAAGCGGCCAGTTTAGTAGGCAAAAGTTCTGTAGTGCCAGGGACTGATGATTTTGGCTCTGCTGGAAGAGCATGGCAAACTGTGGTTGCAGGTCATTGCAGAAGACTAACCATTAAGCACTGAGATGTTTACTTTCATCTGTTTATTTATTTTATGTGCCTGTGTGTCCAGGCCTAAGCCTGTGCATGTTAAAGTGCAGTGTCTGCTGCCATTAAAGACACTGCTTTACCAAATACCTACCTGATGTGAGCCCTTATTTCTACACCCTGTGATACACCACTTAGCAAAGCTATAGATCGCATCAAACTGATGCAATCTATAGTGAAAATTAGCAATTCAATACCGCAAAAGTACTTGAATAGACCCCTAGTAGGCTATGAACCACATCAATTAATGGATATTGAAATACCTAAGAAGGAGAGTGCTCATTCAGAAATCTGTACACTGTAGATTGTAATAGGAGCAAAAAGGAAGACCACCTAGGACATAAAGGTGTAGATGGACATATGACTTTGGCCCATCAGCCCTAGGGATGTGCAGATTATAGGTCTGAAATTAAATTAGATTGCTATCCCAAAAAACCTAAATGCACATATTTTCCGTGTAACTTGCTCTTTTTCTAATGGCGTGAGTCCTTATTTCTATACCCTGTGTTATATTTGGTGGCCCATATGAGGACCTGCACTGCTGTGTCAAAGCGCAAATGCCAGATGCCTCCGGTGTGGCAAAGAAACTGAAAAGGCAGAATGTTCAGTATACATGTGTATGGTTGGCGGACCAGAAAAACTGCAGTTATATTAAGGACACTGTGTAACTTGCTGTGTACTGGGAGAAAAAAAAATACTTTCCTTTTCTTATTCCTACAAAGGGGCTTAAGACATGTCAAATGCTGTTAGTATATTCTCCAGGGGCCAGATGTACTAAGCTCAGTGATAAACTGGAGAGTGATAAACCACCAGCCAATCAGCTCCCAACTGTCATTTTTCAAACACAGCCTCTAACATGACAGTTGGGAGCTGAGTGGCTGGTGGTTCATCACTCTCCAGTTTATCACTTCTCAGAGCTTAGTACATGATTGCATTCTGTGTACAGTAATTAAAGTTCACCTGCTGTTTGAACAGAGCCAGGCTCACATATTGAGCTCTATTTAACCACTGCATTGCTGGGAAAAGAGGGAAAAAAAGCCCAGTGTTTTTTTTTGCTGTGTTAAACTTGGATAACTGTTGCATTGCTGAAAGAAATAGATATATTTATTTTGGGAAAAACTGGCATCTTATTTAAAAGCACTTAGACTTGTGTATAAACCTCCAGGAGATAAAATGGAGGAAGTTTTTTGCACTTTAGTAAATTTGTTGGCCTCTCACCAATAGACAGAGGAACAAATGTTGCAGCTGGTGACCCAGTCAGTGAGCACGACAGCTGGATGGCCTCTAAAGAGATTGTCTGCCTCAGATCACCCAGAGGTGTATTTGCTGATATTCGAGAGGGTGGCATGACGTTTAAAGTGGCCAGTGGATACTTGCCCCCTATCTAAAATACAATAAAAAAGTTGAATTCTGGACCAATACACTGTGTCAACCCAATCCCACTCCTTAATTCCTGCCCAATCAGTAAAGCAACAATACATACAATAATAAAAGGAGAAGATCAAAAGCGATACAGACACATAAGACAATACAATATAATAAAATAGATTTTTTTTTTCAAACCAAATACCGTATATACTCGAGTATAAGTCGACCCGAATATAAGCCGAGGTACCTACTTTTACCCCAAAAAACTGGGAAAACTTACTGACTCGAGTATAAGCCTAGTGTGGGAAATGGCAATAGCTGGTAGTGCCCCCAGTAGTAATTCCCCCTGGTTGTGCCCCCAGTAGTAATCCCCCCCTGGCAGTGCCCCCAGTGGTAATCTCCCCTTTCAGTGCCTCCAGTAGTAATCCCCCGCTGGTAGTACCCCCAGTAGTAATCCCGCCTTTTAGTGCCCCCTGTAGTAATCCCCCCTTTTAGTGCCCCCTGTAGTAATCCTCCCCTGTAGTAATCCCCCCCTGGTAGTGCCCCCTGTAGTAATCCCCCCCTGGTAGTTCCCCCAGTGGTATTCCCCCCTTTTAGTGCCCCCTGTAGTAATCGCCCCCTGATAATGCCCCCTGGTAGTGCCCCCTGTAGTCATCGCCCCCTGGTAGTGCCCCCTGTAGTCATCACCCCCTGGTAGTGCCCCCTGCAGTCATCGCCCCCTGGTAGTGCCCCCTGTAGTCCCCCCCCCCCTAGTAGAGAGAGACGTGATAACAATAAAAAAAAAAATAAACACTTACCTGAAACTCCCGCTCCTGGTCCCGACGCTGTCCGCTCATGGTCCCGCCGCTGTCCGCTCCTCCGGCCACTTTGCATGGGAGAGACGTCGTCATGACGACGTGTCTCCCATCACCCACTGCGGGAGCCGGAAGATGGCTCCTGCAGTGGGAGCAGCAGCAGCCGCTGAGAGTCTGACAGACTCTCAGCGGCTGCTGATTACAGCAAACACATAGCTGCCGGCTCCGGCGGCTATGTGTTTGGCAGTGTGTAGCGCTGACCGAACTCCGTCCGGTCAGCGCTACACTTGACTCGAGTATAAGCCGAGGGGGACTTTTTCAGCACATTTTTTGTGCTGAAAAACTCGGCTTATACTCGAGTATATACGGTAGTCCAGAATATAATGTTTGTAGTATTCCTCTCATTCAAAGTAACTCCAAAATGTGGGAGGGGGTATGAAAAATAAATGCCAAAAAAGGAGAACAAATGTGAAATATTGCTTATTTCAGAATAAATACATCCCCCTTGTGTTCCAGAAAGGTAGAAGTGAGGGTGGAACTCTTTATGGTCAAAGATGGACACTAAAAAAGGAAAGGATCTCGCCGATACTAATGCTATATCTATAAATGAGCATACCGAAAACTCACTTCAGGAGTATGTTGGAAATATACGTAGAGGTTCTTTTCCTTATATATACTTCATCATGTAATACCCAAAATGATTAAGTAGTAGAGCATACCAAACTCACATAAACAATGGTTGGGATCCACACATAACGGTTTCTTTAAACCTGATAGTATCAATAATTTATCTCACACGGGTATTAATTAACGGGCAATATTTTATTCTGAACAAAAATAGTATATGATGTATAAAAAACTGTCTTATTAATGTGGGAGTCTGTTTTGTTGAATGGCCGTGAACTACCCGCTATTATAGACTTTAATAGATAAAACTTCTCCTGTGTGCAAGTGAGCCTCACCATAAAGGGGCATACTTATGAGGTGTTAACCACGGTTGGACCTAAGCTCTCTTATCCACTCATATTGGGATGCAATTTCCCAGGATTCACTGATCTTTTAAAGGAACCTCAGAGACAAAGCAAGTGTAAAGTCTCCAAGGCCTTACTTCATAAAATGGAGAAGAGTGGACGAGCATGACCAGTCCTCATTGGAGGGGGAACCTCTGGGCAATTCATATCAGAAGAGGATACTTTCACTGCAGAGAGAGAGATCTGCAACACTTAGCCTGGGTACAGCAAAATAAAAGTACCTTCATGAATGTTATAACCAATATGGATGACGCCAAGAGCATGCTAGAAACTGCCTTACCTTAGGTACCAGGGCACCTTTTTAGTATGCTTGGACATGTTGTCAACAGAACAACAAAAGGAAGTAGAGGTCTTGGTCTGCAACATTCGGGATGTGTTTTCTTCCCTGCCGGGGTGCATTACCTTGGGGGAACACAACATAAATACACCTAAAGGGATGGTCTTAAAGCAGTGTCCGTCTCATATTCCTGAGGCACAGTGGCAAGCTGTCCAGCAAGAAGTGAAAGAGATGCTCAAAACTTGGGGTCATTGAGGAGTCCAGAAGTAACTGGTCAAGTCCCATTGTCTTGGTCCCCAAGCCTTCAGGGACAATACATTTTTGTAATAACTTTAGGCATCTAAATCAAGTTTCACTGTTTGACACATTACCGCTAGCCAAGGTGGACGAACTAGTGGAAAATTTGGTCAGTAGCTGGTATCTTACCACCCTAGACATCAAAGGGCTATTGGCAAATTCCCCTAAGTGAAACCACCAAGGAGAAGACTGCCTTCTTGATGCCTGAGGGCCTGTATCAATATAAAATGCTTCCTTTTGGCCTTCATGGCTCACCAGCGGCATTCCAGAGTGCCATGGATCGCCTGCTGAAGCCACATCAGGGGTACGCCATAGCTTATCTAGACGACATTGTCATATAAACAGAAGATTGGGAAACACACTTGCCCAAAGTCCAGAAAGTGCTAGACAGCTTAAGACAGCACAGGTTTACAGCTAATCCAGTCAAGGGTGCCATCGGACTTTCAGAGGCCAATTATCTCAGGTATGTGATTGGCAATGGGCAAGTAAAACCCCAACTGCAGAAAGTAGTGGCAGTCCTGGCCAAGACCCTCCAACAAGAAACAAATGAGAACTTTACTTGGGCTGTTAGGCTATTACCACCGTTTAATTCCGAATTTTGCATCCAGAGCTATACCCCTGACTGAGACCCTTAAGAAGGCTCAACCTGAAAGAATTATCTGGGCCAAAACAACTGAAGCAGTTTGGGAAGATATCAGGATGCCCTGTGTTCCAAACCGGTTCTACAGGCATCGGATTTCCGAAAACCCTTTGTCCTTCAAACCGACGCCTTCATGACAGGCTTTGGAGTCATTTTATCACAGTCCATTGCGGGGTGAAGAAAATCTGATCTTCTACTTAAGTAGAAACCTGTTGCCATGAGAAACAATATACACCTTAGTAGAGTTAGAGTGTTTGTCGAAAAAAGTGGTCTGTAGAAGCCCTGAAGTATTATCTTCTGAGAAGAGAATTTGTCTTGATCATGGATCACGCTCCTCAACAAAGAAGTCAACCCCAGAGTGATACGCTGGTTCTTGACCATTCAGCAGTATAAGTTTGTCATACACCATCAGCCAGGAGCTCAACATAGAAACGTGGAGGCGTCATCCTGGAAATTTTAGAAAGCTGTGTGGTGTCGGCCGTCGCAAAAGAAGATGTGCACTTACCCAGGCTTGGAAAAGCAAAACAGGGGGATGTGTTGTGAGAGGGGTTGTCTCTCACATGAATTTCCCACATTCCTGTGGGATCAGCTCCCTCCAAGAGAGGCTAGAGTGAAGCCTGTGCATTTTGCAGTAGCAAGGTAGGTGTGGAACTCTGGATTTTCTGGCTTGCACAAACCCAGCTGGATTCATCACTGGAGAACAGGAAGAGTTTAAGGGGTATATTTCCCCTAGAAATGCTGGGGCGGAGCATTCATTGGCTGAGATAGGTGAGCCTCCGCCTAGGGCTATCACCAGAAATTGTGGGGCCCGGTACTAATAAAATAGACAGGGCCCCCCTGGGGTGCAGGGGGGGCATAGGGCAGGGAAGGCTGAACCTTATTGGGGGGGACAGGGCAGGGAAGGTTGGAGTAGGGGGGATGCACACGGGAAGAAAGGCTGTTAGGAGAAGGTCAGAGGCATAGGGCAGGGAAGGATGTCTCAACTTGGGGGGGGTGCACAGTGAAAGGATAGCTGCATTAGGAGGACCTATGTACTTACCAGATTTCAGCTGGTCCAGAGAGAGCAGGGGCCTGGGTGGCAGCGCCGCTGCAGTGCAGTTAAGCACCGGCAGACAGCTAGAAAGCGCCGGTGGCACTTCAAATATGGTACCGGCCATGAGCCAATCACAACTCGCGGATCGGCAGCCAATCAGGAGCGGTAGCTCCTCATTGGGTGCCGATCCGCAAGCTGTGATGTGCTTGTGGTTGGTGCCATTTTTGAAGTGCAGCATTTGCGCCGGCGGCGCTGTGATTCCATGGGTGCTGGTGCATATCTGGCTCTGCACTGTTGCCACCAGGCCGGGCCCCAGCTCTCTCATGTTTTTTGATCAACATTTTACACTTATCACTGTAACAGGGAGTCAAAGGTTTCATATAAATGCGATCAAGTAAAAATAGGGTTTGTGCACATGATATACATCCCAAGATGGCCACCTAACAGGTGCAAATCACTTGCGGGAAATTGAACCTGGTACATATTGCAAGTTCATAATGACAGCTACTGGCTATCTCATTTGCCGAACATGTCTGAGACGCATCCAATTATGCAAATATAGTTTAACTGCTGCGGCTGCTATCTAATAGCAGGACGACAGTGCACTGAACATTTATTTAAAAATAACAAATAAAGCATAATTCTTACTTTGGTAACAGGAAGGCTGCTAATATGTGGACTTTGCAACATGTTTGATTTGCTTTTAACAGGCTCCATGTTACATTGCTACATATTAAAAATATATACCTATATATATATATATAAACTAGGGGTGTGCACCGGCCACTTTTCGTGTTTTTTGTTTTGGTTTTGGATCTGGATCTTTCTTCGTGTTTTGGATCTGGATAGGTTTTGCCAAAACCACCCTTCCGTGTTTTGGGTTCTGGGTTTTGTGTTTTGGATCTGTATTTTTTTTTAAAAAAGCATAAAAACAGCTAAAATCACAGAATTTGTGTGTTTTTCTGCTCCTATGCTATTATTAACCTCAATAACCTTAATTTCCACTCATTTCCAGTCTATTCTGAACACCTCACACCTCACAATAGTGTTTTTATATCCAAAAGGTTGCACCGAGGTAGCTTGATGACTATGCTAAGAGATACGAGTGGGCGGCACAAACATGTGGTCCATCTAGGAGTGACACTGCAGTGGCAGACAGGATGGCAGTTTGAAAAACTAGGCCCCAAACAGTAAAAAATTCAAAGAAAAAAAAGAGGTACAAGATGGAATTGTCCTCCCACCCACCCTTATGTTGTATAAACAGGACATGCACACTTTAACAAACCAAACATTTCAGCGCCAGGGTCTGGCTGAAATGATTGGTTCGTTTGGGCCCCCACAAAACAAGCTGGCAATTAATCTGTCCCTGCACAAACTGGCTCTACGGAGGCAAGATGTCGTCCTCATCCTCCGATTCCTCACCCTCTTCAGTGTTGTGTACATCCTCATCCTCACAGAGTATTAATTCGTCCCCGCTGGAATCCACAACCACAGGTCCCTCTGTACGTTCTGGAGGCTGGTCTCCCTGGAAGAGTTGATAATTCATTTTATGAACATCATCTTCTCCACATTTTGTGGAAGCAACCTCCTACGCCTTTTGCTGACAAGGTTCCCGGCTGCACTAAACACTCTTTCGGAGTACACACTGGAGGGGGGGTAACTCAGGTAAAATAGAGCCAGTTTGTACAGGGACCTCCAAATAGCTTCTTTTTCCTGCCAGTACAGGTACGGACTGTCTGACATGCCTACTTGGATGCTGTCACCGATGTAATCCTTTAACAGACAGACGCACGCTTGTCGCTGCTGCTTTAAGGATGCAGGTGCGGCTATAGCCCACACATTTCACAAAGACAGAAAAAAAAAGAAGAATTTTTTTATTGTTTGTGGAGCGCACTTTGAGGGTTACACCACCCTTTAACAGACAGACGCACGCCTGTCGCTGCTGCTTTGAGGACAGTATCATATGCAGTCACAGTAGACTTGTCAGAAATTGTTGGCACGTCCTTCAGTCCGGACCAGATGTCCAAACCAGCCCTTGACTTATGACACAGGCGCACGTTTGGCGCTGCTACTGTGTTGCTGCACGTGCGGCTACATCGCACACAAGTCACAAACACATAAAAAAAATATTTTTTATTTTTTGGAGCACTTTGAGGGTTACACCACCCTTTAACAGACAGACGCACGCTTGTCGCTGCTGCTTTGAGGATGCAAGTGCGGCTACAGCCCACACATTTCACAAAGACAGAAAAAAAAAGAATATTTTTATTGTTTGTGGAGCGCACTTTGAAGGTTACACCACCCTTTAACAGACAGACGCACACTTGTCGCTGCTGCTTTGAGGATGCAAGTGCGGCTACAGCCCACACAATTCACAAAGACAGAAAAAAAAAGAATATTTTTATTGTTTGTGGAGCGCACTTTGAGGGTTACACCACCCTTTAACAGACAGACGCACGCTTGTCGCTGCTGCTTTGAGGATGCAAGTGCGGCTACAGCCCACACAATTCACAAAGACAGAAAAAAAAAGAATATTTTTATTGTTTGTGGAGCACACTTTGAGGGTTACACCACCCTTTAACAGACAGACGCACGCTTGTCGCTGCTGCTTTGAGGATGCAGGTGGAATCTAGACGGGATTTGGAATCGGGGACACACTACCTCCATCAATTGTCTAAATCCCACTGCACTAATGGCGGATACCGGACCCACGTCTAACACCAACATAGCAGTCAAGGCCTCAGTTATACGTTTTGCTTCAGGATGACTGCTGTCGTACTTCATCCTCATCGCTAGGGACTGTTGGAGGGTAAATTGTTTAGTAAAAGTGGTGGTGTTCCTACTTCCTCTCTGGGATGATGAACAACTCCCAGCAGCAGCAACAGCACTAGGAGGAAGTGGTTCTTGATCTTTCCCTATTTTATTTTTATCAGAGAAAGTTTGGTCCTCCATTTATATTATATTGATATATACGTGCGGCTAAAGCGCACACAAACACAGAAAATATGTTTTTATTTTTGCTGGAGAGTAGTGCACTTTGTGGGTTACACCACCCTTTAAGAAATGAGCCAGCCGGCTCTTTACTTATGGGACACAGGCGCACGCTTGGCGGTGCTCCTTTGTTGATGCACGTGCAGCCACAGTGCACACAATTCACAAAGATAGAAAATATTTTTTTTTTGGTTTGGACTGGAGTGTACTTTGGGGGTTACAGCACCCTTTAACGGTCAAGCCAGCCGGCCCTTTACTTATGACACAGGCGCACGCTTGGCACTACTTTGTTGATGCACGTGCGGCTACTGCGCATACAATTCACAAACACAGAAAAAATATTTTGTTATTTGGTTTGGAGTGTACTTTGGGGGTTACAGCACCCTTGAACGGTCAAGCCAGCCGGCCCTTTACTTATGACACAGGCGCACGCTTGGCACTACTTTGTTGATGCACGTGCGGCTACTGCGCATACAATTCACAAACACAGAAAAAATATTTTGTTATTTGGTTTGGAGTGTACTTTGGGGGTTACAGCACCCTTTAACGGTCAAGCCAGCCGGCCCTTTACTTATGACACAGGCGCACGCTTGGCACTACTTTGTTGATGCACGTGCGGCTACTGCGCACACAATTCACAAACACAGAAAAAATATTTTGTTATTTGGTTTGGACTGGAGTGTACTTTGGGGGTTACAGCACCCTTTAATGGTCAAGCCAGCCGGCCCTTTACTTATGACACAGGCGCACGCTTGGCACTACTTTGTTGATGCACGTGCGGCTACTGCGCACACAATTCACAAACACAGAAAATATTTTGTTATTTGGTTTAGAGTGTACTTTGGGGGTTACAGCACCCTTGAACGGTCAAGCCAGCCGGCCCTTTACTTATGACACAGGCGCACGCTTGGCACTACTTTGTTGATGCACGTGCGGCTACTGCGCACACAATTCACAAACACAGAAAAAATATTTTGTTATTTGGTTTGGAGTGTACTTTGGGGGTTACAGCACCCTTTAACGGTCAAGCCAGCTGGCCCTTTACTTATGACACAGGCGCACGCTTGGCACTACTTTGTTGAAGCACGTGCGGCTACTGCGCACACAATTCACAAACACAGAAAATATTTTTTTTGGGGGTTTGGACTGGAGTGTACTTTGGGGGTTACAGCACCCTTTAACGGTCAAGCCAGCCGGCCCTTTACTTATGACACAGGCGCACGCTTGGCACTACTTTGCTGATGCACGTGTGGCTACTGCGCACACAATTCACAAACACAGAAAATATATATTTTTTTGGTTTGGACTGGAGTGTACTTTGGGGGTTACAGCACCCTTTAACGGTCAAGCCAGCCGGCCCTTTACTTATGACACAGGCGCACGCTTGGCACTACTTTGTTGATGCACGTGCGGCTACTGCGCACACAATTCACAAACACAGAACATATTTTTTGGGGGGGTTTGGACTGGAGTGTACTTTGGGGGTTACAGCACCCTTTAACGGTCAAGCCAGCCCACCCTTTACTTATGACACAGGCGCACGCTTGGCACTACTTTGTTGATGCACGTGCGGCTACTGCGCACACAATTCACAAACACAGAAAATATTTTTTTCTTTGGTTTGGACTGGAGTGTACTTTGGGGGTTACAGCACCCTTTAACGGTCAAGCCAGCCGGCCCTTTACTTATGACACAGGCGCACGCTTGTACTTTGTTGATGCACGTGCGGCTACTGCGCACACAATTCACAAACACAGAAAATATTTTTTTGGGGGGTTTGGACTGGAGTGTACTTTGGGGGTTACAGCACCCTTTAACGGTCAAGCCAGCCGGCCCTTTACTTATGACACAGGCGCACGCTTGGCACTACTTTGTTGATGCACGTGCGGCTACTGTGCACACAATTCACAAACACAGAAAAAATATTATTTTTTTAGCACTTGGGGGGAGCACCCCTGATGGACAGAGCACCCCCTGGACAACACTACAGCACCCCTTTAGGACTGGGACACTGCACAGGACTTTGGAGTGGACACAACCCCTATGGAGAACTGACTGCACAACACAGTCCAGCCAGCCCCTATGGACTTTGAAGTAGTGGACACAGCCCCTATTAACAACAGCAGCACAGCACAACACAGCCAGCCCCTATGGACTTTGAAGTAGTGGACAACAGCAGCACAGCGCAGCACAGCACAGTACAACACTACTCTGCACTACACTACACTACACTACACAGCCCAGCCAGCAATAACTCCCACCCTCCCTCTTCACTGTCCACAGCCGAGTGAGAAAATGGCGCCGACGCGGGTACCTTATATAGGATCCAAAACCCGCGAGACCCGGAAGGCGGGATGATGACGTTTTGCCTCGATTTCAGATCCGAGTCAGGCGGGAAAAGTCGAGCCTGACTCAGATCTGACTCGGATCGGGGGGGCTCGGGGGGGTTCGGATTTCAGAAATCCAAACCCGCTCACCCCTAATATAAACAGTTGCAAAAGGGTGGCACTCCCATAACAAATATCAATAATAGCCCCGGTGCTTCTGTTAGTTACCCTCAGTGAGGTAACTGTGCATATATGAACCAATGTCGGTGGCACTCGAGTATAAAGAATCAATACGGGAACAAGCTGTTATACCAACGCTTCGATGCTGGCTGTATTGCATCGTCCTCAGGGTACACAAACATATTACACAAACAAACATACCTTTATACCGACACCATCCCACTGCGAGTCCGCTCAGTGCGATGCACTAACATGTGACGTCAGCACCCCGCGCCGGTCACCATGAAAAATCAGACAGTACATACTGTATGTTGCTGATGAGGACTAATGTATATATATCCTCATTAGGGACAACCAATATCCTGAATTAGGCTACTTAGCCAGAGTGTCACAAAGTCATAATCAATTAGGAACATATTAGGATCCTACAAGAAAGACTTCCCAGAAAAAGCCCTTAATCGATACCATATCTATCCTGCATAGTGCAATACAGTGTAATAAGCTAATACATATATGTTAAATCATGATATTGATATCATATCCTCAAAATGTTAACTCACAAACAACAATGCAAACCCAACCCATCATTGAGTGCCCTGGGAACAAGAGTCCCCAACCTATGGATCCAGTGGGACTCGCACTGCAAAAAGTTTGCCTGATCTATTGACACCTCTAATGAAACTAGGTATGTGGTCAATGATCATATATCTGAGTAAAGCAAGGCTATGACCTGCTTGTGCAAAATGACGGGCCACAGGTTAATCACTACGACAAAAACTGTCACCCGTAATTAAATAACTGCAGGTGGGTGACGCAATTCAAGCACTTGTAACACCCATTTTTTTGTCTAAGAAAATGATCAGTCTCTCTGCGACCTAACTCAGTAATGTCTGTTCATACCAGCCAATCTCGAATAT
Source organism: Taudactylus pleione (assembly GCA_031769625.1). Taxonomy (NCBI): domain Eukaryota; kingdom Metazoa; phylum Chordata; class Amphibia; order Anura; family Myobatrachidae; genus Taudactylus; species Taudactylus pleione. The sequence goes on from JAUIMM010000020.1 coordinate 6,655,406, forward strand.
TTCGACCACGAGTGTAACTAGGTATAATGTCAGTGTCACTTAATTTTAACTCATGCAACTAGGCATAATGACAGTGTCACTTAATTTTAACTCACTGTCCGAGCTAACTATGGGCCAAAGGTTTTTAGTACTCCTATGGATGCTGTTACTAGCAATATTATAATGATTAACCCAAGGCATGCGATTAGACGTATTTTTGTCTCCAACTGATGTCAGTAGTTTATAAAAAAAAGTGTATACACCCGTGCTCCAATGCACACCGGAGTACAGCTTAAGAGTGTGACCTACACACGTCACTAAAATATCACAATAAAAAACAAAAATCTCAAGCGCTCCTCCTCATGAGGTATAATCCATATATTAAACTCAATAAAAATGACACAAAGTCTTAAGTCTTTTTTTATAAAAGTCTCAAATAAATATAGAAGTGTTGAATATGTTAACAAACTTCTCCTTTTCTTCTTTAATGGGAATCTTCAACACACTAGCGCACAAAACCCTTCAGTGTTACACAGCATCTCAAAGAAATCACAAAATATGATCTCTCATAGTGCAGTATTATCACATTTATTACCAAAATGCATTAAAAATCATAGAATGAATAAAATGGCAGCGTACCATAGGTAACCTTTTTAGAAAGGCACAGTAACAAGCATAAGGGGTGATTATAGCCACCCCAACCAGCAGTTCATCTCTCTGGTACAGGTTCCTCCTAGACAGCTTAAACAGCTAGGTAATGGAAGCTCCACAGATCAACGCGTTTCACCTCAAAAGCCCTTATCAAGATGAACCTATGCTGCTAAATCCTGGGTATATATAGGGTTTGTAGCTAGTCCCACTCACCATTGTCATACTGGGTGTGGTTACATCAATTAAAATGTTCTTACTTCTTACATAAATAAAAAACATGGGAAACCTTTATACACACATCCTCTGTTTACAATGATTTTTCTTGTATATACTGGGTGTGCTAATTGGATTAAATAAACTTCAACAGCGTTCCATTGCTTGGAATGCATGACACTTCCGGCGGAAGTCTCTTTGACATCCCTCCGCACTAAGTGGCTGTGCGTGGTGTCCTTGCCGGAAGTACATTTCCTCCCCATGCGTTCCATGCCCTGGAGTGCATGAGTACTCAGCCGGAAGTAGCGTACTAAATGTCCCACGTGATGAGACTACCAATCGCATGGTTATATGTACCCGGCATCCTGCAGTCATGTGCTTTCAGCCATGGTCACGTGATTCCGCCTTTTAGAAAATAATCTAACATTTTACGGGCGGTACACGTGACGAGGCTCCCCGCCCTTAAACCTCCAACTTCCGTTTGTCTGGTTCTCCGTTTCAACTCTTGAAATGCATCTTTTCCAGGCAGTGGGAGGCCATTTCATAGTAGGGCATTATATACCATTACATAAACCTAGTGCAAGGAAAAATATCACGAACCTAATTCAGAATTAACAAATAGGTGTAGAAATAGATATGGAAATAGGAACATGGTAATATGCATCATAAAACAAAAATACATAATAAAACATATATAATAAATGAGGGGAGAAGGATTAAAATAACCAATAAAATATATGATGTATATGTACAGTATATAAAATATCCATAAATGGTAAAAAGAATAACAAATAAAATTGTAAAACCCAACATATAATATCCTAAAAACCCAGCGGGATCGCTAGTGGTAAATAAGTACTATAAAAAAGGGCATATAAATTATTCTATAAAAATCATTTAATTTCAAAATCATTGTTCAGACCAAATGGGATCAGCGTTTTTACTTCACATAATCATTTTCATTTCTGCTTTCGCTAGAAATCTCTCAATGCCTTTGGTCCGCCAATTTCCCTCCACTTTTTTTATTCCTATGATATTTTTAATTTCATTGACTGAACAATTATGTTTTTCTTTAAAGTGGAGTGAGAGGGAATGATTTTCAAAACCTCTTCTAATATTACGGAGATGTTCCATCAATCTGTCCCTGAGTCTTCTAGTGGTTCTGCCAATATACTGTAGTCCACAAACACATTCAATCATATATACACAGTTGGTGGTGTTGCATGTAATAAATTCATTAATTTTGTAGGACTGTTCCGTTGAATGGAATGAGAAATTCTCTATTTTGGACAGTTGGTTATTATGGGCTCTATTTATTAACATTATTTTTACTAAAATAAAGTGAAAAAGGGTGTTTTCACACCCTTTTCACATTATTTTAGTATCACCTGTAGTAATTACAGGGCAATTGGAGTAGAATTAGTAAAATTCTACTCCAACCCCCAGTATCACTTATTTTTAGTAAAGCAGATCGCATTTCCCATAACTGTAATGGGAAATGTGATCCGACCACAGTTACTAAAAATAAATTGTAAAAAAATACCGGGGGAAGCCCTGTGATAACGCCACCTGGAGGTGGCATTATCCAGGGTCTCCCCCGGTTACCGGGCTCCCACTCTGCTCTAACGGGGAGAACAGAGGCGGGAGCCGGTACCAGTAATCAGCTGTGTGGTCTAAGCAGACCGCAAGCTGATTACTGTAAAAAAAAGAAAAAAAAAATTAAACATTTTTTTTTACTTACCTGAATCCAGGGACCGGTGATCGGGCCTCCAGTGATGGCTCCTCTCCGGTCAGCTGATCTCCCATAGTACACTGGGGCCCGGTCATCAGGTGATCGGGCCCCAGTGCAGTATGGGAGATCACCTGATCGGGAAGCCCGGAGAAGATCACCGGAGGCCAGGAGGATGCAGGTAAGTGTAATGAAGGGAGGGGGGTTGTGGGGGGGGAGGGGGGGTCGCGGGGGTACGCGATCGTGGTGGCGGGGCTTAGAGCCGGGGGCGGGGCTTAGCGTCGGTGGGGGGTAGTAGCGGTGGTCGGTCGGCGCATGCGCGGGCTCTTAGTTGCGGTATTTTTTCCGAAAATACCACGACTAGAGTGTGGATGGGATCCGCAGGGACAGAGCTTTATCGCAAGCTCTGTCCCTGCAAGGGATTTATAGTAAATCCCTGTGATATTGCCTGAATTCGCAATGCGAATTCACTCGGTAATATCACACTACAATCCGCATTCAATATGCGGATTGTAGTAAATAGAGCCCAATGTGTCCTACATACATTGGATGTACCACAGTGATGGAATCCTTTGGTCTTTATCCTACCTGTCTTTTTTTTCTTGTACGGCACTTTTGACCAAATAATTTTTAAAGTTCGGTGCCTTCCTATATATAAAACGTGGAATGGGAGGAATAATCTCTTTTAAAATAGGATCCTGTTTCAAAACATACCAATTTTTTCTAAAAATGTGTTCCAATTTTTTATGTTAATAATTATATGTACTGATAAAGGGTACTAGAGGTTTACCCATATTTTCCCCATTTCTATCCTTATATTCTAAAAGCTTATCTTGTGGTATATCTCTAAAGTCACTAATGGTTTTAATAAATTCTGTTTCGTCATAGCCTTTATCCACAAAATTATCTTTTAATTCACGCACTTGAGTATCAAATACAGCAGTATCTGTGCAGTTCCTGCGAAAACGTGGAATTTGGCCTCTAGGTATATTTCTAAGCCATTTAGGATGATTATGACTTCGATCGCATCAATTCCCAATTTATGTTCTATTATCGTGTATAGCAAACATACGTCAGCTGTGACAAGAAAATAGTCATCTGTGATGATGATAGATTTCACTTTTTTGATGACATCAATGCTTTCTTTAACGTATGATTTCAATTTTACTACTTCAGATTGTAGGTGGTAGTCAATAAAATGAGAGAGATTGGACGACACGGAATCAGTACTTGCAATAATAGGGCGTCCGGGAGGATCAGTGAGATTTTTGTGGATGTTAGGTAGAATATATATAATTGGTAAAACAGGCTTACAATATGTAAAAAAAAAAAAAGAGCATGAAGCTCATTTAGAATTCTTGGCCTGATTCAGAGCCAGACGCTCTGACCAGAGCGCTCGCTCTGAATCAGGGCCATCCTAGTTAAATTTGGAGCGGCCTTTTGGACGCTCACATAGCTGTTGGTTACCACCCACAGCTTATGTTAGCGTCCATGATGATGGTCGCGATGGTCAAGACCATCGCGACCATTGGGCTTGCGACGAGACCCTGTGGTAGGGTCTCGCTGCCGCAAGCCCTGGAGTGATTTTGGCTCTATCAGAGCCAAAATCACTCCCACTGACATCACTAGTGATGCCAGTGGGGCCGGCTCCAGACGGTAGCCGTTCCCATGGGAATGCCTCTGTCTGGGCAGCCACGCCCCGGCACGCCCACCAAAGGGGGCGTGTTGTCACTCACCATCGACAGCACGCCCCCTTTGTAGCGAGACCCCGAGTGACAGCTTCCCCGTCGCTCGCCGGGTCTCGCGCATGCGCATTTGGATAACATCAACCTGCTTGCGAGCGTCCTGCGCTCGCGAGCAGGTCTGAATGAGACCCTCTGTGTCAACCAATCTCTCTCATTTTATTGACTTAACTCGATTTAACTATCTATAAAATGGCTGATAAACTAGCTACTAAAAATTATAGAAAACTAACTGATAGCAATTCATACATAAGTAATAAAAGCCATCATCATCCTAATGGCTTAGAAATATACCTAGAGGCAGAATTCAACGTATTCGCAGGAACTGCACAGATACTGCTGTATTTGATACTCAAATGCGTGACTTAAAAGATAATTTCGTGGATAAAGGCTATGACGAAACAGAAATGATTAAAACCATTGGTGACTTTAGAGATATACCACAAAGATAAGCTTTTAGAATATAAGGATAAAAATGGGGAAATATGGATAAACCTCTAGTACCCTTTATCAGTACATATAATTATTAACATAAAAAATTGGAACACATTTTTAGAAAAAATTGGTATGTTTTGAAACAGGATCCTATTTTAAAAGAGATTATTCCTCCGATTCCACGTTTTATATATAGGAAGGCACCGAACTTTAAAAATTATTTGGTCAAAAGTGCCGTACAAGAAAAAAAAGACAGGTAGGATAAAGACCAAAGGATTCCATCACTGTGGTACATCCAATGTATGTAGGACACATTGGGCTCTATTTACTACAATCCGCATATTGAATGCGGATTGTAGTGTGATATTACCGAGTGAATTCGCATTGCGAATTCAGGCAATATCACAGGGATTTACTATAAATCCCTTGTGGTACATGCAATGTATGTAGGACACATAATAACCAACCGTCCAAAATAGAGAGTTTCTCATCCCATTCAATGGAACAGTCCTACAAAATTAATGAATTTATTACATGCAACACCACCAACTGTGTATATATGATTGAATGTGTTTGTGGACTGCAGTATATTGGCAGAACCACTAGAAGACTCAGGGACAGATGGATGGAACATCTCCGTAATATTAGAAGAGGTTTTGGAAATCATTCCCTCTCCACTTTAAATAAAAACATAATTGTTCAGTCAATGAAATTAAAAATATCATAGGAATAAAAAAAGTGGAGGGAAATTGGTGGACCAAAGGCATTGAGAGATTTCTAGCGAAAGCAGAAATGAAAATGATATACAAAGTAAAAACACTGGCCCTCATTCAGAGCCGGACGCTCTGAGCAGAGCGCTCGCTCTGAATGAGGGCCGTCCTCCATAAAAATGGAGCGTCCTCCTGGACGCTCGTATAGCTGTGGGTCACCACCCACAGCCCATACGAGCGTGCAGGATGATGGTCGCAATGGTCTTGACCATCGCGACCATCGCCAGTGCGACCAGAAGCCTGTGGTCGGGCTTTTCGACCACAAGCCCTGGTGTGATTTTGGCTCTATCAGAGCCAAAATCACTCCCACTGACATCACTAGTGATGTCAGTGGGGCCGGCTTCTGACGGTAGGCGTTCCCTTGGGAACGCCTCCGTCTGGGAGGCACGCCCCCGGCACGCCCACCAAAGGGGGCGTGCTGTCAATCAACATCGACAGCACGCCCCCTTTGATAAGACACAACGAGCGAAGGAAAGTCCTTCGCTCGTCGCGTCTGGCGCATGCGCACGACGGAGTTCCCTCCGTCATGCGCATGCGCAGTGCACACCATCGACCCACTTGCGAGCGGACAGCCGCTTGCGAGTGGGTCTGAATGAGGCCCACTGATCCCATTTGGTCTGAACAATGATTTTGACATTAAATGGTTTTTATAGAATAATTTATATGCCCTTTTTTATAGTACTTATTTACCACTAGCGATCCCGCTGGGTTTTTAGTAGGGGTTTGCACCAGCCACTTTTCGTGTTTTGGTTTTGGATCTGGATTGGTTTTGCCAAAACCACCCTTCCGTGTTTTGGGTTCTGGGTTTTGTGTTTTGGATCTGTATTTTTTTTTAAAAAAGCATAAAAACAGCTAAGATAACAGAATGTGTTGGTTTTTCTGCTCCTATGCTATTATTAACCTCAATAACCTTAATTTCCACTAATTTCCAGTCTATTCTGAACACCTCACAATAGTGTTTTTATGTCCAAAAGGTTGCACCGAGGTAGCTGGATGACTATGCTAAGCGACACGAGTGGGCGGCACAAACACGTGACCCATCTAGGAGTGATACTGCAGTGGCAGACAGGATGGCAGTTTGAAAAACTAGGCCCCAAACTGTACATAATGCAAAGAAAAAAAAGAGGTGCAAGATGGAATTGTCCTTGGGCCCTCCCACCCACCCTTATGTTGTATAAACAGGACATGCACACTTTAACAAAGCAATCATTTCAGCGCCAGGGTCTGCCACACAACTGTGGCTGAAATGATTGGTTCGTTTGGGCCCCCACAAAACAAGCTGGCAATTAATCTGTCCCTGCACAAACTGGCTCTACGGAGGCAAGATGTCGTCCTCATCCTCCTCATCCACCGATTCCTCACCCTCTTCAGTGTTGTGTACATCCTCATCCTCACAGAGTATTAACTCGTCCCCACTGGAATCCACCACCACAGGTACCTCTGTACGTTCTGGAGGCTGGTCTCCCTGGAAGAGTTGATAATTCATTTTTATGAACATCATCTTCTCCACATTTTGTGGAAGCAACCTCCTACGCCTTTCGCTGACAAGGTTCCCGGCTGCACTAAACACTCTTTCGGAGTACACACTGGAGGGGGGGCAACTCAGGTAAAATAGAGCCAGTTTGTACAGGGGCCTCCAAATTGCCTCTTTTTCCTGCCAGTACAGGTATGGACTGTCTGACATGCCTACTTGGATGCTGTCACCGATGTAATCCTCCACCATTCTGTCAATGGTGACAGTATCATATGTAGTGACAGTAGACATGTCAGAAATTGTTGCCAGGTCCTTCAGTCCAGACCAGATGTCCAAACTTGGTCCTGCCTGCCCTGCATCACCACCAACGGGTTGCTTAGGATACCTAAGTTTTTTCCTGGCAGCCCCAGTTGCGGGAGAAAATGAAGGAGCTGTTGACGTGTCACGTTCCGCTTCAGCTGACAGTGTGTTCACCAGCAGGTCTTTGCACCTCTGCAGGCTTGTGTCGGCCAGAAAGAGAGACACCACATAGGCTTTAAACCTAGGATCGAGCATGGTGGCCAAAATGTAATAGTCTGATTTCAACAGATTGACCACCCTGGAATCCTGGCAAAGCAAATGAAGGGCTTCATCCACAAGTCCCACATGCCGAGCAGAATCGCTCCGTCTTAGCTCCTCCTTCACTTTCTCCAGCTGCTTCTGCAAAAGCCTGATGAGGGGAATGACCTGACTCAAGCTGGCAGTGTCTGAACTGACTTCACGTGTGGCAAGTTTGAAGGGCTGGAGAACCTTGCACAACATGGAAATCATTCTCCACTGCACTTGAGTCAGGTGCATACCCCCTCCTTTGCCTATGTCATAGGTGGATGTATAGGCTTGAATGGCCTGTTGCTGCTCCTCCATCCTCTGAAGCATATAGAGGTTTGAGTTCCACCGAGTCACAACCTCTTGCTTCAGGTAATGGCGGGGCAGGTTCAAGAGTGTTTGCTGGTGCTCCAGTCTTCGGCACACAGTCACTGAATGGCGAAAGTGGCCAGAAATTTTTTGGGCCACCCAAAGTGTCTCCTGCATGCCCCTGTCGCTTTTCAGAAAATTCTGCACCACCAAGTTTATTTTGTGAACAAAACATGGGACATGCTGGAATTTGCCCAGATGTAATGCCCGCACAATATTGGTGGCGTTGTCAGATATCACAAATCCCCAGGATAGTCTAAGTGGGGTAAGCCACTGGGCGATGATTTCCCTCAGTTTCTCTAAGAGGTTGTCGGCGGTGTGCCTCTTTCTGAAGCCGGTGATACACAGCGTAGCCTGCCTTGGAACGAGCTGGCATTTCTGAGATGCTGCTACTGGTGACGCTGCTGTTGTTGCTGTGTAAGGTGATACATCTACCCAGTGGGCTGTCACAGTCATATAGTCCTTAGTCTGCCCTGTTCCACTTGTCCACATGTCCGTGCATTTTTCAGGACACTGAGGACACTTTTTCTGACGTTTCTGTACAGTCTCGGTATCACCTACCTAGTGAAGTGGAATCTAGATGGGATTTGGAACCGGGGACACACTACCTCTATCAATTGTCTAAATCCCACTGCACCAATGGCGGATACCGGATGCACGTCTAACACCAGCATAGCAGTCAAAGCCTCAGTTATACGTTTTGCTTCAGGATGACTGCTGTCGTACTTCATCCTCCTCGCTAAGGACTGTTGGAGGGTCAATTGTTTAGTAAAAGTAGTGGTGTTCCTACTTCCTCTCTGGGATGATGAACGACTCCTAGCAACAGCAACAGCAGCAGTGGCAGCAGTAGGCGTAGCAATGCAGGATCCTTCGGAGGAATCCCGGAAAGGAGAGTCAGTCATGCCAGTGACATGGCCTGCAGGACTTCTTCCGATCCTGACTAAGGAGGAAATTGACGAGGAGGGAGTTGACGGTGTGGTTTGCAGGTGCTTGGATACAACAGGACAACGGGATTTAGGTGTCCCTGGACTGCTTACGGTCTTAGCCAAAGTTTCTGAACTTGACAGTAACTTTTTATGAACGCGCTGCAGGTGCCGTATAAGGGAGGATGTTCCTAGGTGGTTAACATCCCTACCCCTACTTATTTCACCTTTACATATGGTACATATGGCAAGACAGTTGTTGTCCGGATTTGGATAGAAATATTGCCAGACCAAAAAGGTGGAATGTTTGGTCTTCTGCCCAGGCATGACCATGATGGGCTCTTTCATCCCACGGACAACAACTGTCTCCCCGGAGCCTGATTTAAACAAACCACATCACCATCAGAATCCTCCTCGCCAACTTCCTCCTCAGCGCCAGCTACACCAGTATCCTCATCCTGTTGTACTTCAACAGTGACATCTTCAATTTGCATATCAGCAAGTGGACTGTGGGTGCTCCTTTCTGCACTTTCAGGGGGCGTGCAAATGGTGGAAAGAGCCACCTCTTCCCGTCCAGTGCTGGGAAGGTCAGGCATCGCAACCACCACCACACTTGGACTCTCCTTGGGGATTTGTGATATCTTCTTAGAACACACAGTTCTTCGCTGTGCTTTTGCCAGCTTAACTCGTTTGATTTTTTTTAGCGAGAGGAGGGCTTCCATCGTCATGTGAAGCTGAACCACTAGTCATGAACATAGGGAAAGACCTTAGCCGTTCCTTGCCACTCCGTGTCGTAAATGGCTTATTGGCAAGTTTACGTTTCTCCACAAATGATTTAAATGTTTTTTTTAAGGTCATTTTCCTGAACTTTGTCATTTGGGATTGTATGTGCCCTCTACTATGACATTGGGCATCGGCCTTGGCAGATGACGTTGATGGCATGTTATCGTCTATGTCATGACTAGTGGCAGCAGCTTCAGCACTAGGAGGAAGTGGTTCTTGATCTTTCCCTATTTTATTTTTATCGGAGAAAGTTTGGTCCTCCATTTATGTTATATTGATATATACGTGCGGCTAAGGCGCACACAAACACAGAAAATAATTTTTTATTTTTGTTGGAGACTAGTGCACTTTGTTGGTTACACCACCCTTTAAGAAATGAGCCAGCTGGCTCTTTACTTATGGGACACAGGCGCACTCTTGGTGCTGCTCCTTTGTTGATGCACGTGCAGCTACAGTGCACACAATTCACAAAGACAGAAAATAAAGAATTTTTTATTTTTTGTGGAGCGCACTTTGAGGGTTACACCACCCTTTAACAGACAGACGCACGCTTGTCGCTGCTGTTTTGAGGATGCAGGTGCGGCTATAGCCCACACAATTCACAAAGACTGAAAAAAAATTATTTTTTATTCTTTGTGGAGCGCACTTTGAGGGTTACACCACCATTAAACAGACAGACGCACGCTTGGCGCTGCTGCTTTGAGGATGCATGTACAGTGCAGACAATTCACAAACACAGAAGAAAATGTTTTATTTTTGTTGGAGTGCACTTTGAGGGTTACACCACCCTTTAACAGACAGATGCACGCTTGGCGCTGCTGCTTTGAGGATGCAGGTGCAGCTACAGCCCACACAATTCACAAAGACAGAAAAAAAGGAGAATTTTTTCTTTTTTGTGGAGAGCACTTTGAGGGTTACAGCACCCTTTAACGGACAAGCCAGCCGGTCTTTACTTATGACACAGGTGCACGCTTGGCGCTGCTCCTTTGTTGATGCATGTGCAGCCACAGTGCACGCAATTCACAAACACAGAAAATATTTTTTTATTTTATTTGGAGTGCACTTTGGGGGTTACAGCACCCTTTAACGGTCAAGCCAGCCGGCCCTTTACTTGTTACACAGGCGCACACTTGGTGCTACTTTGTTGATGCACGAGCGGCTACTGCACACACAATTCACAAACACAGAAACAAAAAATATATTATATGGTGTGCACTTTGGGGGTTACAGCACCCTTTAATGGACGAGCCAGCTGGCCCTTTACTTATGACACAGGCACACGCTTGGCGCTACTTTGTTGATGCACGTGCGGCTACTGCGCACACAATTCACAAACAGAGAAATTATTTTTTTTGCACTTGGGGGGAGCACCCCTGATGGACAGAGCACCCCATGGACAACACTACAGCACCCCTTTAAGACTGGGACACTGCACAGGACTTTGGAGTGGACACAGCCCTTATGGACAACTGACTGCACAACACAGCCCAGCCAGCCCCTATGGACTTTGGAGGAGTGGACACAGCCCCTATGGACAACAGCAGCACAGCACAACACAGCCAGCCCCTATGGACTTTGGAGGAGTGGACACAGCCCCTATGGACAACAGCAGCAGAGCACAGTGCAGCACAGCACAGCACAACACTACACTGCACTTCACTACACTACACTACACAGCCCAGCCAGCCCTAACTCCCACCCTCCCTCTTCACTGTCCAAAGCCGAGTGAGAAAATGGCGAAGACGCGGGTACCTTATATAGAATCCAAAACCCGCGAGACCCGGAAGGCGAGATTATGACGTTTTGCCTCGATTTCAGATCCGAGTCAGGCGGGAAAAGTCGAGCCTGACTCGGATCGGCCTCGGATCGGGGGGGCTCAGGGGGGTTCGGATTTCAGAAATCCGAACCTGCTCACCCCTAATATATATTATATATATATATATATATATATATATTGCTTTTTGTAATTCCCCCCTCTTGTATGCCCTGCCTTGTGTGCTACAGGCCAGTTTTACATCCTCAGGTTGACTAATGCAGCCAACACAAGGAAGAATTAATAAAACTGGGTCCAATGAGAGGTAGGAAAATTTCACTTGAGTAATTAAAATGTTACACAATTTTATGTGGTGTTTTCTTTGTTGTCAGATTTTAGAAAGGGTATTGGTGTGTAACCTATGGGATCAGGGCTTGATGGTGCAATATATGCCTCACCACCAGAGGCAACTACTTTTGGCTGTTTAAGGGAAGGGGAAGATATTTTATATCACCAAGGTGACCAAAATGTCTAGTGACAGCTGAATGTGTATAAGTTGTATACTGTGGTTTTGCCTGTCTTTTGTACTCACAGTGAAGCCACACCATCTGGCACATCAGCTCATGTTATTTGCCGGCAGAGAGAAGCACATTTGTCACATCTCATGTTTGCATCAACTCTGAATAGGTAGCAAAATTTTATTTTTTTCCAGGCACAATTTATATTTAGACTCAAATTGTGTCTAACTCTGAATGAGGTCCTCTATAACTAAGCATACATGAAGTGGTACTAATACACAATAAGGAATACTTACATACTCTCCTGGAATGTCCAAGAGGCTCACAAATGTCATCTGGTTCTCCGGGACTCCGAGGAGAACAGTACAGTCTCCTGCATGCCACCCGCTGGGAAGCTAGATGAGACAATACAATCACATCATTGTGGCTTCATTCCCTGCTGAACAATGCCAAAAATTTGGACATTGTAAGCCAGTCCTGGGCCCGGACTGAGAGCAGACTCACCTCTGCAGCTGCGGATGAGAGTATAACTGACAATGTATAGAAATGTCCTCAACAAAATGGCCGCTGCCATGGAGGAGACAAAACAACTGACAACATAGAGTAACAAATATATGGGAACATAAGGAACATCACGTTTAACATATGTCAAATAGAAGGTAACATTATATCCACAGGATCGCGGCCGCAGCAAGCACACAGGAACACTCCAGCTGACAGTAGTAAGCAAGGCCAGACTGGCCATCGGGCACTTCTGGCTAATGCCGGAAAGACGGATGTCCTCAGGGCCAGCTCGAGTAGAGAGGAAGTTTCCCCCTCTCCACCCCCTGGCTCCAAAGTTACTATGAGCTCAGGGAGACAGAAGGGGTGGTGGCATTGATGAGCCAGTGCACTGTGCCTGACCAGGAAAAGACTGAGGTGTGCTGCGAGGCCATGACTCGTGGCATGCCCCCTTGAAATAACCATACCCTTTGCCAGTGTGTGCACCTAAGGTACGCACACAGGGCGGACTGCCAGGGCTGATCTACAGCCCCAGTCTGTCCCTGGTGGTAAGGCAGTGCTAGGGTATATACATCTGTGAGAGTGGGTATATGTGTGTGATACGGAGAAGGTCAGAGTATATGTGTGTGTGTGTGTGAGTGAAGTGCCGCTGCCATGAGGATATTTATGTATCATACTGAGGTGGCTGAGGTAGGGCTAGGGCATCATATAATTTATATGATAGATTGACAGGTTATAAGAAAACCCACCCTCGCAACCCAAACAATTTTTTTTGTAAACTGGTTTACACACCAATTAATGCCCCACACCTGCTGTAGCTCTGCTCCACCCATATTATTCCCTGCTCTGCCCCCCAGGGGGCTTCCTATTTTATCAGTCCTGGGCCTAACAATCTTTGATGGCAGCCCTGTGCATTTGGTTATGAATATACATGTGCTTTTATGAACAACTCTGTGGGCTCTATTTATTAACATTATTTTTTACAAAAATAATGTGAAAAAGGGTGTTTTCACACCCTTTTCACATTCTTTTAGTATCACCTACAGTTACTAAAGGGCAATTGGAGTAGAATTCGTAAAATTCTACTCCAACCCCTAATTATCACTTATTTTTAGTAATCAGATCGCATTTCCCATAATTGTAATGGGAAATGTGATCTGACAAAAGTTACTAAAAATAAAGGGCCTGATTCAGAGCCAGTCGCTATTTGCGCTCGCTCGTCCTGAAAATAGGGGTGGCTATTCAAATGAACCGTTCGTTGTTTGCGGTCTGTTCACGCCTCTAGGTCTGAACGAGCGTACAAAACTTGCGGTCGTTTTTTGGGAAACTATGCCCCCTGGCCGCTCGCATCCTACGTCATGTCCGCTATTTATTAGATTAATCGAGTACATCGAACAGGGTATGAGCTGCTCGCTATTCTTGTGGTCGGTTTTTGCTACCACAATTTTGCGAGCAGTTCTGGCTTAAAAAAACCCCAGTGACGTGGTCAATGACGCTGCTGTTTTAATTATGCACACCCATAAAACGCCCGTTTTGACCTTTAAGCATGCCTGCGTTCTGATTTCCACACCCCGTTTTCAAGCACCTTCCCCTGTTACCACCCACATTCGCCTCATTCTGTCACTCAAATTGTCAGGCATTCGCTATTTTGCGAGCACATGAATTCCGACCGCACTGACTGGTTCGCGCATGCGTATAACGATCCGTATGCATGCGCAGTTGGCCAAACATCGCTCGGAGCGAATGAGCTGCCACTTACGAGTGGCTCTGAATCAGGCCCAAAATGTGAAAAAATACCAGGGAAAGCCCTGTGATAACAACGTCCCCTGGAGGTGGCATTATCCAGGGTCTCCCCTGGTTACCGGATTCCTGCTCTGCTATAACGTGCAAAGCAGAGCCCGGAGCCAGCCTCAGTGATCAGCTGTGTGGTCTAAACAGACCACACGCTGATTCACTGTAAAAAAAAAAACATTTAAAAGAAAAAAAAACTCCAGGGACCGGAGTTCAGGGCTCTGGTACTGTCCTCCCTCCGGTCAGCTGGTCTCCAATGGTGAACTGGGGCCTGGTCATCACCTGACAGGGTCCCAGTGCAGTATGGGATGTCACCTGACTGGAGCGACAGAGGACATCACTGGAGGCCTGATAACTGCAGGTAAGTGTAATTAACAGAGGGGGGGTCGCGGGGGTGGGAGGGGGGAGTCACTGGGGGTCTGTAAGGATACTGACTTTAAACCTCTATGCGCTCCTGCCTAAACCTTCTAAAAACCTGCCTATACCTTCTAAAATGTACGCTATTTGCGTACGCAGTGATACAGTAAAATAAAGACTTCAGACCTTAAACATGTGTTTCCAAAGCACAAAGTATTATTCCAAGTAAAGTACAGTTAGTTACACGCTGTGATCTAAGTACAATTTAGCGCAAAGAAATTATACAGACCCAAGATACAGTTATACATACGCACGCGCTCTGGGACGAGATTCCGGAATCAGCAAGAAACCTCCATCAACAGCATCAGCATGAAGACTGAAGACTGGGGTCATAACATGCATATTTATACCCTTAAAGAAATAGACTACACAATAGAGAGGTTTGTTGCGATCCCATTGGTTTCCCATCACGGTGCTTCTGTTACAGGACATTTAACAGGTTGATTCAAATGGACACAGACTAGCCTCCGACAGCTGGTTATCTCCGTTTTCCTGCCTCATGCAAATCTAGGCTGTTAATTTTACAAAGTACATTTTGGTGCTTTAACTTTCTATGGTCCATAAGTTGAGAATGCATGTTGCGATCTTCACACCAATGATACCGGAAAGCTGTTGAGAAAGTGCAGATCAGTATAACACCAAACACAGCTTACTTATCATGTATTAAACCTTAGATGCAGTAAACAGTCATTTCTTTACACACTGGCATTGTGAATGAATCATGTAATAATAACCCTTTTGCGCTACGGAAATATTGCTTTAAGTGTATGTATGCAAGGGAGAATGACACTAAATAGCGTTGTGTGTCTGGGGGTCTGTGGGGTACTTAGCGAGTAGCACTAAGCTGGAAAGGTATCTCTGAGTGTATGGGTCGGTATTGGTTGTGTAGGGATCGTTAAAATGCTGAATGTGCTAATAATTATCTATTTTGCGTTGTGCACTGTTTAACATCTTGTGTATGTGTTAATGTGAATGCAGGGAAAACACCACTAATTTGCTACTATTTTGCACTGTTCATTATTTAAGTTCATGGTTACTTTAATGTGTTGGAAAGTAATTTTTATGTTAAGCACCGTCGGCATGTGTTTGGGGAAGATTGTTAAAAAGCTGGCCGTGGTACTTATTAGCAATTTAGCGTTGTGTTTTGTGTACTATGTGGTTTTGACAAATTGCTATTAGCAATTTAGCGTTGTGTTTTGTGTACTATGTAGTTTGGACAAAATGGCGCTGTGTGACCTATTTTTAAGATGGAGTCTGGTTGCCATTCGCAAGATGGCGTCGCTCCAAGCTAATTTTACACTGATTCTGTCTCAGCCACTAAACCAGCTTCGACAGCCACGACCGCGGGGCTAGGGCTTAGCGATGGGGGTAGTGCTTGGCGACAGGTTGGGGCAAACAGCGGCGGCCGGTCGGTGCATGCGCGGGGCATTTGTCACGGTATTTTTTGCGAAAATACCATGATAATGCTCAGGAGGGGATTCACAGGGACAGAGCTTTATCGCCAGCTCTGTCCCTGCAAGGGATTTGTAGTAAATCCCTGTGATATTGCCTGAATTCACAATGCTAATTCAGTCGGTAATATCACACTACAATCTGCTTTACAAATGTGGATTGTAGTAAATAAAGCCCTGTATGAGGCTCCACATTATAGATGTATATGCTTTTTTTCACTTTAGCCTTGCATTAGGCCCCAAATTCAGAGTAGGGTTCCTCTGGATGTGTAGGAGTATAGACTTGAATTGAATTGTTGCTGGAGAGGTATGAAATAATATAATTTCATGGTGCCCCAAATTTCAAAAGCTTGCATAGCATGATGCCACCTTGATTTAAACCTTTATTTTACAATGCCGCTCATCAAGACAGTACAAAATATTTCCAATTTGGCAGATCTGCAATCTAGTAATGTAATTCGTTTTACAAATATTTTGATGAGATAACACCAGTGAGGCATTTAATTAAGAGCTTGTGTTCCATCTTGCTGTGGAATCCCATTGATTCCTCGGCTTGAAGTATACACCACAGAATTGCACAAATATCACATATGTGTCCATGAATATAAATTATTTATGTTTTGCCATTTCTGTTTCTTGTTTGCTTTGTTTACTAATCAGTTGCATATGCCGTGGATATTGTCTGACAAATAGAACAATGAGAAGTCTCTCTTGCCAGAATTTATAAAAGAGAAAGCAAATTTGTTTCCATATTTCGTGGATCAGTTTATTACCATATAAGTCATAAAGGTTTATACAAACAGTTAAACTGTTTTCTGTTTGCTTGTGCGGAAAAAATGATTGTGTCCTAATGTGACAGACACATATCCTATTGAAAGCAGATGATCATATTTGGAATTGGAGTCCTCTTATGGGTAACTAAAGTACAGAGTAGTGTCAAGAATAAACCATATATTTGTGTTTTGTAATAAATAGTCTGTAATAACTGAAAAGTGTTCTATGGGCCTGATTCAGCAGAGGACGGATTTGCAAAGCCACACACAAGCAGCTTTGCAATTCCGTCCTTGTCTGACACCTCCTTGCTACATCTGCTATCCAAGAGCTGGGACCGATTGGTCAGGCTGCAGTAGCTGAAGTTTACCTAGTCTGGCCGGGTCCTGAGAGCCAGCGAGGCCAGGAATTATGCATCCATTGACGCAGATCCTAGCCGTACCACTCACGGAAAATAGTGGCGACACCCCCTCGTTTCCAGGGACGCAGGCCGTCCCCGCCCACGCACTGCCCCGCAAACGCCTCTACCTGTCAAATGGGAATTTGCGATCAGCAAGTGCACTGCTGAATCAGGCCCACATTTTCAGGGACTGTTTGTTCCTTTTCTCTCATAGTACTGTGCAAAGTCCATAAAATGAGAGTTATTTACCACCTTCTTGTCTAGATGTCTTTCACCCATTTATGATCAAGGCAGGGTGGATAGGAGGCATTTCAATGAAAGATCAAATACAGGAATCTATAGCTACTCATATAAACCAAAGCTAAGCTATGATTCCACATTGACATTAGAAAAATAGCATTCACATTTGACAAACAGGCCTATTTCCAAACAACCAACCCTGGCAGCTGCGGCTACTTACCAGCCACCCAGGACTCTCAGGAGCCCAGTTCATGTGTCTCCCTTGCCTCTGCTGTATTCAGCAGGGGACAGAGGAGAGGGAGGCCGGCTGCCAGCTGCCTGGAACAATAAAGCTCTGTTTTGACCCAGCGCAGTGCGCGTGACATCATGACATCACGCTACTGGGTCAGAGAGGAGCCGGGTCCGAGCTGCCAGGGAACAGGAGCAGGCTGCAGGTAAGTGGTGGTCAGGCGGTGGTTGTGGGGGCTAGGGAGACACGGATCAAGCAGTGGTTGGGGAAGCGGGAGACTAATTGGCAGGTGGAATGGAAATGAAAGCACAGGGCTGGAGAGGCGCTGGGGTTGTGAGACACTGGCTGGGATTGTGAGGTACAGGGGCTGAGGCTGAGAGACACTGGGGCCGTAAGACATAGGGACTGGGGCTGGGAGACACTGGGGCTGTGAGACAGAGGGGCTTGGGCTGTGAGAGAAGGGCTGGGGCTATGAGACACAGGGGCTGGGGCTGTGAGGCACAGGGGCTGGGGCTTTGAGGCACTGGGGCTAGGGTTGCAAGACATGGGCTGGGATTGTGAGGCACAGGGGCTGGGTAGCAAACCTGTATGTACTGTACCTACTGGAAGATGACGAGGGGCCCCAAAAACATGAATGTGCCGGGCCCTGAGATTTCTGTTGCCGGCCCTGCCTTGGACTGCTTGTCTGGCTGTGATCAGCAGGGAGTGCTTCCAATGAGAAGTCACTACCACTGCTAGGCAGTCCCTGCGAGTGGTGGATTTTACTGGGGGAGCTAAAGTCCCACAGCCCCTAGGTAATATCCACCATTGAACCCTGGTCATAAATGTGTATAAATTGTACCCTGTATGGCCAGGACTTTGTCTGTCCAACGAACAACCTTCTTCTTTACTCACATGAGCTGTGCACAAGATACTGAAAATTGTCCACTACAGTAGTTTAGGTATAAAATACATTTCTTTTCTTTAAAATTACACAGTGTATAACATTTAAATATGTCTTTGAACTCAGGTCCCATGAGAGACAATGACTCATTTATTAAAAAAAATAAATAAATAAATGAAACTAAGCTGTTGGCACTAAAAAGTCATATAATAAATACAAAACACTTAGAAATGTGAATCAATTGAAAGAAAAAATAAAACATAAAATAATAAAAACAGAATGGGCTGGATGTAATAGGGTCTGAGTTCTAAATATATCAGAGTTTAGCAGTAAACTCTCAGATTTTTCGAACTCAGAATGCAAGAACATGCTAATTCGAATGTTTCTGGCATTCCCACAACTCGCAATGGCAAAACACGCATCCAGATGTTTTGCCATTGTGGACTTACAACTTATGTAAAGTGGCACAAAATGAGTGCGGCAAAACACAGGAAAAAATAGACCTGGCCCAGGCTAGAGAGTCTAGCCTGAGCAGGTGCATGTTAAACAGAAGCCTTCACAGATCAGTGTGATCTGTGAAGACTTCTGTCTTTGTAAAAGCAAATAAATAGTTACATTTAATAAACAACAATTTGCGCCCCCCCCCCCCCCCCACAAGCATAACCAGCCACAGGCTCTATTGAGCCTGTCCTGGTTCTTAAAATATAGGGGAAAAATGCATAGGGTTCCCCTGTATTTGAAGAATTAGCACCAGGCTCTGTTGTGCAGTCCTGGTTGTGACTATACAGGGGAATAAAATACTTAGGGTTCCCCTGTATTTTCATCAACCAGCACTGGACTCAGTGAGCCAGTCCTGGTTATGGAAATACAGGGGACAAAATGAGTAGGGGTGCCCTCTATTTTCCATAGCCAGCACCGGAGTCTTTCTAGTGGGGTATAGTAAATATTGAAATAGATCTATAAGATGACCTGCGTCTGAGTTTCTTAATGTTTATACTGAGTGCTGCCACCATTAGATAATACAGTATAGACGGGCTTGTAGGTGAGCATCTGTGGAGGGCACCGGGCCAGTTATCTTTATTGCATGGCAGTGCCACCCGACTTTACTTAGTATATAAATATATATATTATATATACTCTACACATATATGTATATGGTATTTAGAAAAGAAGGAACACGAAAGGGACTTTAGAATAAAACTTATCTTATGGAAAATAAATTTTGGCCCAGGACATTAAGTCATAGTTAATGAGAGTTTCAGGAACTGAGTTCCTGCTGAAAAATAGCACTGAAAGATCATACAACCACTGGGGTGCTTTTCAGTGTTCACCCCAACACGGGGCTCCATGATTGTATACAGTATTTGTAGAAAAAAGAGCACACCACCAGAACTTTGTTGAAAAATCAGAGGGATTTATTCCAATATTGCTGTCTCTACCTGAAGAAGGTCTTCTGCAGACCGAAATGTCGTACTATTTTATGAATATAATGTGAATATTGGAATAAATCCCACTTTGATTTTTCTACAAAGTTCTGGTGAGTGTGCTCTTTTTTCTACAAATATATATCACACGAAGATAGGAGGCACTCAGAGACTTTTAACGGTGGAACAAATTCAGCGTTTAATCTTCAATCAACGTTTCGGGGATCGAGTCCCCATTGTCAGGATATCCTGACGACTGGGACTCAATCACTGAAATGCTGATTGAAGATTAAACACTTCATTTGATCCACCATAAAAAAGACTCTGAGTGCTTCCTATCTCCACGTGATACGTTTGGAGTGCACCGGAGCAAGTGACCCGTGGAGGGCCCTGAGTGCCGGGCTGTGGTGTTCTTTTTATATACTGTATATATAAACCAAATAGCAGGCACTCCCTTTGGTGCTATAGTGCAGTCGGGTCCGGTGCTCTCCAAATTACCTTGCATCGGTCGGTGGAGGAAAAAATAGCAAACTATTGATAGCTATAACCCTATGAGTAGCACAATAAGGAGACAAACCAAACATTTCTGGCCAATAATAACCAGTGATAAAACGCTACCCAGTTTAATAAATAAAAGGATAATGCCGTGTTACTTAAAGAATATTCTTGTCAAATCTGATGTAACATCTAAAGAACAGCTTCCCACAGGGTTTACATTAAGAACAATAAAGGTAGGGTGCTTTAAATGTGCCAACTGTATAACTTATAGATATATGATTAGTGATACATTGTTCCATCATCCACTCACAGGTAAAGCCTTTCAAATCAGACACTTTTTGACATGTACAACTAGCTTCGTCATATATATGATCACCTGTCCGTGCAGTAAAAATTACATTGGTAAAACTGACAGGAAGTTTAAAGAACAAATGGCGCTCCACCGTAGAGCCATGAGATCTGCACTGGAAAAAGGTCACAGTGACCAACCTGTGGCCAAACATATTTTGGAAAATAGACACGGTTTGGCATCCCTCAGATATAAAATAATTGATCATGTGCCACCATTATTAAGGGGAGGAGATTGTTCACGTCAATTCCTTAAATCAGAATTGCAGTGGATTTTTCGGCTCAACGTCCTTGCTCCTAAGGGCTTAAACGAACAGTTGGAGTTGCAAAGTTTCCTGTAATATTTTATTGCTTAAATTAATTTAATGCAAACCATTCATTTTTTTTATTACAGGTTACATAGCTTCTCTGTTCTGGGACGCTAAGAACAACATCCCTTTGAGTAATCTGTATTTCAACTCTGTTATTGGTATACTTTCCCTAGGTGTTATTCTAGTTTAAGCATTATTTGTAAGTTTATACTGTATATTGAAATTGGAGCGATCTCTGTTGATGTTTGCTACAATGTTTTATGTGTTACATTCATTGTAACAATTTTGTCTTTTCTAGGCCACCATAGTCCAGTTTACTTTCGTTGTCATGGTGATGGATTTTGTCACAGCTTAATGACGTCAGTGGTTAGCCGCGTATGCGACGGGCTCCTGGCGTCTAGTCACTCGTGGTGTTTCTTATTTAAGGTAAGATGTTATTCATTGTCTTTTTTTCCCTGACAAAAGAACTAAAGTTTCTGAAACGCTGATACAGTACCTACCACCGCGTCAGTTGTGTTTTATTTGAAGTCGTCCCCGATAGCTTGAGATATATATATATATATATATATAGTCCATTCAAAGGTCCGGCACTCCCAAAGTAGTACTAATGTAGCCCTGGCCGGTGCCCTTGCAAGCAATGGTGACAGTAGACAGAAGGTGTGGCACCCGGCTCAATGAATAGAATTACACCAATGGTAGTTCAACGTTTCAGTGTTCTAGACACTATCATCAGGATATGGCATGAACACTGAAACATTGAACTACCTTTGACGTATTTCTGTTTATTGAGCTGAGACCCTCACCTTCTACTTAGTATATATATACTAAGAGTGAACACTATATATACAGCTATATATACACTCGGCTTACACATTTGGCACAGTGGGTCAACTTATCTACCTATGTCCTACTGTGGCCGGGATGTACTAAAGGATTGGAGATAGCGCAAATACTTTCTTATAAAGATGTGTGCTGACCCCCGTGTTTTGGTTTGGTCTGGATTCATCTTAGTGTTTTGGTCTTATAAACCCACCCTCAAGTGTTTTGGTTTTGGATCTGGGTTTAAAAAAAAAATGTATCAAAAGTTTTTAAAAACAGCTAAAATCATGTACTGTAATTTTTGCAATCCAAAACCTGAAATTTGGGAAGATCAGAACCGCGTCTCGGATCTGTCTGGATTTCCTCAGAAGTTAAGCACCATGACTCGGATCTGTCTGGATTCACGAAATTCGTGTGGATTCGGATTTCTGGAGAACTGAACCATACATCTCTATTTTCTTATGTACTCTCTTTCATTTGATATTTTGAATCCTTGTTAATTAAAATACAGTATCACTCACTTGTTAGCTCTCGGAATCTTCTTCGCTTAGTACTGCCTCCACTGTTATTTGTGTAATTCCTTGTATTTTTACTGTGGTGCTTCTCCCTTTTCATGATTGTTTGAATGTTTCATTTGTCAATGTGTTCGTAGCCTTATATTGTCTTCCTCTTTGTCTCTTGTTTGATAACTTCAGTGACAGTGGGGTTTATGTTTATTGTTGTTATGCTCCAATAAAGAAAAACATGTTTACACGTATATAAAAAGGTAAAACTAGATACAATCACATAAATATCTCAATTGTGCATATTTTTGCGGCTACCATTGTTTTCTGCACATTTTTGCTTGGATTTAGGTTATTTTTTTTTATTTTTTTTACAGCTTGTACTTGTTTCCCTTTCTTAATATTCGTTATTGTAGAGTAGGAAAGGAAGAACTTAGATCAGCTTCTTGCTTAGAGACATTGATAACTGTGGGCTTGATTCATCATGGATTGCAACTGCAAAAGCGTACGCAGATTGGCCGATGGTACATACTGTGCATGCAGGCGCTCCAAGAGCGACGCCAGGCCCGGGTGAAGGGAGCATGGCTTAATAGTGGCACTGCGAGCTGTGGAGGGGGGCTGAGCCCGGTGCATAGCGAGTGGGGGGCACGATCAGTGTGAACCCTCCTCCCACAGGCATAGGAGACTGTTACAGTTGCTACTTAGCAGCTGCAAGCAGTCTCTCAGTGCAGCCCAACACACAGCAGCGTGTGCTGGGCTGCTGTAATGAAAGAGGGAGGGGGGGACCTAGGCTCCTGATGGCCCCTATAGGAAGCTCGTCCCCGGAAAATTAATACCCTCCCTTCCCCCTCTTTGCACCCCTGTGTGCATGCATATGCTTCGCAGTGCGTGTGCGCGAGTTAGCATTGTGATCGTACTGTGATCATCTATGCAGATACAAAGCCATGGCATAGTGAGTGATGGAAGGTCAGCATTTGGAGGTGGTGACAGGGGAGTGGTCAGAGAAATGCAGGCGTCCCTGTCCGTGTGAATGTTGTTACCTGTGATGGCATACATAGCTTGAGTGCTCACTGCGTGCAATAAGGTTAGTAATTTCTGAGTAAGGTCAGACCTGCTGTAATTGTGCATGAGGTTCCGATGTTACTCAATGTTACCGATGTATACGCTGGACTGCAAGGTATTACGCATGTGAAATAGCGGTTTTGGTATCTCTATGGCGGCTGTGCGAAGGCTTTGCGATTGCATTCATTAGCATATTTTTGCAGCAGATCTGCGTGCGTAATATCAGCCTCGATCGCAATAGTGATCCGTAGAAAATCAGGCCCTGTATACAGTGGATATAAAAAGTCTACACACCTTTACTGAAAATGCCTGATATCAAGATCATGTCAGTTTCTTTTTCTAGCAATAAACCTGGTTGCATTAATGTGTGCACTGGTTTCTAATGGAGCAGTAGCTATATTCAGAGTTAACCAACCACATTCAAAATCATGTTGAAAGGTAATTTGTATACACCTAAATTGATTTTTAATTAACGCTAAATACAGATCAGTAGTTTCTGTTGGATTTTATTACAGTTTTCTTGAATGCATCCTACTAGTAGAGCCATAGTGCTCAATGAGATTTCAGAACATCTACAACATCTCTTGTAAGGCACCTTGGACTATGAGCTCCAGTGATCTAGAGCTGGAAGTCTGTTTTCCGGTATGCAAGATTACTCTCAGACATTGAGCTGTCCCCTCAATGCGTAGACTTCCGGGGTTTATGACCTGGAGGGTAAAATGCACATGCGGAGCCATTGGCATGCACAAATTGACAGATCCCTCTCTGGGGATTATTTATAAAGAAGCCTGTAAGCTTCTATAGTCACTTTCTTGAGCTTGCTGCATGCGGGCACATTGCAATTCCATAGAATTCTGTGGGGTCATCTTTGCCACAGACTCTCCGATATCTAATGCAAATCCTTTCCATACATTATGCGGTAAACCATCGATACATCCCGTGCTAAGTGTGTACAACTTGAGATCTGGACATTTTATAACATACAGTATATTGGGGCCTTTACAGTATACCTGTTATCACTCAACCATTGTGTAGTATTGTTACAAGTCCAGTCCAGGACTTGCACATGGCTCAAGATTCTCCTGATCCTGATCCTGTTCCCACTGGACCTGCCCCCAGGAGAAACGGATGTCTGAGACCTGGGCTGGGTTCCTCCCATGTCAGCTGATGAGTCGTTTCTCTATTTAAACACACTGGACTTTTGCTGCCTCGCTGGCTATAGCGTTTGTTTCAGCGCTCGGCTCTGCTGCACGGTCAGCTATTCTCCAGCCTCCCAGCTATTTCACCGTGGACTGCTTCCCGGACTCCAGCAGCCCTTCTTCCACAGCCTGCACTCCCAGCTTCCAAGCCATTCCAGCAGTCATTCTTCCACAGCCTGCACTACCGGTTTCCAAGCCATTCCAGCAGCTGTTACCCACAGCCTGCACCATCGACTCACAAGTCGCACTATCAGCTCAGTAGCCGCTACATCAGCCTCAACCAGCTCCACTCAGCTACTCAGCCAAATCTCCAGCAACTTGCCACACCATCGACTCACGAGTCGCAAAATCAGCCTCAGCAGCAACATCAACCTTACGCCGCAACATCGGCCACAGCTGTCCAGGGCCTCTGTTTGTATTGCGACAGCAAGGGACATAGTATCAACACTTGTACCCTTAAGTCGGGAAAAGCCCAAGCCTAGGTGGTCAGGAGCTGCATCTAGGTCTCGCGTCCATCTCCTCCAACAACTCGATCCTGCTGCCGACTATGGTCCATTTTCCTCAGGCTTCCCTTTCAGTGTCGGCCTTCCTGGACAGGGGAGCCGCAGGAAACTTTATGGACCTTGCCTTTTTCCATCAGTCCGGGCTACCCACTGTTGCACTGGAGGAAGAGATACCCATTTGCGGCCTAGATGGGAATCATATCTCCAGCAGCACCATTAGAAGTCGGACACCCATCATCCAACTCTCAGTGGGCTCATTACATACAGAGACTATTTCATTCATGATTTTCCAATGCCCGTTGACTCCCGTGGTTCTTGGACTGCCATGGTTAAAGACTCATAACCCTCGGGTAGATTGGAGCACAGGGGATATCGCTTGTCAGTCTTGCTTTCTCTCCATACCCATCAGGACTATATGGACCAAGTCCTCTGATACAGCCAATCCTTTGCCAGCTCTCTACCAAGAGTTTTGGGATGTCTTCTCCAAATAGAAAGCCAGCTCTCTGCCTCCGCACCGACCCTACAATTGCTCCATCCAGCTTATCTCCGGAGCAAGACTTCCCAAAGGTCGATTGTATTCTCTCTCCATACCAGAGACCCAGGCTTTGGAGGACTACATCAAAGAGTCTCTGGCCAATGGCTTCATCCGTCCGTCCAAGTCCCCAGTAGGTACAGGGTTCTTTTTTGTGCAGAAGAAGGACGGATCTCTTAGACCCTGCATTGACTATCGGGACTTAAACAAAATCACGGTAAAAAATTCGTACCCATTGCCCCTCATCTCCGTACTCTTTGACCAGCTCCGACAGGCCTCCATCTTTTCGAAGATTGATCTCCGGGGAGCTTATAACCTTGTCCGGATCAAGGCCGGAGATGAGTGGAGGATGGAGTTCAGTACTCACACTGGGCACTATGAGTACTTAGTGATGCCGTTCAGCTTGGCAAATGCTCCAGCAGTCTCCCAGGATTTCAGCAATGATGTCTTCCGGGATTTTATTGGCAAGTTTGTCATGGTATATCTAAACAATATCCTCATCTTCTTATCATCCATGCATGAACATCAGAACCATGTCAAACAGGTACTCCAGAGACTTAGAGAAAACCATCTGTTTGCCAAGGCCAAGAAGTGTGAATTCCATATGCGACAAGTCATGTTTCTTGGGTATGTTAAGGCCATCCTAGACTGGGTCCAGCCAACCACATTGAAGGCCATTCAGCATTTCCTTGGCTTTGCCAATTATTACAGGATATTCATTGGGTCCTTCTCCGCCATCGTGGCTCCAATCATTGAGCTCACTAGGAAAGGCGCGGACACCGCTCACTGGTCTGACAAAGCAGCATGCTCTTTTTTAGACCTTAAGAATGCTTTCATCAGTGCTCCAGTACTTCATCGTCCAGATCCGGACCTCCCTTTCTTGGTTGGGGTAGACACTTCTGAGGTCAGAACAGGAGCAGTTTTGTCCCAGAAGGATCCCGGTGATGGCAAGGTTCATTCATGCACCTTCTTCTCACGAAAATTCTTCTCAGCTGAGAGAAACTACGATGTGGGAAACCATGAACTATTGGCCATCAAGTGGGCCTTTGAAGATTGGAGACATTGGCTGGAGGGGGCTAAGCACCAGATCTCCATCTTCACTGATCACAAGAATCTGGCGTACATTGGGGCAGCCAAGAGACTTAATGCCAAACAAGCTCGTTGGGCACTATTCTTCACTTGTTTTAACTATACCATCTCCTTTAGACTTGGGTCCAAAAATTTTAAAACAGATGCTCTCTCCAGGAGTTTCTCCCCAGTACAGCAGGATGAGGGTCATCTTGAACCTATTGTGCCCAACTCCTGTCTTCACTTGGCACTTACCCTAGGTTTAGCAGAAATCATCCGTGCTCATCAAGTTGAATCACCTGCTGACAAACTTCCACACCTGCTCTTTGTGACCGAGAGACTCATGCAACAGGTTCTTCTTCTTCATGCCCGACGAGCCTTTGGACACCCGGGTATCCTCAAGACCACGAAATTACTGTCCCGGTCCGTGTGGTGGCCTATCCTTCCCGCTGATACCCGTGAATTTGTCCTCGCTTGTGAGACCTGTGCCCGTAATAAGACTCCTCGCACCACTCCTCCGGGCTTCCTGCTACCACTATCTGTTCCCAAAAGGCCTTGGTCCCACATTGCCATGGACTTTATTGTGGATCTTCCCATTTTGGCAGGTTGTTCCATCATTTGGACAGTGGTGGACAGGTTCAGCAAGATGGTTCATTGTATTCCGCTGCCAAAGCTTCCATCTGCTAAAGAACTGGTGAGCTTGTTCATACAACATGTCTTCGAATTGCTCTGGTTACCAGTCGATGTGGTTTCCGACGGAGGGTCACAATTCATTGCAGTTTTCTGGAAACATTTCTGTTCTGCCCTGGGGCTACATTTTAGCCTGTCCTCTGGATATCACCCACAATCCAACAGGCAAACAGAGAGAGCTAATCAGACCCTAGAGCAATATCTGCGGTGCCACATCTCCAAGTGCCAGAATGACTGGGTGTCACATTAGCCTTTTGCTGAATTTGCCTATAACAACTCCTGACATTCTGCTTCTGTGGTGTCACCATTCTTCTGCATTATGGGTCAACACCTTATTCATTTGATGTCAGCTTCTCTTCATCCACGGATCCTCCTGTGGTCTCCAAATTACTTGGTGTAAAGTCCATGCAAATTTGCTAAAAAATTGAAAAGACAAAAAAAATCGAATTTGGCGCCAATAGTGTAATAAGTAAAAAGAAAAAAAAAAAAAAAAAGAGAAATAGTGTCTGTAGCTCTCTCAAATAGGGGATTACTCAGTCCCTGTATACATATAAGATAAAAAAAAATCGAAAGTAAGAGAGCACGAACACAAAATTAAAATTATAAAGTGAAATTTATTAGTATCTATCTTATATGAATTATTGGTACTTCAACACAGATGTATAACAATATTCTTAATCCATATCAATATTGCAATCAGGAATATAATAATAAAAAATGATACAACTACATTAAACTCTGTTAAGAGATAAAACACATTGAAAATTACTGTATTAAAAAAACAGACTAATATTGCACTTTAGTTCAATTGAGACTCTGTTTCACAATGGTTTGTCACATTTAGTTTCCAGGTAACACTTTAAAGATAAACAAATATTAAGTGTCAATTTATCTAGACGCTCCCAGATTTTTCTTGCTGTGATTTAAACAGCACAACTCTCCACAGTATAAGATGGTTTCTGTGAACTGTTTTAATAGTTCCTTCAGGAAAATGCACCTTTATCTTATGCAAAAGAATTAAGTTCTTATCATTCAATTGTTCACATTTGGATAAATGCATGTAAAAAAATTTCATGGCCATGAAAAAAAATAAATAAAATAAAATAATTGTTACCAAATCCTCCGGATCTAGCAAGGCTAGTTAGTAATGCTATTTTCCAGCTCTATCTCCCTTTTGGATTTATCCACCGCTATGTAGCTATGTAACTTGAAACTGCGGCTATAATTATAGTCAGCAGCCGAATTGTCAGGGGGTATGGAAGTTCTAAAGAGCGTGGAGGTAAGTAGTGTAAATCCCTGTATTAAATGTGGAGGGAGAACTTGGTGCGCTGTGATAATATATATGTCTCTCCTCCCTTCCGTCAGCTCTATGTTGCTATATGGCCGGCAACCGGCTCCTGTGTACACGGCCAAAGTTAGAGCATGGGGGGAGTATTACAAACAGCTCTGTTCTCACCTCCTTCTCTCTGCCGTCAGCTCCGTAGCGCTCTGTGTCAGCGTCTAACTCCCATCTGTAGAACCAGGGCTGGAGCACGGGGGGAGTGCAGGGAACCAGCTTATCCCTCAATAGGAACTCCTTCTCCTTGCCGTCAGCTCCTCTGCACTCTTTTGTCAGCAGCTGCCTCTTAGGTCTATAGACGCCCAGTGCCGGATAGTGGGAGAGAAAGATGGGATTCTTGGAGGATGAGATTGAAGCAAACAGGTCTCAATTTGTGATGATTTGTAGTATAAAAACGTGTTTCTCCACCTTCATGAAGTTTCAGCGACTTCCTCAGTCAGCATAATCTTTGCTACCTAACCAGCCTTTTTATTTTGTATCTGGGTCATCAGCACATCTGTTAATGATCTGACAATCAGGTTCCTTTTTCTGATTGCCAACATGGGTATTAACCTTTAGTTATATGATGTCTATCAAGAAAATCATTATTTCCAAAATATATAAACATAAAAAATATAAAGAATATATTTAATCGATATTCAGGAGAAATTAGGCAACAATTATAACTTTAACTAATATAAATAGAGAGATAGTTTTGTATACATATATAATTGCAGATGTAGGCAGTTGTATAACAACTCTAAACAAATATATATTATTTAGACGCATATCACCGCATAGCTATGCAGTTTATATGTCGTCCAAAAGATATTACATATATACAGCCAGGAATGACTACATTATTCAATATTTTATATATCAAAATCAAAAAACCACATACCCATATATTTTCATGATGTACAGAAAAAATATCCAATCAGAACTATAGTTATTCTACAGTAGAGGATTAAAAATAAATTTTATATAATCAAATAAATAAAAATTAGCAAAAAGTCAGATTGATAATGGCACATAGAAAAAAAGGTTTATGTTGTTCAATCCTTCCTAATTATTTAAGCTCAAAGGGACCTCTGATAACAAAAATCTCTAGGTTGGATGCTAATAACCACCTTTAAAATTATTAAATGCTATTTAATTCTATAGTATCATTTAAACCATTAGGGTAAAGTGTTCCAAGCCTATATATCCAGAAAGCCTCTCTACGGCATAAGATACTATACCGATCTCCTCCCCTTGAAGTTACTTTAATTTGTTCTATACCCTTTATAGAGATTTCTATCTGGAATAGACTTTTACATTGTGATATATGACTAGACAGTGGATGAGTTTTTATCCCTTTACTAATATTTCGCCAGTGTTCCATAAATCTTGTGTGGAGCATTCCTGTGGTACGTCCCACATACTGTTTCCCGCACCTACACTGTATTAGATAAATAATAAAAGTAGATCTACATGTGATAAAATACTTTATATAGAAATTTTCACCATTGTAATACGAGGAGAATTCAATTTATTTTCTCGTTGTGTGTAGACACGTATTACATGAGGTTTTTCCGCATCTATGAAATCCTAATGGTTTTTTGGGAAGCCAATTGGTTACATTTTCTATTTTTTCTAGTTCTCGCTTAAAATGACTAGAAACCAATTTTGATTTAATATTATCTGCTCTTCTAAAAATCACTTTTCCTTCTAGATCCACTGCGCCTCTAAGAATTGTATCCAATTTTAACAATGATGAATTTTTCTTTATTATCGTTTTAATTTCTTGTGCGCAGCTATTATATTTTGTTGTGAAAAGTGATGATCTATCTTCTTTTTTAGAAGAATCTCCTATATCTTCATATTTGATTTCTAGAAGATTTTCTCTATCCAATTGGTCTACCTCATATCTAGCTTTTTGAAGAATTTCCCTTGGGTACCCCTGTTCTAAAAAGGACTCAAACAATACCTCTGTCTGTCTTTTACATGATTCTCTAGTGGTACAGTTCCTTTTTATTCTAATAAATTGTCCATTAGGGATATTTATTCTCCAGGTGTTAGCATGTGAACTTTTAAAATTAAGATAACGATTTCGATCGACCGGTTTTATGAAGGTTTCTGTGATTAGTTATTAGTTTCCCCTCTTTCACTGACAGCGCAATATCCAAAAAATTTATATTAGTAGTGCTGTGAGTAAAAGTGAAATTTAAACCAAAATTATTATTACTTAAACTTATAGTAAACCTGTGTAAAAGTGAAACATCCCCATCCCAAATAATAAATAAATCATCTATGTATCTGCCGTACAGGACCAGGTTCGCCCCGAACTCGCTACCCCAGACATGTTTCTCTTCGAAACGACCCATGTATAGGTTCGCGAAGCTTGGAGCGAACCTGGTCCCCATCGCAGTTCCCCGTTTTTGTAAATAATATCGGGTGTCAAACAAAATAATTAATATAGGACCTCAGATTCTTCACGTGACTCTGTAAATAGTAATCCACAAACGCTGACAGATTATTGGTAAGTGACCCTAAGCCCGAAATTATAGGTCGCCCTGGTGGTGAAATAAGTGATTTATGAATTTTGGGTAAATAATAAAATGTGGAAGTGACGGGATGGGTGCTAAATAGAAAGTGAAAAGTTTCCTTTGTAATTGCACTGTCTTCTAGGGCTGATTCCACTAATTCTTTTCATTTTTGTTGATATGGGGTGGTGGGATTGTGATCCAACATGGTGTAAAATTCTCCATTACTGAGCTGTCTATTGGCTTCTATTAGATAGTCCACCATGTTTAGTATCACAATCCCACCGCCCTTATCTGCCGGTTTTATTATGATTTCTTTGTCTGAATATAGGGTTTTTAATGCTTTTCTCTCACCTCTACTGAGGTTATCTTTAAATTTCTTGTTTTCTGCTTTTTTGCACATCTTATGAAAATCCTCTAACGTACTATTATAGAAACCTTCAATAAATGACCCTTTTGCTTGGAAAGGATAGAAATCTGACTTTCTTTTAAAATTATTTTTCTTTCTTGGGTCATAAATTTTAGCCTCTTTTTGTATATCCCCTTCCTCTTGTAAGGATTCTAATATTTCTATTATTTCATCATCATTTTTGTCTAATACTATTGGTGATCCTTTTATTCTAGATTTTTTCAGATCCTTTAATGCAAAATATCTATTTTGACTTAGAGTTCGAATGTATCTATTTAGATCTACAAAGAGAGTAAACAGATTTGGTTTGGTAATCGGGACAAAATTGAATCCTTTTTCTAGAAGCTTCAATTCGTCTTCTGTCAGTTTTTTTGTAGTTAGGTTAAAAATGCCATTATTTTTTTCATTTTTATCATTATTTATCTGACACAGAGGTTTTTTTTGTGGATTTTCCCTTTCCTCCTCTTGATCCCCTTGTTCTCTTTCTCTTAGTCTTTTTTGTCCTTTTGGACTCTCTTTGTATGTATACTTGGGGAACTGTCGTTTGTCTAAAAAATGATTATTATAAGGAGAGTCCCATTCTTCATCAGTTTCTGAGTTTCTATATCTACTCCTACTCTTCCATTCTTGTGTATAGTGTTCAAAATCTGTGGAGCGATCTAAAACCTCATATTTGTTTTTTTGTGTTAACGATACTGGATCAGAACCTCTATACACACCTTCTAATACCTTCTAATGTCCTGCCTATACCTTCTAAGGATGATGCTAATTTGCATACGCAGTCACACCATAAATAAAGACTTAGACGTGGAATCTGTGGTTCCAAAGCACAAGTGATATTCAGGTAAAAGTTCAGACAGATACACGCAATTGATCAAGACACAATTTAGGTGCAAAAGGAAATTATACAGACCCAAGTACAGTATACATATGCAGGCGCTTCCGCACCCAGAGATAGGCATCAGCAAGAGACCCCTCGTCATTCAGCATTCAGCATGAAGACTGAGAACCAGCATTTGTGCACTCATATTTATACCCCCCCCCAGAATTAACAGGACAAAAGGGAAGCTTGTTGCTGGTGTCATTGGTTCTCAGGGGTGAAGCATCTGTTACAGCACATTTAACAGGCTGGTTCAAACAGACTCTCCCTGTCTCTAACAGCTGGGGGTCTTCCTCTTCACGCCTCCGGCAGCATCCTAACAGTTGTTTCTAAAATATACATTTTGTTGTTTGTAGGCTCTGCGATCCATAACTCGGGAATGCATGATGCGATCTCCCCACCGATAACACCGGAATACTGTGAAAAGAGTATGCATCAGTACAACTCCAAACACGACTGGTTTAGCATGTGTAATACCTTAGTTATCAAATATCTTTATTTCTCAGCATTTAAACTAACTGAACCTACTTAAATCATACACTTTAAAGCTTATTGAACCTTATGTGTGAATATGTAATTTGTGGGTATCCAGGGATTGATATAAGGACGCTAGTTAACTTGGGGCAGATGCGTGCGCATAAAGCTAATAAAACAGCGGTTTCATACAAAGTCCTATGCATTTGCTAATATGCGACTAGTTAACAGCGCTATTGTATGTATTAATGTGCGTATGGGAAATGATGAAAAATGCAATCGCATGGTGCTATTAGTATTATCGCCACATGTACTAAAATGTGAGTTTATCTAAAATGGCGCTTAGGCGGCCATTCGCAAAATGGCGTCTTGCGATCTCATTTTCAAGATGGAGTCTTGTGGCCATTTGCAAGATGGTGTCGCTGCGATTAAATTTTAAACTGAACTTGTCTTAGCCAATTATTCAGCTTCGACAGTCCACCCTTTGATAGCAAACAACATGCTATCACAATCTGCTATTAGAATTCAATTTAGGCTTACATTTACATATTATTTGGTGTTATTATGGGATGGCACAAGGTGGTTCTTTATCCATCAATAATGTGTCTCTGGGTGGGGACATAAAACTACTATTATATGCACACCGCGGATCTTGGAAGATCATGTGAAAGGTATGGGAATGCACCAGTCTTATAGTAGTAGTCTTGAAGGGGAATTGAGACTTTACATCATCTGAGGTGTTCTATGAATAACATTTCAATAATACATTCTATGCATGTCTAAATATAATACATCAAACGATTGTATTTCCTAGTTCAGGGTTGTAATGCAGTTCTATATTTACCTCAGTATACATATTGTCATTACTGACCACCATCATAGTTTCTTTCTTTTGTTTCACTCTGTTTCTACATTTTCCACACTTCAACACAATAGGAACACACCGGACGCATATGCCAATTATGATGATGACAATCAGTATAAGGATTAAGAATTTGCCTATGCTGGAGATCACTTCCTGGACCCATTCCCCTAGACCTGAGAACCATTTTACTCGGTTCAGCCATGACACCCATCCTTCTATCTTTTCCCCTACTTCAGCCACTGAAGCGTTATGGTTCTTGCGAAATTCCCACTTTAGCTGCAGAATTTCATCCATCTTCTGGTCTATCACCTCGCTAGGGTCGCTGGTATCATTGGTGACATAGGTGCAACATTTTACTCCAAATTGGGTGGCCAATGTTATGCAATACCCTCCAGTAACAGCAGTTAAATAATTCAACACTAGTCTGTGTTGCACCAGTTCTTTCTTGTATGCTTGCAATTCTTTCCCTGTATACCTGTCAGGGTTCAGCCTAGGATCGGCCTCTCTCACCTCCTTGCCGGCTTCCCCTGACTTCCTTGCAGTCAGACGTCTGATGCAGTGATGGATGTGGGGCTGAGTATTCTGCCTTAGGTGCTTTTTGCGAGCTTCCATGGTCGGCTGTGTGTGCTGGGGATTGGAGTTCCCATCATGGGCGCCGCCATGACAGTTCCTCTCATGTGACAGTACTCCTGTGACAGTATTTCCTAGTTCAGGGTTGTAGCATGATTTCAGTCAGCTGATGCTGTGCTCCAGTAATCTGCTACCCCTGGGTATAAATCCGCCTCCAGAACTCCAGGAAGATGCTGTTCAACTTCGTTATTCCAAGTGCCTGTGTTACTCCCACTGTTGCTTTGTGGTAAATCCTTCAGCGTGTTGCTTCAGCCTGCTCACAGTTTCCTGTATTAGCTTCCATGCTAAACCTTACTCTGAGACTTTAGCTTTCTCACAGTGCTTCAGTGTTTCATGTCCCTTCCCTGTGTGTCTTTGTATATGTGCTGCTAATTCTATTGCAGCTTTCCTGTGGCTATTACCCTGTATCACTGAAGTGTCAGATTACCTACTGGTATTAATTAGTTCACAGCTGGACCCCCCAGCACATGTCTGCGTCAATCTGCTCTGTGTCTTGTCAGTGCAAATCTGCACTTGCAGTTAGCACTCTCCCAGTGTATGCCTATCTTCTCTATATGTCTTATCTGTGCAATCTACACTTGCATATATAATTGTTCCCAGTATTTTGCCTTTGCCCAGTACCAGCATTTCTAGCTCTCCCAGTATTTTGCCTGTGCCCAGTACCAGCATTTCTAGCATTCCCAATATATTCCTTGAGTCCACTCTACTCTTGTATGTGCAATCCCTAACGCAGTATTATGCTTTGGTGGATCATTTCATCGCTATTATGAAATCCTCTCCATGGTCTGAAATCAAGCCTACTAATGTAGTAAAATTTATAATTTCATCTTTCCGAGGTAAAGCTTGGGACTGGGTTGAGCCTATTTATGATTCAAAGGATCCGATGCTGTCAGATTTAGTAGCCTTTTCTGCGGCAGTCATTAAAGAATTTGGTTCAACTTATCCTTACAGTTCTCACGAGGATCCTCATCTCAACAAAGTCTCCAGTTCTGGGGTGCCACTCTCTGCTATTAAGCTCAGATGCATTTCTTTGAGTCCTTCTCAAAAAGATCCAGTACAAAAACAACCTGTCCAGAAGGATAAGACTCAAGGAGGCATAAGGATGATGAATTATGACACAGATTCTGACTATGATCCTGAGTACGATGAAAAAACAATTTCGGTAGTTCCCATGAAAGACACTTTGCAACTTAAGTCTTCTTCTTCTTCAAGTGGTTTGAAAAAGTCTCGGAAAAAGAAGAAGAATCGATGACTTCCTGGTGACCAACCTTTCTTGGACCAAGTTGACTATTTCTTCCAATTATTAGTCTCAGAATCCATCTGGTATTGGGAACCTTGTTCTTCTAAATTTTCCAGTTCTTATTGTATCTTCAATCAAGATTTTCGAGTTTCCTGTGTTTTTCAAATATATATTTTTTTTGTGTCTTTTTGAGGAGCTCCAGTTGAGCCTTTATGGGTGTTCGGTGCCCACCCTAAAAGGAGGGGGGTACTGTCAGGGTTCTGCCTAGGATCGGCCTCTCTCACCTCCTTGCCGGCTTCCCCTGACTTCCTTGCAGTTAGACGTCTGGTGCTGTGATGGATGTGGGGCTGAGTATTCTGCCTTAGGTGCTTTTTGCGAGCTTCCATGGTCGGCTGTGTGTGCTGGGGATCGGAGTTCCCAACATGGGTGCCGTCATGACAGTTCCTCTCATGTGACAGTACTCCTAACCTATGGTAGCATGATTTCAGTCAGATGATGCTGTGCTCCAGTAATCTGCTACCCCTGGGTTTAAATCCACCTCCAGAACTCCAGGAAGATGCTGTTCAACTTCATTATTCCAAGTGCCTGTGTTACTCCCACTGTTGCTTTGTGCTAAATCCTTAAGCGTGTTGCTTCAGCTTGCTCACAGTTTCCCAGTTTCCTGTATTAGCTTCCATGCTAAACCTTACTCTGAGACTTTAGCTTTCTCACAGTGCTTCAGTGTTTCATGTCCCTTCCCTGTGTGTCTTTGTATATGTGCTGCTAATTATATTGCAGCTTTCCTGTGGCTATTACCCTGTATCACGGAAGTGTCAGATTACCTACTGGTATTAATTATCTCACAGCTGGACCCCCCAGCACATGTCTGTGTCAATCTGCTCTGTGTCTTGTCAGTGCAAATCTGCACTTGCAGTTAGCACTCTCCCAGTTTATGCCTATCTTCTCTATATGTCTTTGTCTGTGCAATCTGCACCTGCATATATAATTATTCCCAGTATTTTGCCTTTGCCCAGTACCAGCATTTCTAGCTCTCCCAGTATTTTGCCTTTGCCCTGTACCAGCATTTCTAGCTCTTCCAGTATTTGGCCTTTGTCCAGTACCACATTTCTAGCATTCCCAATATATTCCTTGAGTCCACTCTACTCTTGTATGTGCAATCTCTAGTATATGTTGTGTTTTCCTGCATATTTAGCAAACTCCAGTACCTGCCTGTATCCACATCTCCCTGAGCTGCTGAGCTAGTCAGCTCCTGGATTTCTTAGTGATTCTTAGTACTTTCTCAGTAATCTCATGCAAGCCGGTGATCAGGATTTCTAATTGTGTTCCAGTGTATCTCCAGTGTTCTAGCAATAACTTAACATAATATAGTTCCGGTCTTCTGCCATTCCCAGGTACCTGTCCAGAGGGCCGCGACCTGCTCACTTGGTGCAGCGGAAAACCAAATCCCAATTGGAGGGGCCACTGGAGAAAACCACCAAGTGAGTTAGACTCCGCGCCTCTGGGCAGGTCTAGCCAAACCTGGGTTCGGCTGCAAATAGGAGACCTAGCCACAGTCACTCCGATAGTCAGCTGAACCCCCCGGCTCGCCGTCCTTCCCAGAGGATCACTTTCACCGGATTGTGACAATACCTGAATGTGTCATCGTACATCTCGGTGATATTATCTATTAATTTAGCAAGTTCCTGGATATATCTAAAATCTAATGTACCCCGAGCGATCCTAGTGGGGTCCAATGTGACCAGAACTTGAAAGCCAGTTGTCTCACTGATTAACTGAGTGGCTTTATGTATATCACCAGGTACCATATTTCTTTTGCCTCTGTGTTCATATTGTGTGTGAAGATATGGTGATGGTGTGTTTTTATGTATGTGTGAGGGTCATAATTTCTGGGACTACTCTTCCCAGGTAACACAAACCTTCGAAACTCGGGGAGAGCCATTTATACGCTTTTCTTCCACAGATGAAATATACATTATCAGGGAGAACATAAGGAATGGTATGCATCATTATCATTAAGCACATTTCCCTTACAAACAATCCTATTCTGGTTCTTCCATCTGGTACATGCAAGTTTCTGGCTGTATTATTTTAGCATAATAACCTTTTGGCACCTTACCAATAATTACTTTGGTGGAACTCAATGTATACCGATACCTAAAATGTTTCCCACCAGACTTAATGGAGTGCAGCAGATCATGGATTATGGACTCATTATCAGCTCTTTGTGAGAAGGTCATCGTCTTATT
Source organism: Taudactylus pleione (assembly GCA_031769625.1). Taxonomy (NCBI): domain Eukaryota; kingdom Metazoa; phylum Chordata; class Amphibia; order Anura; family Myobatrachidae; genus Taudactylus; species Taudactylus pleione. The sequence continues at coordinate 6,693,557 of JAUIMM010000020.1, forward strand.
ATTCCCCGTCACTTCCCAACTCCCGGGTTTATTGGGGTTGGTTATGTTTAAACACAAAAGTGATCTATCTACTTGGAATTGATAGAGTTTGAAATGAGGTGGTTTGGATGAGAGGAATTTTCCATCCAATGTTTTCCCTTTTTGTAATTCTAAAATTTCCGTGATATTCAGCGGAAATGGCACCAACCCTACATTATGCTTTCCCTGGGGCACATGTGAACACACCCAGCAATCAGTTTGGTTTAACACTTTGCCTACTATACTATGATAATCCTCTAGAGGATACCCACCCCAGTACGGATTATATTTAGGTTGGCACCGTTGGATACAGTTCTCATTAACTAGGGACCCACAAAGCTCACAAATACAGGAATCTTCAGATGATAACCCTCCACATCTTCCCCGAGTATCCGGAATGACAGCTCTTTTAACAATAACAGTACTAAGATTGGAAAGACACTCCCCTGATTGGCATTGCACTCCTCCTGATTCCACTCCATCAGCACTGCCATCAGCTCCCGTTTCCTCAATTGGTCCCCCTTCACAGACACTGGATATACCCGGACTGACCAGGATGGTGAACACTCTAAAAGAGAATATGAAAATGAACACAGCAGGCCCGTCCATTGTCACAACAAGACCTGCAAATTTCTCTCAGTTCAGGTATCTTACTACGACCTTTTCAATCCTCCCGGAACAAGCTCGCGAGCGACAGATCCACGCTATCAGCTTTGTCTCCGACTTGTTTCTCCACCGGTTGATTGATCTTTTTGCAGTCAGTGGAATGGACCCAGGTATCTCTCTCGGCCACCTTCAAAGATGTAGTACTTGTCAGCAGCACCTGGTACGGACCTTCCCACTGATCAGTCAAACAACCTGAACGCAAGAAATTTCTGATCATTACATATTCTCCTGGTTCAACATCATGACAGTTCGTTTCAGGCATATCATTAGACAACAATTTCAGTTCCTGCTGCTGTTGCTTTAACTGCTTACTCATTGATATATGATACTTCACAGTTACCTCGTTGTTACCCTTTAGATCTTCCTGTGGACTTATAATCAAATGAGGTTGTCTACCGAACAATATTTCAAATGGGGACAGATTCAGAGGAGGTCTAGGAGTAGTCCTTATGCTATGTAGAACCAAAGGTAAAGCTTCTGGCCATCCTAGTCCAGTCTCTGCCATGATTTTACTTAGCTTATTTTTAATAGTCCCGTTCATCCTCTCTACCTTGGCACTGGCTTGCGGTCGGTAGGGGGTGTGAAGTCGGCTATTAGTAGCCATCAGCTTACACATATTTTGGAAAACATGACCTGTGAAATGGGTTCCCCTGTCACTCTCGATAATTTTAGGGATACCGTACCTGCATACAAATTCCTGAACTATTTTCTTAGCAGTAAATGCAGCAGTATTAGTGGCCTCTGGGTAAGCCTCAACCCAGTTAGAAAATATGTCTGTGCACACTAATACATACTTAAGGTTCCTGCAGGGTGGTAATTGGATGAAATCAATTTGTATCACCTGGAAAGGTCCATCAGTCGGTGGAATGTGGGACGGTTCGGTAGGGATCGCTTTCCCTATGTTCTTTCTCAAACAGGTCAGACAGGACATTGCTATCTTCTCTGTTTGTGAAGAAAAACCTGGTGTGCACCAGTATGCCCTCACCAACTTGCACATACCTTGTTTACCCAGATGAGTCAGACCGTGTGCTGCCTCAGCCAGGCTGGGGTAATATGCCTTGGGGGCTGCTGGCTTACCATGTCCATCCCGCCAGAGCCCAGAGGACTCTTGCCCACACCCCTTGGACTTCCAAATGGATTTTTCCTGAATTGAAGACAAATTTTGCATCTCAATTAATTTCAGCATATCAATAGTTTGAAATGACATAATTGTTTCAGTTGGAGGAAACATTTTTAACCCTGCTGCCCATTTTGCAGCTTCGTCAGCTCTGTTGTTGCCCAGTGACACCGGGTCATCCTCACATGTGTGGGCTTTGCATTTAATTACTGCCGCTGCTTTGGGCAGTTGGATTGCTTCTAAAAGATGTTTTATGTGTCGGGAATGTGCAACTGGTGTGCCTGCTGCTGTCATAAAATTTCTCAGACGCCATAGAGCCCCAAAATCATGCACCACCCCGAACGCGTACCTCGAGTCAGTGTAAATGTTAGCAGATTTGCCTGCTGCCAGTTCACATGCTCTAATTAGTGCTACTAACTCTGCCACCTGGGCTGAGTGAGGAGGACCGAGAGGTTTAGCTACTATGGTGTCTGTGTCATTTACAACAGCATAACCTGTACATAATTCACCTGTGTCTGTTTGTCTATGACAATCCCATCCATATAAAAAGTTACATCCACATTCTCTAAAGGTGTGTCATGTATGTCAGGTCTAGCAGTAAAGGTCTGATTCAGATATGTCATACAATCATGCGTATCATTATGTCTGCCTAACTCACCTCCCGCCAGCAACTCCTCTACTTCCACCCTTTGTACATCATGTTGTACATATGGTAGGTATGTTGCTGGATTCAGCATACTGCATCGTTTAACTGTAATATTTGCAGGAGCGATTAGAGCTAGTTCCCATTTGGTGAACCTAGCCGAGGAGATGTGTCTGGTTTGAGTTGAGTTCAACAGAGCAGATACAGCATGGGGAGTGTAGACAATCATATCATGGCCCAATACTACGTCCTCACTTTTACTCACCAATAAAGCGGTAGCTACTATACTTCTCAAACAGGTGGGGTGCGATCTTGCTACCGTGTCCAATTGGGCACTGTAGTATGCTACGGGCCTACTGGCATCACCATGTTTTTGTGTAAGGACACCTGCAGCACAACCATCGGCTTCCGTACAATACAAATGAAAAGGTTTTTCATAATCAGGTATTCCCAATGCAGGAGCTCTTGCCAGACTATCCTTAAAATTAAGGAAAGCCTGTTCTGATTCCTCTGTGTGTATGAGACGATCGGGCTTTGAGGAAGAGACTAATTCCTGTAAAGGTAAGGCCAAAATAGAAAAACCTAGTATCCACATTCTACAGTATCCACACATTCCCAAGAAGGTACGAATTTGCTGTTGATTCTGCGGCAGTGTCATGTTTTGTATGGCCTGGATTCTATCTGTTGTAAGGTGTCATAACCCCTGGGTTAGGCAGTGTCCCAAATATTTTACTCTGTATTGGCATGGCTGTAGTTTGTCCTTAGCCACCTTGTGTCCTGTTTGTGAGAGATGAAGTAACAAAAGTTTTGTATCATTCAAACATGACATAAATGAGTCAGAACATAGCAATAAATCGTCCACATATTGAATTAGAACAGATCCATTGGCAGGTTGAAAAGATTGTAAACAGTCATGTAATGCCTGGGAGAAGATACTGATGCTGTCTATGAAACCTTGGGGTAATCGTGTACATGTGTATTGTAAACCTCTGTATGTAAATGCGAATAGATACTGACAGTCAGGATGGAGAGGCACAGAGAAGAAAGCTGAACAGAGGTCAATGACAGTGAAATGGGTTGCATTTGGTGGGATTTGCATCAAAATGACAGCTGGATTCGGCACTATGGGGAATTGGCTCTCTACTACCTTATTAACACCTCTAAGGTCTTGTACCAACCTATAACCCCTCCCACCAGTCTTCTTCACTGGAAAGATGGGACTGTTGGCTACACTAGCTGTACGAACTAAAATTCCCTGTTGCAATAATCGCTCAATTATAGGAAAAACCCCTAGTTCTACCTCCTGCTTTAGTGGGTACTGGGGAATTTTTGGAGCTTGCCTTCCGCTTTTTAAATTTACCATTACTGGGCTTACGTTTTCCATTAATCCAGTGTCCTGTCCATCTTTAGTCCAAAGGGAATCTGGAATTAGGGACAACATTTCATCTACTTGTGATGGAGTTTCATTTAAAACGGTAGAGTGATACATTATCCTTTGAGGAGTGTCTAACATATCCCGCACCTTGTATACCATTCTCTCGGTGATATCTAAAAATACACCATCAGGGGTGCAATATATAACACATCCCATCTTACATAACAAGTCTCTGCCCAGTAGGTTAGTAGGAGCTGCAGCAGCCAGGAGAAAAGAATGCCTGGTATGCAACGGCCCAATAGTAACCTCTGTGGACCTTGTTAAAGGATAATGTTCCACTTTACCTGTTACACCCATTGTTGGTACTGTCTCGTTGGTCACCTGCAAATTAAGAGGGAGATTTTATCACCGACCTGGTCGCCCCTGTGTCTACAAGAAAAGGATATTCAGTACCAGCTACATCAACCATCATGACCGGTTCTTCCCTAGTACTTCCCGTTAACCTGACCATCTGTAGACTACAGGTATGACCTGACCCCTAGCATTGGCTACCATTCTCCAAAAAAGCATTTACGGCCACAATTGGAGCTGGTGCCTGCTGAACATTTGCTGGCCTCTGTGCATATCCCTTATGGGGATATCTAGGTCTTCCTTGATGCGAGATCCCTACTCCTTTTACTGTACAGTTTCTACTTAAGTGTCCTGTTTGTTTACAGTTAAAACATGTTCGTGTTTCGGGTGAAGACATGTGGTGTTGTGAGGTTTGCGCAGAGGGTAAAGGTGGTGATATGGGTAAGGATAGGGAGAGTAAGGGTATTGTGGGGGATAAGAGGTTGGTGGATAGCCTGGGACCTGTGGTTGCATCGGGCTAGTGGGATAAAGTTGTGTTTGTTGTTGAGTGGGGTTAGTGAGAGCACATACTTGTTCAAAAGTGAGTGTGTGTGCAAGTGCAAGTGTGTCTGTTGGCTGTGGTGTTACCATCATTCCCTCCAGAGCTTGTATACTGACATCCATTAGTTTTTCACTCTGGGCTTCTCTGTTTTTGGAGATATTTTTATCATGTTCAATAGCGGTTTCTATGAGGGTATCTATTGTAAGTCCCCGCCAGCCAGGCTGTGAGGTCTGAACTCAAGTTTTTAAACTCTCTTTCAGACCGTCCACAAGTACCGTAACTATCATACCGCTGTGGTGAGTGCTATCTTTAATATCTTCTATCCCAGTGTACTGCAGTAATCTTCTGTAGTCTCACTCTCTTTTTGTTTAATTGTGAAAATTTTGTTCCAGTTAACTACTACTGGAAAATATATACCCAATTGAGTTACAATGTGGGAAATGTTACCTTGGTTTACTTGGTCTGTTAAGGGAACTTCACCATCCAATACACAATCCGTGATAAATTTTGTCACGTCGGTATTGCATGGCAGACAGGCCCTTAACACCACACGCCAATCTTTATTAGTGGGCTCATGTGAACTACCCAAATTTCTCAAAAATCTTTGACATTTGGCTAATTCCTTTTTGGGATCGGGGAAATCATTTATGATGGAATTTAGTTCTGCTCTTTTCCAAGGACAATGCATTACTACTTCCCTCATGGGCACTATACCATTTGCGTCTGCATTTCCATTTGGAACAGTTATTGTCCGAATGGGATGCAGACCGGTAGCGCTTCTACCTTTGACCTGGTTACCTGGCTGGGTGTTAAGTCTGCTGCTGCTGCGTATGGTATGAACAACTTCCTCTACGGGTGTAGAGGTCACTAACACTTCCCTTGCTGTTACCGATGGAGATGGCGGCACCACTCGTGATTGTGGTGATGCAGCATCTATCATCTGCACAGCATGGGAAATGGCAGACATTACAATAGGCTCATCATTCGCATCATGAACATTTTCTTTATAGTTGCTTAAGAGAGGGTACAAGTTGCTTGTTACATTTTTATTGGTATTTTTGGTTACTGTACTTGCACCTCCATCTACATAAGGTGGGGGAGGTGAGCGTGAACTGCTGGCAATACTCTCCACGATGCTACCTTGTCGCACATGCGTGCCATTTTGCGGCTCGCCCATATTGCAATTTAGCGTCGCGGATGTATTTTCTGACAATGTGCTCGCGACGCTAGTTTGCATCGTTTGCACATTGTTAAGCCACGCATCCCCTTCATGCTGCCACAGTTTTAAACATTCAAAATATTTAACCTTTTTCTCTCGGGAGCGCATCAAACTGATGTGATCCCGGACATTGTCTAACACATTTTTATCGAAACTAACAATTCTGGGAAATGGTCTAACACTCTTTCTCGTCATATTAAACCATAAATCACAATACCTTATTGCATAAGTACCATACTTGGTATGCATGATACGACGGGCTGATCCGATCAGCGCCTCCATTAGCAGCACATCATTGCCTAACATCTCTACTGTTTGCGTGGCTCCCATTCTGAGACAACTCCTACGCTTTTCAATAAAGATTTAAACTGGTGAAAGACAATCAAGACACTTTCACTTACCTGTGGACGATTTAAGTCGGCGGCGCCCACACACCTGGTTAAGATTTAGTAAGGCAACTTCCACACCTGGATAAGATTTGAAAAAGGCAACTTCCACACCCGGATAAGATTTAGTAAGGCAACTTCCACACCTATGAGAGTTTGTATGTCGGCTACTCTCACGCACCTCTCTACAACAAAGACAACATGTACACCTGCTACTGTGTATAGAACAGTAAAGCTGCTTACCGAGCGGCTAGACTAACCATTGCACCTAGCCTTTAAGGATCATATGATACCCTTAACTTTGTTCAACAAATATTCACTGTTACACATTTTTTTTCTGCGCAGAAAAATACACGTTAACCCAGATATTGGTAATAGAAAAAAAAATGAAAACCTCAATGGCTTTGTTCAAACACGTGGCAGCACAACCGGAAGTACGTATATGCTATTGTGCGACCAGTCGCATACACAATAATGCGACTACCCCACAACCGTATAATGGCTTTTTAACTGCATACACAAAAGTGCATCTTTGCTATGCGCAAACCTGCGACTTAGCCACGTACTCAGTACTGCGACACCCCTCTAAACGTAAGGTTCTATCAACAGAGGAAAACAAACTTATTCCTCTCTTGTCCCTGGATTCTAGTCAGCTCCCTTGATTCACACGGAGACGGATAGCGATTTTTCAGCACAAAGCAGTTGCAGGAAAACCCTGCATGTGGCCACTCCACCCTTTGCTGAAATATCGATGACCGTATGTACCATGTGAGCAGGTAAGTGACTTCACTACGAGCCCCCAACTAACGATACTGGATCAGAACCTCTATACACACCTTCTAATACCTTCTAATGTCCTGCCTATACCTTCTAAGGATGACGCTAATTTGTGTACGCAGTCACACCATAAATAAAGACTTAGAAGTGGAATCTGTGGTTCCGAAGCACAAGTGATATTCAGGTAAAAGTTCAGACAGTTACACGCAATTGATCAAGACACAATTTAGGCGCAAAAGGAAATTATACAGACCCAAGTACAGTATACATACGCAGGCGCTTCCGGACCCAGAGATAGGCATCAGCAAGAGACCCCTCAGCATTCAGCATTCAGCACGAAGACTGAGAACCAGCGTTCGTGCACTCATATTTATACCCCCCCAGAATAAACAGGACAAAAGGGAAGCTTGTTGCTGGTGTCATTGGTTCTCAGGGATGAAGCATCTGTTACAGCACATTTAACAGGCTGGTTCAAACAGACTCTCCCTGCCTCTAGCAGCTGGGGGTCTTCCTCTTCACGCCTCTGGCAGCATCCTAACAGTTGTTTCTAAAATATACATTTTGTTGCTTGTAGGCTCTGCGATCCATAACTCGGGAATGCATGATGCGATCTCTCCACCGATAACACCGGAATACTGTGAAAAGAGTACGCATCAGTACAACTCCAAACACGACTGGTTTAGCATGTATAATACCTTAGTTATCAAATATCTTTATTTCTCAGCATTTAAACTAACTGAACCTACTTAAATCATACACTTTAAAGCTTATTGAACCTTATGTGTGAATATGTAATTTGTGGGTATCCAGGGTTTGATATAAGGATGCTAGTTAACTTGGGGCAGATGCGTGCGCATAAAGCTAATAAAACATAGTCCTATGCATTCGCTAATATGCGACCAGTTAACAGCGCTATTGTATGTATTAATGTGCGTATGGGAAATGATGAAAAATGCAATCGCATGGTGCTATTAGTATTATCGCCACATGTACTAAAATGTGAGTTTATCTAAAATGGCGCTTAGGCAGCCATTCGCAAAATGGCGTCTTGCGGTCTCATTTTCAAGATGGAGTCTTGTGGCCATTCGCAAGATGGCGTCGCTGTGATTAAATTTTAAACTGAACTTGTCTTAGCCAATTATTCAGCTTCGACAGTGTATAACCCCATATTTTTGGGTTGTCCTCTTTATAGTTCTTAAAATTACTTCTATTTCTACCGAATGGTCTCCTTCTAAATTGAGGGTATTTTGTTGTTGAAATCTAACTGATTTATTTTCTCTTTGTGGGGTATTCGGTACTTATTTTTGTTGTTTTATATTCAAATCTCGTGTCTCTCCCTTCTCATAGTCAGTTTTATCTCTATTTAATTTATGTCCTTTCTTTTTAATTAGCATTTGTTCGAACTCTTCAATCTTTTTATTAACTTTTGAATCTCTTATTTTGAATTCTGGATCTTTCTCAAAAAATTTTAACAGGTTATGTGTGTCTTCTATTTCTTCCTGTAATTTCCTTACTTTTATCTCTCTATATTTTATCAATAATTTCATCAGATTTTTTGAACAGGAATCTAAGGTCTAATTCCATTCCTCAGTGAATTCCTTATCTTCCCCAAATGTTGGGTTTTTTAGAATTCTCAGACCCCTCGGGATAAGGTCACTGTCAAGATAGTTTTGCAAAGTGACCTGGTCCCACCAATGTCTTGTTTCAGTTGTACATAGATTTTCCAGTTTATTAAATAATCTATGCATATTTCCAATTTCATCTTTATTTGGAGTTTCTAATATCTCTGAACCTGTTCCTTTCATATATCTTTCCCTTCTCTCCATTCTATCAGATAAACACTTTAATGACATCATATATATAATCGGCTGCCAAACATGAATATAGATAAACAAAAATTGAAAAGACAAAAAATCGAATATTGCGCCAATAGTGTAATAAGTAAAAAAGAAAAAAAAAAGAAATAGTGTCTGCAGCTCTCTCAAATAGGGGATTACTCTATACCCATATACATATAAGATAAAAAACAATCGAAAGTAAGAGAGCGCTAACACAAAATTAAAATTATAAAGTGAAATTTATTAGTATCTATCTTATATGAATTATTGGTACTTCAACACAGATGTATAACAATATTCTTAATCCATATCAATATTGCAATCAGGAATATAATAATAAAAAATTATACAGCTACATTAAACTCTGTTAAGAGATAAAACACATTGAAAATTACTGTATTAAAAAAACACAGACTAATATTGCACTTTAGTTCAATTGAGACTCTGTTTCACAATGGTTTGTCACATTTAGTTTCCTGGTAACACTTTAAAGAGAAACAAATATTAAGTGTCAATTTATCTAGATGCTCCCAGATTTTTCTTGCTGTGATTTAAACAGCACAACTCACCACAGTATAAGATAGAGCTGACGGAAGGGAGGAGAGACATATATATTATCACAGCGCACCAAGTTCTCCCTCCACATTTAATACAGGGATTTACAATACTTACCTCTACGCTCTTTAGAACTTCCATACTCCCTGACAATTCGGCTGCTGACTATAATTATAGCCGCAGTTTCAAGTTACATAGCGGTGGATAAATCCAAAAGGGAGATAGAGCTGGAGAATAGCATTACTAACTAGCCTTGCTAGATCCGGAGGATTTGGTAACAATTATTTTATATATATTTTTTTTTTTCATGGCCATGACATTTTTTTACTATGCATGCATTTATCCAAATGTGAACAATTGAATGATAAGAACTTAATTCTTTTGCATAAGATAAAGGTGCATTTTCCTGAAGGAACTATTAAAACAGTTCACAGAAACCATCTTATACTGTGGGGAGTTGTGCTGTCAAGACCATCGCGAACATCGGGGCTTGCAACGAGACCCTAAGGTTGGGTCTCAGCAAATGCAAGCCCCAGGGAGCTTCCTGCTCTGATCAAGCAGGAAGCTCCCCACTGACATCACTGCTGATGTCAGTGCGGCCGCCCACAAAATGCAGGCGAGCTGTGATACCACCCCCCACCACGCCTACAAAACGGGGCGAGCTGTCGATCAACATCGACAGCCACCCCTTTTGTGGCGAACTCCGGAGCGAGAGAATTTCTCTCTCGCTCCAGGGCTTGCGCACGCGCAGTGCGGGACCTGTGCGTGCGCAGGGCCTAAACATCGACCCGCTTGCTAGCACTCAGCACTTGCGAGCAGGTCTGAATGAGGTCCATAGTATCAACACTTGTACCCTTAAGTCAAGAAAAGACCAAGCCTAGGTGGTCAGGAGGAGCTGCAACTGGGTCTCGCTTCCATCTCCTCCAACAACTCGATCCTGCTGCTGACTACGGTCAAGTTTCCTCAGGCTTCCCTTTCAGTGTCGGCCTTCCTGGACAGTGGAGCCACAGGAAATTTTATGGACATTGCCTTTTTCCATCAGTCCGGGCTACCCACTGTTGCACTGTAGCTGCTACATTGGCCTCAAGCCGCTCCACTCAGTTACTCAGCTGTTTCTGGCGGCGGTTAGCTGTGTGTTGTGTGGCGTTCAGCCACTTGTCCGGGACAATAATTAACATTTCTTTCCACCTTATCAGTTCCTCTCTCCCACAGGGATTTCTGGGTGTTGGATCCCCGACATTCGTAACAAGTATATAGTCCCATTGAGGTCTGGGTATCTAACAGCGCATATATTGGACATTATTGGACAGACCCTCTATGAACATATGCCTGGGATCTGATTTCCTGCTGCTATTTTAATTACCTGACTGTATTTGGCAAAATGTTCTGCTAATTATGCACAGAGAAAGTCAACAATTATCAACCAGTATTATGCAAACAAGGTCACAGGCGTAATAACCTCCATTATCTATACAGAAAAACAATTTTGAAGGAGAGACCTCTCTGTACAGCTCTGATCACTCATTGAACAGTGACAACAAGTTTGCTTGATTGCTACATATAGTATTATATCTAGCCAGAGGAAATCCCTCTGATAGTCATTTATATCCATATATGTACATGAATTTTATATAAGCTTTCAAACTAGTATAGATAACAAATTCTCTTTTTAGCATTTCAATGTTTACTATATTTAATAATCTATGTGTAAGTTTGACTGTCAATTTATTTAAAGTCAATTTTCTGCACTGAGGAGTAACCTATATCTACTGTATCTATACAATATATTGTTGTTAGCATGATATGGTTAATTTCAGGATTTTAGTCTTATTTTTGGTTGTTTTGAGAAAATTATAAAATTTGAACATAGTTTTATTATAATTGGTGTTTTTATACTTCTTTTGTTTACTTTATGTACTAATATTATGCTGTAATTTAAAGAACAAGTTTGTCACTACAGATATTTTAGAGTATGTACTTTATGTAAATTTGTTGTTTAATAATTCTATACAGATGACTTTAATAAACCTCAGATATGACCCATGCAACACTACATGATTGTTCTAGTGTATTATCCCCTGGAGAGGATTGTGAATCACTGTGAATGTTCAAATATCTTTTCAATTACTTAGCACTCCCTGTGTTAGACAGTCCCCGAGGACTGTGAAGGAACTCAAGCTGCTGTCTGCATCTTCTCTACTGTTTCAAGCTCAACATTAAATCAACAGAATGTTGACACAACAACCATGATCATCCAGCAATTTGGCAGCATGAGAGAGCTATTTATCATGATTTATATGGTATATGCAGATCTAGCAGTCTTCATGTTACCAATATACAGTGCAAGATATTCCATAACAGCTAAGACCTTCACAGGGCTTTCCTACATCTGGGCTCAATATTCGAAGACTATTGTTTTCTTGGTGGAAATTGCTGTGGATGTCTCACACTAGAAATTGCATTTTGCACATGTTTATTTGTTGTGGTTGAAAATAGCAATAAAATTTTGAATTCACCCATTAGTTCAGATATTTGTATTTTTTTATACCTATTACATAATAAAGGACGACTGTGCATTTAGCATAAATATCTGTTGCTAGTTATGAATGTATCTTTAAATAGACAATATGTAGACAAAGTTGATCTACTCCCATCTGGTCAGAATAAAGAAGAAGTTAAATAATTAATGAAATATTAAGAACACATTTAACACATATTTATAGTTTTATGACCATATCCAACCAATTGTATTGTGTTACAGCTAAATTAACGGTTTAGAGTTTTAACAGTATGGGGTGATTGGTAACCATGGCCAACATTCAATCACATACAATTTATAAATTAGGTTTATGGTATGGTAACTATTATACTTACATTTCTGAATGCTAAAAGTTGCCTTTTCTATATAATAAGGAGAAGAGAAGTAACACTTACATAAATGGGACTATAAATAATATAGTAGTAACTTTTTCTGATTAAAGGGGCTTTGTATCAAACCTTTGAAAGAGTTAAAATGGAGAAGTTGCTTTTAGCAACCAATATGCTTGAAGCTATAATTTTTCTAATACAGTCTATAAAATGACATTTAGAAGCTAATTGGTTGCTATTGGCACACCTCAACACTTTATCTCTCTCCAAGGTTTGATATACAGAATCGCCCCTTATATGAGTGCCATACTTTTGACTTAAGTCTTTTTCATGTGTTAGAAACATACAATAAATGTATGTATTCATAATATGAACATAGTCTAACACATTGATAAAGATTTTACAAGATATTTTTTTTAATTGTTGAAAACATAACTATTAGAATTTGACAATGATCTTTTTTTTCATTTGCGAATTAAACTTCATAATTTGAAGACTACTTTTCACAATAACACTTCCCTGAGTTTAACCCAGATTCAAAGACTTTGTAATATTTTGTATCAAAATGTAGATTAAATCAATCCGGAGTACTCTCAATTCTGGACATTTTCAGAACTACCAATTTTGAGTGGCTAATTATAAAATTTGACAATAGGACACATTTGCCATTTGATAAGGTAGTGATTTTAATGAGTTGTTGATACCACATGTTATCCATTGACAGCTCCAGTTTATATTCCTCTGTGGCAATTTTATGGATGCTTATATTCTGGTCAAGTCAGATTGCCATAGCAAAGATCAGTGGAGACAATGGGCATTATCTTGGTCCATCTGTTATTAGTACTGGGTCTGCAAGTGCCATTAATCGTAATCTAGGTTGATGTTTATACAGCGATCTAATCTTATTCCGGCAAGAAGGGCAAACCCATGAGTCCAGTACCCCATCATAAAATGGCAATCGACAAAATGAAATACCTTTTCGGTGTGAGCAGATAATAAGAGGATGTGCATCTCTGACTCAGAAATGTGGTGTTTGAGTTCTATAATTTTTGTGTTAATGTTCTGAGCCTGTCATGCCAAACGACACCTACTATGCATTAAATCTGCAATAAACTAAGCCAGTGGTTACCAGACTGGGCGCCGTGGCACCCTGGGGTGCCTTTGGGCACTTGCAGGGGTGCTACGGGTTGGTGGTCCAGGGCCAAACTAAATTATTTATGGTCCATGTCAGAGGCAAAACCAATGGTGGTGGCTGGCAAACAAAAATATGTGAACAAACAGAAAAACAACTCAGTCCACCAGCACATAACTGAAAGTAAAGACAATTAACTAAATAATTTTTGCTGGATTTCTCAATAAGAAACTCTTGGCCTAGGGGTGCTGTGAACAAAACATGCTGATACTCTAGGGCACCGTGATTCAAGACTGTAAACCACTGAGCTAAGCAAATAATTTGCCTTTTCTTTATTTAGCAACATTCTGTATGTAAGAGATCTAATTGTCCAAAATAAGTTTAACATAAAAGCAACACATTGTAAGAATTACAGATTTCCAGTTAATTCTATTTTCTTTTCCAGATAGTACCATCATTATTTTTAGACATATAAATATAGATTTAAAATGTATTCTATCTAGAGTATAATTCAGTAGAGGTGTCTGAATATTGCCCAATAATTGTCTAGCTATAGCCTCCATATAGCTCTGTCACTACATTATTATTATTATTATTATTATTATTATTATTATTATTATTATCCTATAAGCTTCTTTCAGACTTTATTGAGATTAAAGTGTTGCAAGTATTTAGGTCTTATTGTTGGATTCTTATATTCAGAGAATACTTGATGGAAACAGACTACAAATTATTATTTACAAACATAGAGACATACAATACTGTGGAAAAGTTTTAGGCAGGTGTATAAAAAATGCTGCAAAGTAAGAATGCTTTCAAAAATAGAAGTGTTAATAGTTTATTTTTTTAACTGAACAAAATTCAAAGTGAATGAACAAAAGAGAAATCTAAATCAAATCAATATATGGTGTGACCACCCCTTGCCTTCAAAACAGCATCAATTCTTCTAGGTACACTTGCACACAGTTTTTGAAGGAACTCAGAAGGGAGGTTGTTCCAAACATCTTGGAGAACTAACCACATATCTTCTGTGGATTTAGGGTTGCTCAAATCCTTCTGTCTCATCGTGTAATCCCAGACAGAATTGATGATGTTGAGATCAGGGCTCTGTGGGGGCCATATCATCACTTTCAGGACTTCTTGTTCTTCTTTACGCTGAAGATAGTTCTTAATGACATTGGCTGTATGTTTGGGGTCGTTGTCCGGCTGCAGAATAATTTTGGAGCCAATCACTTGCCTTCCTGATGGTATTGCATGATGGATAAATACCTGCCTGTATTTCTCAACATTGAGGACACCATTAATCCTGACTAAATCCCCAACTCCATTTGCTGAAATGCAGCACCAAATTGCAAGGAACCTCCACCATGCTTCATTGTTGCCTGCAAACACTCATTATTGTACCGCTCCCCAGCCCTTTGGCGATCAAACTGCCTTATGTGACAGCTTATAATACATAAAACATGAATCCTTCGGGTGGGTCAATAATTTCTGAAATTAAATCATTATCTGTCAAACAATTTAAATATGTAGATTAAAACCAATAGTGACATAATTTCAATAGTTTGATATATGGGGCAAAATTTACTAAGCGGCAGGTTCTAAACCCTGGCGGTTTGATGGCGGGATCTATTCTGTTCTAAACCCCGGGGGTTTAGTGGTGGTTTTTCAGCGGTCTCTAAATGACAGCCCTGTTCTATTCTATTCTAAAATGTGTTTTGACGGTGGTTTTGCACAGTTTTGGCCATAGTAAATCTGCAGAGAGCAAAACCACCACCAAACTACGGGGGTTTGGGACATGCAGCTTAGTAAATTTTGCCCCATGGACTTAATTGATATTAGAAGGGGATGAGAATTTGATTCTGATTACTTATGACATGAAATCACTATATGTATTTACTCAAGATGATAATGTTCCTCAATAATGATGCTATTTTAACTAAGAACAAATTATTTTTTAACTTGTACTTAGTTTAGCATTGAATTTAATATAGAAAGTGGATAAATGTAACAAAAATTATATACCAACACCTACATTAAATCAGCAGTTATTAACAGTTTACTAATTTAATTTATTTATGTTACTGCAAACAGTGGTCAAAAAGTTACATGGCTAAAACCATCCCTTTGGGTAAATTACAACGGGAAAAAGACCTGTAATTATTTAGCTGATAACAATACAAGCCGAATTAGCTGAATTTCTTATATAAAAAATCCCTTTTTTTGATAAGGATTAGTAATTAGTTTTTCTAATATAAGTGCACACACTAATGCACACATATATAAAGGATGAACAAGCAGAAGGAACGTAAACCTTCCTAGGAACAGTGGTGCTATGAGCTGTGTCTGGGACCCTGTGGAAACCTATTTTTGAGATAAGCTTGTTACACCACTTCTCTGTGAAGTTGTGAACACATTTTAATTATGTTAAAAATAAATTGTTTATCGTCTTATGCTATGGAAGTCTGTTTTCCTACAACAATACCAGATCTTCTATCAAAAGGTGTTTGGAGAGATTGTCGGTTTTGAGATATGCGTTTTTGCATTTATTACAAAGTGCGGGTCCATTGGCTATGGTTTATTATTTCATTTATTGTGGTTAATTTAATACACTCGGTTCGTGTCCTTGTGTTTGTTTATCTTTTAGAACTTTGTTTGGATCTAAAGGTTGTAGCTGTATTACCTCCTTGATAATTGTTATAAAGTATAAAGAAACATCTTCTTGCACTGCCTATCTTTTGTGCTAGACATCAATTGCCTACTACAGGCTGAATTATTTATATCACAAATTGCAGCAACTCTGACACTATCCTCTATAGTGTATAAACAGGTTGGTTATGCTTTTTATAAACATCTTTCCTGCAAAAAACTAGTCACAAACTTTCTTTCTGGTTGAGGCAGAGGAGGACTGGTTCACATGGGTTTTGAGTTCCGGCAGGGCTTAGCAGGTATGCCACAAGAAAATCATATTGTTATGGTTATTCTCAAGTGTGCATGTGCTCTGAACGAAGCTACATGGACTTGATAATTACATTATCACCGGTGCCTTGTACACGACAGCCACTATATTAACTTGCTGTAGTGTTAACAGATTATTATTTTTAGCAATACCAGTTGTGCTCCACATTGATCACAAGTGTACTAAACTTTCGGCATTAATCTTGGCTATGGTAGCTGATAACAGTGAGTCTCTGTAATTAATTGCTGACCATGCTAGCTGAAAACTCTCTGACCTCTCAGTGTACTAAGGGCCTGATTCAGCAAGGGACGAAGTTGCTTATACTCAGGCAGCCGGTCGATTAATTTGCACTGCACATGCATCGCAGTGCGCATGCACAAGCCAGACGCTGCAATCAGAACAGCTATCGCAGAGGCCACGCAGACCCATGGCAGAGTGATTGACAGAAAGTGTCGTTTGTGGGTGGTGATGAGGGGGTAGTCGGGCGAACGCAGGTGCGCCAGTGCATTTCAACGCTTTTGTAGAGGCATGCATAAATTATCCACTGCAACACCAGATGCCGTCTGAGGCGTTATAGCGTGCGCAAAAGTAAGCAATTCCTGAGTAAGGTCTGGGCTTCCCTAACTGTCCGATGTTACTCGATGTTACCGATTGTTTCTCTATGTTGTCAAAGTGTATGGATGTGAGTAAGGGGAAGTGGGCATCTTTAGGTCAGGCTGCGATCACAAATCACAATGCGAATGCAAAAATTTACATATCACCGCTGATATTAGCAACTGTGTTGCGTGCGTATAAGCAGAATAGCGATCCATAGTGAATCAGGCCCTAAGTTTCTGGCATTAACCCTGACCGTGCTGTCTGACTTCTCTCTGGCTACCCAACATATTACATCTCAGGCATTAACCATACTAATTGATATTTCTTTGTCTTCTCAGTGTACTGAATATCTGGCAATAGCTCTGACCATTCCTTTGATTACTCCCAGGGCATTTATGCTGATCACAGTTATTGCTGCTTGTGTGGCTTCCAGCCACATGGATTCATTAGTAAAAATAAAAACACAGCATATAAGTTACAAATACATTACAATTTTCCTCCAATGTGGTGATGAATATCGAGGCATCCTGTCTTGAGTGGTGGTGCACATGTTCCGATAATTTACGTGTGGATTGGTGAACTCATATAAATCAAAGATTATACTTTATAATTTAGTGAATAATTCAGAAACCAATTTTAGTTTAAGTGCACCAATCCTACACTGTATTAAAGGGGCAGCCGTGCTTGTGTTTCCCATTGTGACTAGGACCGAAAATAAAAAACAAAACAACAGGCAATAATCCTTGTGCAATAATCTCCAAAAAATACACCAGTATAATAAAATAAATTATGTGAAAAAAACAAATGTTTCTGGATTAAAAAATAAATATTATAAGATCATCTGATTCAGATAATTCCTTTTAGAGAATCTATATTCTCTCAGGTTCCTCCAAATGCATCTAGAGGCAGCTCGAAATGAGTTTGAAAAATAACTATTTTAGTGCACCCAATAATATAAAGCACGCTACTAAAATTGTGATGAAATTCAAATGTACAATAATTAAAAATCAACAGGTTATCTGATAAGTCTCTATGGGACATCACGGACAATGGACACCAACATGGGTCCTCGACCACACACTCCCAAGCGCGTTTCAACCTGTTCACCACTTGTGGACAGTATGACTTCATCAGGCATGTTTTAACAGATGACTCCGTTGGAAAGAAACGTCAGTTAGTTTTCTCTATGATGCTGCCTGAATAAATTATTTTGATACCACAAAGAAACTGGTGTGTACCCCTTCATCTTACAATTTCACAATTGGGATCTATTACATGGACAATTCTACATGGGTTTCACAACAGTATATACACATGTAGTACTACATGAGTGTGAACCACCCTTTATATATATGTATGCGCTTCACAATGCAGATGGACAATGACCCGAAGCATACTGCAAAAGCAACCAAGGCTAAAATGTGGAATGTTATGCAATGGAAAAGTCAATCCCCTGACCTGAATCCGATTGAGCATGTATTTCACTTGATGAAGACAAAACTGAAGGGAAAATGCCCCAAGAACAAGCCGGAACTGAAGACATTTGCAGTAGAGGCCTGGCAGAGCAAGTAAAAGTTAGATTTAGGATTGTTTAGTTTGTCCCATTACTTTTGGCCCCTTAAAAAGTGGGAGGCACATACATTGTAATTCCTACACCGTTCACCTGATTTGGATGTAATTACCCTCAAATTAAATCTGAAAGTCTGCAGTTAAAGCACATCTTGTTTCATTTCAAAGCCATTGTAGTGCTGAATAGAAGCCAAAATATGAAAATTGTCAATGTCCCAATATTTATGCACCTGACTGTATATATATATATATATATATATATATATATATATATATATACGGTATATAATTATTTCTGAATGAAAAGATGCTGTTTTTGTACAACACAGTACATAATACACAGGAGGAGAGGGCCCATTGATATCATAGCATATTATGAGAAGATTTGTGATTAGTAGAATTCTGCTTATGTCTTCCAAATCTGACATACAGTGACAATTTAAGTTTGAAGTTCTATTATTCTTTGCAACTATACCATGATCAGAAAATAAGTATGTACTGTATTGTAGTCATTCTAAATGAAGATTGTATTACTAAGTGTAATATGCAGAATGAGCCTTTACAGTGCATGTGCTTGCGTGGATTGAACATATTTTCTCTAGAAATCCATTATTGTCCTGCATGGAGAAATGTGTGACGGTATTGCTAATGATATGCATTATCCAAATGTTAGCTAAAAAGATTGTTGTCTTTTACTGCTCTGCTTCCGTGCTCAAATATGCGTGACCGAGGACTCAGAATGAAATTTAGCATGGATTATGAAAAGTAATAGAGAGCAAGGAATTTAATGAAGTTTAAACCAAAAGTAGAGCCAGAAATAAATTTAACAATGTTTTGAGCATCCCACAAAGAGGTTTTTTTTAAACACAAATGTGTATGTAAACACCGCAACATGCTAAAACACTAAATTAAGATCCAATATAGAGTGTGGCTAATTTAGATTTTATGTGATCTAAATTAGAACATATAGACCAGTGGTCAGGGAACAGGGGTAAATTACCCCACATGGGGTAAAAATGAAATTCCTGGGGGTAATGGACAGACAGCCGGGCATGCATATAAATCATTCTATTATATAGAATGATTCATATCCATGCCCGGCTGTGCCGCAGGCAGGCTCTAAGCCTGACGCCCGCTGAGATGTCATTACCAGCAGGCGCCCGGCTCCTTCCCTGCAGAGCCACGTTAGCCGGAGTTCTCTTCTGAACTTAGGCTTCCGCCTCTCTCCATGCGCACTATGGGAGAGACGTCATGACGTTTCTCCCATAGTTCCGAGGAGCAGTTGGGTGGACAGGACAGCGGCGGATGCAGGAGTGGGGATTAAGGTAAGTGGATTTTTTTTGTACAAGCGGCACTACAGGGGCATTATATGGGGCACTACTACAGAGGCATTATATGGGGGCACTACTACAGGGGCATTATATGGGGGCAATACTACAGGGGCATAACTATGGGGGCACTACTACAGGGGCATAACTATGGGGGCACTACTATATGATTTTCTTCCTTTCAAATCAAGGGGGTAATGTCGGTGTATCTAAATATATTTTGGGGTAAAAGGTAAAAAAGTTCCCTGACCCCTGATATAGACTATTGTTTGGTGGGTGAATATATTGTAACTGACTATAGAATGTACTCACATAAGGCAAAAGGGAGATGGTATAGTATTCTTCTTAGTCTTCTTCTTCTTCTTCTTCTTCTTCTTCTTATTATTATTATTATTAATGTTATTATTTGGCAGGGTGTAGCAAAGTATACACCAGAGAACACACAGAAATACTGTATATTTACTATTGACTAAACATGTTATGTTTCGTCTTAAAAATATGTAAAATTAATATTATAATTAGTAGACATATAGTTGAAATCAGGTTTACTTACTCATATGTCAAGCATTACTACTAGGTAGTTTTAATAGTAAACACCATCACCAATTGGCTAGTAAACTGTTGACCTATATTATCAAACTGGGTTGATTTTTAAAAAAAAAAATGTTAGTGAACAGTTTTTTTTGTATTTCTCCTGAAGACAATTTTTATAAAATTATGTGGTGTGCCCCCGTAAATTAGGAATCCTTATCACCACAAACTGTGTCAATAATATTCTTGTTCCACTTGAATGTATCAATTTGAATCGCCGGGAAACAGGAAAAAATAAAGTGATCGCAACCGCCATATGTCTATCTACGGACCATCTTGCTCCTTCTGCGCATATGCAGTTTTCCAGTTATGCATGCGCAATGCGGTAATAGTCGCTAACCGATTTGGAATGTTCTGCAGCCCACAGGTGAGGGATCACAGGATCCCTTGCCGGCATGGCAGTCCTATAGCAGGTAACGAAGATGGATTAGCCTACATAGGCAAGATCCGCAAAGCTTTGCATTGCGGATCTTGTACCGCCCGTAGAAAGCTATGGGGACAGCTTCTGAGGGAATGAGGTGCTTTCTTCTGTGGTACATTTGAGGAATTCAGCCCTTAAATATGCGGAAACAGCAGTTTCCGCACATTTTAAGGACTGAATTGATTAATGATATATGCCCCTAAACATCCCCTTTTATCATTGTGCCAGCAGCCTGTACACAACAGTGTCCACATATACATTGTGCATTCTCTCCGTATCCTCCCCCACCCGCCATATTCATCGTGCTGAGTAGTGCACACTGTGGGCCTGATTCAGAGCCGCTCGTAAGCGGCCGCTCGTTCGCTCCGAGTGATGGTCGCACATCTGCGCATGCATATGGGTCGTAATGCGCATGCGCCAACCAGTCGGAAATTGTGTGTTCACAAAATAGCGAGTGCCTGCTAATTTGATTGACAGGATGAGGCGTTTGTGGGTGATAACAGGGGAAGGTGCTTGAAAACGGTGAGTGGAGATCCGAACGCAGGCGTGCCAAATGGTCAAAACGGGCGTTTTAAGGGTGTGCATAATTAAGAAATCAGCGTCATTGGCCACGTCACTTGGTTGTCTCTTAGCCTGAACTGTTCGCATGATTGCGGTAGGAAAATCCAACCACAAGCACTGCGAGCAGTTCAGACGCCTTTCGATGTACTCGATTAATCTAATAAATAGCGGAAATGACGTATGATGCGAACGGCAAGGGGGCGACTTAACAAAATAGCGAGCGCATATTTCGTTCGTTCGCTCGCTCAGACATAGAGGCGTCAACAGACCGCAAAGAGTGAGCACTCTATTTAAATATCCGGCCCCTTTTTCAGAACGAGCGAGCGCAAATAGCGTCCGGCTCTGAATCAGGCCCTGTGCTCACTTACATGTTATATAGAACTATTCCAAACACACAGAGGCCCTCATTCAGAGCCGCTCGTTAGCAGCAGTACGCTCGTTGCGTTCCGATGTTGAGAAACCGCATCGGTGTAACACTGCGCATGTGCGTACGGCAGTTTGCGAGCTTTTTTTCACTCGTTCGGCAAATTGCGAACAGGAAGTGACATGTCAAATGTGATTGACAGAACAGGCCATTTTTGGGCGTTGACGGGGGTGGAGATGGGAAAACGCAGGCGTGGCGAGGCGTTTTTTGGGCGTACATAAATTAGCTCATGCGAACGTCAAATGTGTTCGTACCAAGTCATACGTCACTGGCTGATCCTCTTTCCGTTCAAACTGCTCGCACAGCTTGGGGTCTGGATTACTCGACCACAATGGCGATGGCCTTGTCCTCTGGTCCGGGCCTCCTCGATGTTTCATCGATTTTTCACGGCTTCTCAGAAAAACAATCAACTTTGGATTGAAAACCAGCTTGTAATGTGTTTTTTTTTGGGGGGGGGGGGGGTTAGCACAAAACTGTACGCAGCTGAAAATCTCAGCTGCTAATTTCAGGATTACACAATCAATTAGCGTATTTTTGAAGGAATGTTATTTACAATTTTGTTAGGGTTTTGTGATATTGTAACAATATTGTCATCATGTTTGTGTGTATTGTAACCTTTTGCATTGGCCTGGAGATTTTGGTTTTTTTTTTAACAAAGTGTTCCTTAAAGAAACATTTTTTTTTAACCCTTTTTTTTAAGGCTTTTTTTTAAAGCTAAGATTTCGTTTTTGCCTTGTGGTACAGGATTAACTCTAAACCATTTTTCAAATAATGTCACAATACAGTTGAGAACTTTTTTTTATTTTTTATTTACTCAACACATTTTTGAACAAATCATGTGCATTTTGCCTTAAAAGTTTGGGGTCATTGTTACCCACTAATATTTTTACATTTGTCTTAAAAAAAAAGCCAATTTTGAGCCAAAAAAACCAACAAATGAAAAACAATTCACAAGAAAGGAGAGGGAAGTTTTGGCCCTTAAGGAATATGGGGCAAGCACAGAAGGAGTGTGGGAAAAGTAGCCAGTGCTGTCATCGTTTCTTTCCCCATTTGGCTGGGGTAGAGTGGGCGCCAGACCGGGTCCGGGATGTCCTCTGGCAGGCCTGTCCAGAGGCAGATGTTGTGGCCTCTGGACTAGGCACAGGGCTAGGCACATTTGGAGGAATGGCTGTTGTTGTGCCAGAGGTGGAGGATCCAGATGTTCCGGCAGGAAGGGAGGTCGGCTCCACCATGTGCTGGCGAACGAGCTGCTCCAGGGCATTGGCGATTCTGATGTTGGCCCTGGTATTTTCAGCCAGGGCCTGACCAATGGTCACATTGGCCGCAGCATTTTGCTCCAGGGCCTCAGCCACCCGTAGCAGACTGGCGTCCATCCTCTGCAGAATCTCCGTATGGTAATCCGATTTAAAATTTAGTTCTGTGAGGAGTGCCACTGCCTGCGAGGGGGATTGCCCAGGACTGGCTTCTGCAGGGTCCTCAGCCGGATGTACTGGTTCCTCCCCTGCAGAGCCAGCAGAAATTCTGCGGCCAAGGCTCCCCTCTGGAGCAGACTCATCCGCCTGTGTCTCTGTGCGAAAAAAGAGAAAAGAGGAACATTACAATATACATATTGTCACAATAACATTTCAGAGTTGGTTACATCACAACATTTACCTGGGACAACAAGAGGAGCCGCAAAGTCTGGCATGTCCGTATCCATGTTGGACACGCCAAACACCTCCACATCCTGCACTTTTGTAGGCTTGATTCCCCTTGTAAAACTGCAAACTATTTAGCGCACTTTTTTAGGCTTGATTCCCCTTGTTAAAATGCGAACTATTTAGCGCACTTTTGTAGGCTTGATTCCCCTTGTTAAAATGCGAACTATTTAGCGCACTTTTGTAGGCTTGATTCCCCTTGTAAAACTGCAAACTATTTAGCGCACTTTTGTAGGCTTGATTCCCCTTGTTAAAATGCGAACTATTTAGCGCACTTTTGTAGGCTTGATTCCCCTTGTTAAAATGCAAACTATTTAGCGCACTTTTGTAGGCTTGATTCCCCTTGTTAAAATGCAAACTATTTAGCGTTCACAATCTGGGTTGTTTTTTTGGTGCCAAATTCTGGAAGTCGTCGCAATGTCGGTTTGCTATTTGTAGAAATATGTGTTTACCCCCTTTATTTTTGTGCCTTTTCAAAAATCAAGCTTACAAAATGGACCCCCCAAAATCTTAACTTTTTATGGTCTTTTGAAATGTAGGTTTTGGAAATCATGACAATACCCCGGCATGTAAGCATCTTTGGATTGTATCGTAAAGATAAGTATTTTTACGACTTTTTTGGGGGCAACTTACCTTAACTACAATTCTTACCATTTCAGGTTGATGTTGGTCGTATTATTGTGGCCATGCTGCCGGAACCCGACCAACCTCAATCTCGTCCCAGGCGTAGGCATCGTAGGCGTGCAAGGCCCCAGATATATAGAACATGTCACCCTTTTTGGAATGTCCGATGATGAGGTGTTAAGGCGCTACCGTCTTCCGCCCCAAATCATCATAGACACTCTCTCATTAATAGAGAGTGATCTTGAGCGGCAAATTGACAGTCCTACAGCAATACCACCACTTATGCAATTTATGGCGGTGTTACATTTCTGTGCCTCAGGATCCTTTCAAACCACGGTGGGAATAGTTGCGGGAATATCCCAATCCTCCTTTTCGAGGATCCTGAGGGCAGTGATGGAGGCCCTTTTCAAGCACTTCCATCATTTTATTAAAATGCCTTTGGATATGGGTTCCCTTAGTGTGGCCAAGGCAAATTTTTACCAAATAGCTTGCTTCCCACACATCATAGGGGTTGTGGATGGTACTCACATACCACTTCAGCCTCCAGCATGGCTGGAGGCAATTTTTCGGAACAGAAAACACTATCACTCACTGAATGTAATGGTGGTATGTGATGCCTCCCTCCAGATCCTGTCCCTGAATGCAAAATTACCAGGGAGTGCACATGACTCATTCGTCATCCGGCAATCAGGGATATGGCAAAAATTAAACAACCTACAAGCTGGTGATGCATGCCTTCTGGGTAAGTGGAGACCTTTAGTAGATACCAATGCAAAGCTTGATACACAGTGATCCTGATGTTGTAACTTCTTTTTCACAGGAGACAGTGGCTACCCTTGCACGCCCTGGCTGCTCACTCCTTATTTGGCTCCCACACCAGGCCCACAAAGTGATTTTAATTCTGCACTTACAGCCACCAGGCAAGTGGTGGAGCGCTGTATCAGCCTTTTAAAAGGCCGATTCAGATGCCTCCACCGCTCTGGTGGCGAGCTCATGTATTTGCCGGATATGGTTTCGAAAATTGTGGTCCTGTGTGGGATATTTCACAACATCGCCATAAGGAGTGGTGTCCCAATGCAGCCAGAGGATGCCTTGCCTGAGGATGGCCCCCCCGAGGTTGGTCGGAGGTCAGTATGTGGGGGGCCATACGCGATGATGTGGTGGCCAGATTCTTTAGGTAATTATTGACACAAAATAAGTTATTTGACACAATGTAGAAAGGTAATTATTTTTAAAACAAATTAATCGGTTTTTTCTTTCCCATCTTGTGTTTTATTTCATAATATTTTGGAATGAAACGATGACTATTTCCTGCTCCCAAAAAATGACTTCATGTGGCCACATTGGATATATCTTCTGGACCCAATTTTACAACGCCACATTTGTTGAATCATGTTGGCATGCTAATTCGTCAACCAGTTCTTGATTGTTTTTTTCCTTTTTTATTATGGTGTAGACTGGATTTTTGAGATTGTTTTCACTGTGTGTATTGATTGTGACCCAACACTTTGTGTTTATTATTTATGTTTAATAAATTTTCGCTTATTTTAAAAACATCATTTCTTTTCGACATTACAAGCAAGTGTAAGCTGGTTCACCCAAGGAAAAGTTACTTAATGGCTAATCCTGTAATGTGTAAAATTGCTCAGTATTTTACTATGCTTTGTGGGTTAAAACCAACACCAAAAGGTATTATGTATAATCAGTATGTTTTATAATCTCGGCCTAAGCAGGTTTAAAATAATATTTACTGAACCCAACAAAAATGTAAAAACACAAATGCTGGTAACTCTCCAAACCTATTGTTAGTGTTAGGTGTTTCATGTGCCTGCTTCAAAAAATCAGCTTTACACAATCTTAGTTACATTACTTTCAAATACTTGTTGCAATAGTCTACTTATGTAAGTTTAAACAATCTAAGATTTACAGACAAGGAATGAGACTGTATTCAAAATTTAAATGTTTATTGTTTTAAAATATGTTGCAAAGAAAAAAAAAAAAAAAAAATTAGTGGCGCAGGATCCCCGTCATTTTATCCAGGACCACCAGCAGGCCGATAACATGCCCCCTCAACATCTGGACACACCCGGCTAGCTCCGCCAACCTCCTCTGGTCCTCTGTTAATTTATGATTCTAAAAAACTTCAAAAGCAAAATCGACTTAGCAAAAAGTGACAATTGTTTTAAAAAAACCAAGAAAACACCAATTCATTTTTCAAATAAAAAACTAAACCCCCCCCCCCAAAAAAAAACAAAACTGTTCTTGCTACCGTAAACAAGAGATACAAGTATGAGTGTTTGGACATGTGTGATATGTGTATGGGGAAAACATATGAGAAATTTTTAACAAAGATATATATAACCAACCTTTTAAACTACTAAAAAATGGAAAAGGCACAGACAAAGGATTACATCAACACATTAAAAAAAAAAATGGTTAAAAGGGAAACATACCGTTCATAATGACGCCTGGACCAGGAACCACACCATCGTCCTCCTCGGAGGTGGGACAATTGACTAAGGAGGTCGGCGGGGTTATTTCGGACAGTGGTGATCGGGTGGTCAAGAGAGGGGTGGGTTGAGGGGAGGGGTAATTTGGAGGTATGGGAATTCTCCAAGAGGGAGGGGCGTCAGGGTCTGGGCAGGCTGGGGTGGAGAGGGATTTTTGAGAATTTTGGGGAGAGGAGGTTTGGCTAGGAGTTGGGGAGAGGGGACGAGGGGGACGTCTTCGCAGGCGATGACGCCGTAGTCTTCGCTCGGCCCCTAAATGATGGATAACAAATTGAGGTTAGTTTTTAAATTCACCTTCTAAACGCTAATTGGTTAACAAATAAAAAGGAAAACATGCACACGCAGATATGTTTTTAAAAAAGAAACAGGCCAAACAAGATAACATGCACACGCAGATATGTGTGAAAAAAAGAAACAGGCCAAGCAAGAAAACATGCACACGCAGATATGTTTTTAAAAAAGAAACAGGCCAAACAAGATAACATGCACACGCAGATATGTGTGAAAAAAAGAAACAGGCCAAGCAAGAAAACATGCACACGCAGATAGGGCCGCAAATAAAAACATGAAAACTAAACAAAACATAACTTACTTTCCGCTATACGCTGGCGAAAACATGCCAGCAAGCAGGGCGTCCGCCGTTGAAGGTCGGACCCCCTGCGCTCCAGCTGGCCGATCTGTCGGCGTGAGCCGAAGGAACGCAGGCGGCGGCGAACCTCCGCATAGGCGGAACGCTTCTCCCTATTGCTGATGGGGGGAGGCTGGCTGGTGATACGCCGGTCCATCACCTCTGTCAGGACAATAAGCTCCCACTTGGTGAATGCAGAGGCTCTCATGATGGCAATGCTGTATTTTTAATAAAACAGTTTTAATAAAGACCAGAAAATAATTTTGATTGGCTAATGTAGTTGGTAAATTAACAGGAACCATTCTATTGGTTAGTGTATGAGTCATGTGTTCTACAGGCCAAAATATCTATTGTGAGTTATGATAGGCTTGATGCAGTGACATGCGTAAGCTAATTTAAATAAAGAAATGAAACAAGTAAAATATGCGTGGGTAAAAACACGGAAAACAATTTGATAATTGGATCAAACATGTATTTTGGATAAAGAAAACCATTGTTTAAACCGTACGTATTCTGCGGGTAAACAAAAACACGGACAAAAGTAAAGTTTATTGAAAATGAAAAAAAATGTTTTGAACACATGTGAAGAGCAATTAACCTAATTGATATATTGATTGGCATGATACGATTGAAGTAGGTAGGCAGAATGAACGAGCAGGTAATCGAAATCTGACAGGCCCACTTCCGGTTTGTACTTGTGCGAGCGTTCCCTGCAAGCCACATTGGGGATGTACACTCGCTATTTGGCTCGCTCGTTAGCTAGAGGAGGGGTTGGGAGACTTTGGGGAGGAAGTTTAGCTGCGTATGAAATTACGTACGAACGACCACTTGCGTCCGGGTCTGAATCAGGGCCATTGTGCTCAACAGAGTCCACAAATTCAGTTGTGCTCACTTGTAAGCATTGTTTTACATAGGCAATCAAACATCTAAATGTATACAGTATTTCAAATAGCTGTAATCTAATACAAAGTAGTCACATCTGACCAATATTTAATGGATAGCCTATTCTAGTAAATCTACACTACAGAAAGCATTATAGTGATCTATTAACTTTACAGAGAAGATTCTACAATTCAGATAGCATTCTGATGACCTGTACAGAAAGCTCATTCCATTCTAGTGACTGATATACAATACAAAGTGCATTCTAGTGACCACTATACAGTACAGAGAGCATTCTAGAAATTCATGTACTTATTACATTCCGCTACTAGTGTGCTGATTCTTATCTGTATGACTATGAAGCTAAATGATCTGCTCTTCACACAGCGTCATGGTGACCAGTCAAGTAACTTTAGGTTGGCTGTGCTACATGATGTACTGTGTCTTATTTGTATATTGCTCATGGGAGTATCAGAATTTTACTGCAGACATATATTTATTTTTTTAAAGAGAATGTTCTTTGCATCCTACAAAGCATCAACTCCAATTATTTTATGGCAATAAGTCTAGAAATTCAGTTAATAGATTTAAATCTTCTTAAGTATTCTGGAATGATATTTTAACATTTCTATAAACAACACTGAAGACTTGCAATAATGAAACGTAATCTTCATAAATCAGCAGTGATGTTAGATTAATAAACAAGGATACCATGTTAAAACAGCCCTGCATTCTTGGGCAAGAAAGAGGGATGCTCCTAACTAAGCTTTAGGGCTTCTTATGGGTATTTTGTCCCTCTCAGTGTATATGTGAGGAGTTTAGAAGGTCAAGAGAACATAAGCAATAAGTCACAGCAAGCCTTAAAAAATAAACAGGAACATCTGGCAAACCACTTCCTTTCTGAATCATAGGGAAAGTGCATTTCTGTAACATGGTGTGAAATGTTTATCTTGGCATCTGGAAGCTCCATGAGCTGCAAATATGGAAAGAAGAAATCCAAAATATTTTTTGATGCCCAAACACCCTAAACCACGGCCATTGAAGTTTTACACTATTTTTCGCTAATAGGTTAGAACAAGAAAATATTGTCAAGCGATATATGAAGCTGTTAATTTGTTCTCCTTAATACTGCAGAAAATGTGCTTTTGAGCTTAAAAGAGTCTGTGTTGTAAGCAATAAAACTGTTAATGGGATTCCTTCAGATAATTGTGCAGAACATCTGAAGATGGATTTGCTTTTGATCTCTAGACATGAAGAGGAAAATATTATAAAGCCAATTATGATGGATACAAATCTAAACAAGACTGTGACATTTGCCAAATAACTCAACCAAAACTTTTTCTGATGGCAATGTTTTATTGAACAGAAATGATATAATCCTTCATTATGCATGATCTGCATACAGTATTTCTCAGTGCTTAACAAAAAACAAAACAACGTATATTAACATACACTAATCACTGTATGTGTACAGAAGGTGAGATGGCCAACCCAAAATACGTTCTTGTGCCAATCATGGTATGTCCCCATTATCATCTCTTTATATGCTCACTGCATCTGTTGATCCAATTATTTATCATGTTATTTTATTATTATTATTATTATTATTATTATTATTATTATTATTATTATTATTATTATTATTATTATTCATTTTGAACCCATTCTGTATTTTGCCATTAGTGTACATAGGGGGAGATGTACTAAGCATTGGAGACAGATAAAGTGACCAGAGGTAAAGTACCAGC
Source organism: Taudactylus pleione (assembly GCA_031769625.1). NCBI lineage: Eukaryota > Metazoa > Chordata > Amphibia > Anura > Myobatrachidae > Taudactylus > Taudactylus pleione. Next base: position 6,723,582 of record JAUIMM010000020.1, read on the forward strand.
CAATCAGCTCCTAACTGTCAGTTTACAGGCTGTGTTTGAAGAATTACAGGAGCTGATTGTTGGTACTTTAGCTCTCTCCACTCAATTTTATCCAAGACTTAGTACATCTCCACATAATCTGGTAAATCATACATTTGAAACTGATCCATAAATCGTGTCATAAATTTCACCTTCCAAAAAGTCTATGGTTCAAACAAAAAATTGTTTTGTTTACGTATCTAAAGACAATAAAATAAAATAATCTGCTGTCTAATGTAATTGTTTCCATTGCACCTACCTGAATTTATCTGTTGTATCCAAAGCCAGTGGGAATAATTCTCAGTCATCAACTTACTTCTCTAAAGATAGAGTCCATCTTTAATTAGAACTAGTTCTTGCATGTGCATATAAGTTATATTATTTTGAGAGAGCCACTCTGAAAAGTTAGTGGGATTTGTCTAGCCAGACATTCTACAAAAGCACAAGTAAAGTTTAGAATATATTTCACATTATGTCAAACTGTGCTCTCAATTCACATTATACTACACTGTACCTTTAGTTCACATTATGCCTCATAATGCCCCCAGTCCACATTATGCCACAAAATGCACTCCAGGAATAGAGAGAAATCAACAGACTCACTAAAGGACACAAATATACAGACAGTCATGGGAAGGGAGGCGTGGGGACAGAGATGCATATGGGAGACAGGTACACTAAAAATCTTCAAGACAAAATCAATGCCATCAGATCTCTCTATATGTCCCTTTACATGCCACCTGACTCACATACCTCTTATATGCAATCAGACTCCTCCATATGCCTCTTATATGCCATCAGACTAATCCATATACTCCTTATATGCCATCAGACAAATCCATTTACTCCTTAAATGCCATCATAGGCCTCCACATGTCCCTAAAATGCCATCAGATTACTCCACATGCCCCTTATATGCCATCAGACTAATTAATATGCTCCTTATATGCAATCATAGGCCTCCACATGTCCCATTAATACCATCAGACTCCTACACATGATCTAGGCTGGCATTAGACTCCTCCAAATGCCCCTTACATCATTACAACCCTCCAGATGCCTGCTATACCCTCAGTTCCCCCACACGCCATTACACTCCTCCACATGCCCCTTATAATTTACCTGGAGCCCTCGGACAGCACACTGGCTTTCCTCGTCTGGTTCCTCACTGGAACAATACCAATGTGAGTAGCCTTGCGCATTGTGTGGCGGAGAATGTCACATGAATGACAGTCCCGGCCGCAGCTTCTTTGCCCAGTTGCCGTTGCAACAGAACAACCTGGCCTGCCTCTACTCCCTGTCGGGAGCAAGGCAACCATGCTGTGCTGCCTAAAATATGGCAACAGCTCACGTGCCAATAGGCTGCTTGTTCTAAGCTGTTCTATTCTATTCTGTAGAAGCAATATATCTCCCTCACTGGGTCTCAGGGATGATGATGCAATTCCTATTGTGTTGCTCCCAGATTCCAAGACAGTTATATTTCAGTAGCATTATACCTGAGTTATGGTAACATTTTCCTATCTCATAGTAATTACTTCTATACATTATTAATGATCTACTAATATCTCCATGAATTTTAGTAGATGACATCATGCTGGCCTACCGTATGTAGCAGAACCATTTTACATATATAATCTTGATGCTGTACGGTAAAAGTAGATGAATATCAGTTGAGAATATAATGGAATGTCCAGATGTGCTGTATCTGTAATCTCTTGGAGTTTTAAAAGCAAAGCATTTATTAAAGTGTTCCATTTTGAAATGTATTAACATTTTATCCAATATTACAAATGTCCCTCTCAACAATCCAATTCTCAATCCTTCTGCGGCACATAAAGCTCTCCCGGGTGGTATAGGGCCCAGTACAAACAACTTCCTTCTCTACACGAATAAAAAATAAATAAGCCACTGTGATGCCATACGCAGTTTGAGCTTTCACTGCATGCGATGAGGTTAGAAAATTCTGAGTAAGGTCAGACCTGTTGTAATTGTGCGTGAGGCTATGATGTTACTCGATGTTACCGATGGTTTCACAGACTTGCAAGGTATTACGAAGGTGAACAAGGGGAAGTGGGCGTCCTTATGTAGCATATATGCGTGAGTAATCAAAGCTACAATATATCGATAAAGTGATATAAAAGAGATAAAGGGCCTGATTCAGAGCCGGACGCAATTAGCACTCGTTCGTACAGAAAAAGGGGCTGGCTATTCAAATGAACCTTTCGCTCCTTGCGGTCTGTTGCCGCCTCCATGTCTTAATGAGCGAACAAAACATGCGGACGTTTATTTGAAAAATACGCCCCCCTGGCCGCTCGCATCATACGTCATGTCCACTATTTATTAGATTAATCGAGTACATCGAACAGCGTATGAACTGCTCGCTATTCTTGTGGTTGGTTTTTCCTACCACTATATTGCGAGCAGTTCTGACTATAAAACAACCAAGTGACCAATGACGCTGCTGTTTTAATTATGCACACCCATAAAACGCCCGCTTTGACCTTTAAGCACGCCTGCGTTGTGATCTCCACTCCCCGTTTTCAAGCACCTTCCCCTGTTACTACCCACATACGCCTCATTCTGTCACTCAGAATAGCAGGCCTTCGCTATATAGCGAACAAACGATTTTCGGCCGCACTGACTGGTTCGCGCATGCGTATTAAAAACCGTACGCATGCGCAGATGGGCGAACATCACTCGGAACGAGCGTACTGCCGCTTACGAGCGGCTCTGAATCAGGCCCAAAGTGTATACGATATCTTCATACACTTTATCTCTTTCCAAGGCTTAGTACAGAGGGCCTGATTCAGCAAGGATCGCAATTGCAAAGCTGTATGCAGGCAGCTTTGCAATTATGATCCATGCAATAATGCAAATGAAGCAGGAGGTGTATGACACCCCCTTCTGCATTTGTGATCCCAGCACTGCAACGGAGGTCATAGGCTGGGATCACCATCACGACGATCGTTGGTTGATGGTTACGATGGTGGACGGCGTCGGGCCTCCAGCCAGCTGAATTAGCCTCAGCTTATCCAGGCTGGCCGGCTTGCGAGCCCAGGAGTTGATCAATTCAGATCCTGGGCTGGCCACTCCCGGGAACGGCAGCCGCCCCCTCCCCCTCACTGCCCCTTAAATGCCTCTGCCTGTCAATCAGGCAGAGGTGTTCAAGGGTTTGCGTCAACTACGCAGGACCCATTCTGCACACTCACAGAATGGGTCTTGCACATGCGTAGATTCTCGAAAATTGCGAATCAGGCTTATAGACCGAAGCTGATTGGTTGGAACTATATGTCTCTCAATTTTCTCTCTCTCGAAGGCTTAGTAGATCTACCCCTAAAACTTGAAAGATAATAAAGGTAATAAAGACACAGGGGTCTATTTATCATCACTTAATTTCTACAAAACCAGGTGAAAATGAACATTAAGTTTTCGGGTCATTCATCAAAAAGGTAAAGCAGGAGATATCACAATTATCTCCTGCTTACCTTTCTCTCCTGGAATTCCGCTGGACACTGTAGGTCGGTCATGCATGCGCACTAGTGTCACTGAGCAGGGAAGTGTTCGGGGAGACAGGTGAATTTCGGATCAGCTGTCTCCGTGCTGGCGCAATGATGAAGTGCTCCTGCCCTCGTGCCGGGTTAGTATGTTAATTATCGGGGGCCATCAACATAATAAATAGACACCACAGACACTTGAATATGGCACAAAGGTGTCACAGCTTTATTCAATATGGTGACAAATAAAATAGAGTGAAACAACAACCAGCTCTATCCCCAAGATCTTAATTAAGTTTGAGCAGCTGTCTGCTCCCAGTGCACACATGTCAAGGAAAAACTCACCACCCATCCCCTTGACTCAGTAACGGAACCCTACATAGCTTATGTCAGGGATCCTCCCACACAGGAAGTCTGTACAGTCAAACTAGAAGGGTAGTGCTCCCTACTGTTTCTTGCAGCCACTAAGGCCACTAGCTGATGTACTTTCCCATCTGTTGTCCCCTCCCTGTTAGGAATGAGGAAAAGTTAGGGGGGCAACTGTAGAGGGAGAGCACTGATAAAGTCTTTCCTATAAACTAGCACACACCCTAAGCACAACCACCAGAAGGTAATGGCCCCTACACACTACACAATATTTTTAACAATTTGGCCGATTCCGAAACATCAGAACGACAAATCGTTAAAAATGTGTAGCGTGTATGCACTACATCGATGTAGTGCGTGCTCCCGTGGGATCATCAGCCTCATCACCTGATCTTATGGGCAACATGTAAGATGAGGCGGTGCGGCTGATGATCCCATGTAGCGCTATGCGGGCGGGCAGCATATCGGGCGGTTGGGCAGCAGATCGCCCAGTGTGAACGGTCGGCCCGTTGGTACTGGGATCGTCGGCGACATCGCTGGGTACACACATCATTTAGTGTGTGCCCAGCTTAACTGTTCCCTGCAATTTATAGAATTCCCAGTAAAAAACTATTAATCCAAGATTAAAAACTTCAGGGGTCTATTTATTAAGCAGTATTAGAAGACAGAGTGAAAAGTGATAAGAAAGTGTTAAGGTGCCAGCCAATCAGCTCCCAACTGTCATCTCACAGGCTGTGTTTGAAAAATGACACTTGGGAGCTGATTGGCTGGCACCTTATCACTTTCTTATCACTTTTTACTTTGTCTCCTAACACTGCTTATTAAATAGACCCCTATATGTTTAATTCTCCTACAGGCTTAAACAGCCTTTATTTCATGTGTATCTTCATTGATTTAAAAGTTAGAAACCTGTGAAAAACAAACAAAACAAGAATCATATACTGAAATAAGTTACAAATTACTGCTGAGATTAGAAAAACATTTATTCTGTGTATAATTGCCATTTGGTGAGCTCACAGCAATTGTGCGGCCTCTGCAACAATGCTACAACCCAAATGCTAAGAATTTTAACAATGGCAAATTAGAGGAATATACTGTATATATTATTCCACAAAAATGTGTTTATTTTAAGGTTCAGTACGGTGTAGATTTCAGCTGTGGTAACTATTGTCAGTGTGCTAGTTTCTACTCTAGTCTTTTACTAGTATTGCGAACATGGCTTTAATGCTAGAATGGCTTTGATTGCCTCTTATTATTCTGCTGTAAGGACTTGGCAGTGAGGAGCTTCTGATGAGAAAAGCTGGTTGTGCAACACTAGTGAAAGCTGATATACTCCACTATTATGTTCCTCTGCATAGGTCAAGTACACAAGGATTATGCAAACACTTCACTAGTGTTCATCATTATTTTCTGGCACGAACAGTACAGCAGATATATATATATAAAAGGGCAAACAACATTTTATATCAGTGGGCAACATATTTTCTTTCTTTTGAACGACTAGCAATAATTATTGACTGTCAGGATATTATACCAAAATGAGAGTATTTTAAAGAAGTAGAAGATAAACATGGAGGTCTTCTATACAGAAACAAAATGGTTTACACCAAAGAAATAATGGGGTAGAAGTATGACGCAGTGGAAAGAGTGGAGAAGTGTGCTAGTGGAGGAGTTGCCCATGGCAACCAATCAGCTTGAGGTTGCATTTATCAATATACATTCTACATGATAGGTAGGAGCTGATTGGTTGCCATGGGCAACTTCCCACTGGCACACTTCTCCACTCTTTTCACTGCTTCATACATCTACCCCAATGTCTTTTAGGGTATACAGTATGTATTCAATAATTCTATGTTTCATCAGTAATAAAAATAGACATTAATTGGTCTATTTACTTATCACTTAATTTCTACAAAAGCAGGGGAAAATTAACAATTTCACCTACTTTTATGTAAATTAAGTGTCAGGGCTATTAATTATAAAGGTAATATAGAAGATATCACAGATGTCTCCTGCTTACCTTTCAGCCTCGATGTGGCCCACTGTCCGCATCCACTAGTATGGGGACCTAAATTCATCAAACTCCAAAAATTATATATTTTCGGAGTTTGACTTCGGGAACTTACTCCATCTTCAGCTCCTTCATATGGGAAGGAGTCCCAGGTTGCAAAGGGGAATCAATTTAGATCCCTCCGCCCCATCCGGCTACTTCCGCAGAAGGTCGCACATGCATGAACCAACATTCACGCATGCGCAGTAGCACTGCCGTGTCAAACTCTGCAGTGCTAAGTTTCACTGCTACGGAAGAAGTAGTGAAGGGGATCGCGGAGACAGATGATATTCGGATCAGCTGTCTCCGCACCGGAGCAATGTTGTTCTGGTGACATTGTATCCACCGATGCTGCTCACAGCGAGTTGGATACCTAATTATCGGGGGCCGCCCAAGATAAACAGGATGCATTTAGAGAAATTTTGGAAAGATCACAGATTTCACTGAATTTTGATACAGTTTCGAGGACCTTAAGATCAAATCAATTTGATTTCAGTAAATATTTTATGGAAAATCAATTTTAGTGCTTTTTCAGTTACTGTAGCATTTTTGTTTTCAGGAACAAATTAACAGGTCTAAGCTGAGGATTGCTGTACTAGGGGCGGGATGCATCAATGAGAAAAATGCGGTCAAACCCCGAAAATGCGGGTTTGACCGCATTTCTCATATGCCCCACTGTCTCACTGTGGCACTCATACACAGTGACAAGATGGCACCACACATGTGCAGAAAAACAAACAGTGCTAATCTTGGTACAGGACAATGCTTCAGTTATAGAGCATACATGTAGGCAATACAGAAGAGCACTGCATATTTCAATGAAGTATTGCTAAGCAGCTATATAAATAGCAGCACATGGATAATTTTTGCCAGTTAAAAGCGTCGTCTGGATACAGTATATAGAGGCTTACTCACAGTGGCGTAACTAGGGTATTTGGCGCCCAGGGCAAGATGAAAAATGGCGCCCCCCTCCCCAACTGTGTGCGCTCCAATGGCGTGCACCAAAAAAGTGGGCATGGCCACAAGGGCATGGCCACTGAAAATGAGGAAGTGTCAACATGACACGCCACCATTTCTTGTCACTCTGGGAACATTCCTTTCCATATGCACCTTAATGCCCCCAGCAGTAGTGCCCCTTATGCAATGCCCTCAGTAGTAGTCTCCATTATGCAATGCCCCTAGTATTAGTGCCCCTTATGCAGTACCCTACAGTAGTGTCCCTTATACAGTGGCCCAAATACAGTGCTCCCAGTAGTGCCCCTTATGCAGTTCCCCCAGTAGTGCTCCATATACAGTACATTGCCCCCAGTAGTGCCCATCATACAGTACCCCCAGTAGTAATGCGTCTAACACAGAGAACAAAATTATACTTACCCGAATCACCCGCCGTCATCTGCTACTCCCTTCCCGCATCTCAAAAGCTCTGGTGATACTCATCATTATTCCATATATTTGCGCCAGTGATCTAGGCGCTCATTCAGAGCCGTACGCTCTGAGCAGAGCGCACGCTCTGAATGAGGGCCGGCCTCCATAATTATGGAGCGTCCTCCTGGACGCTCGTATAGCTGTGGGTCACCACCCACAGCCTATACGAGTGTGCAGTTTGATGGCCGCGATGGTCTTGACCATCGCGACCATCGTCACTGCGAGCCGGAGCCTGCGGTTGAGGTTTTCAACCGCAAGGGCCGGAGTGATTTTGGCTCTATCAGAGCCAAAATCACTCCCACTGACATCACTAGTGATGTCAGTGGGCCGGCTTCTGATGGTAGGCGTTCCCTTGGGAACGCCCCCGTCAGGGAGGCACGCCCACCAAAGGGGGCGTGCCGGGGGCGTGCTGTCAATCAACATCGACAGCATGCCCCCTTTGATCAGACACAATGAGCGAAGGAAAGTCCTTTGCTCGTCGCGTCTGGTGCATGCGCACGACGGAGCTCCCGCCGTCGTGCGCATGCGCAGTGCACAACATCGACCCACTTGCGAGTGGACAGCCGCTCGCGAGTGGGTCTGAATCAGGCCCCTAGTACCCACAGGAGATGCACCAGATGACACTCAAATCTCTGAATGAGTCACATTTATGTGATCATGCCCTACTGCACTGAAACCACACTTACCGACTTTGGCAAGTCTCAGCCCAGGAGAGAAGGCAAGTGGGTGGGTTGATGTACATCATCGTGTCTCTGCCCCTTGATGTTTTGCTGGAATTAGCGGCTTTGTGTGGGCAAATAACGTCATTGCAGCTGGACAGAGTGAATTAATGCAAATAACGTCTTTGTGGTCCTGCCCCCTGCGGCCCGCAATAATGCAGTTAATAGTGCAGTTAATAGCGAATTGCATCATCAACACAAAATAGGTCACAGCAGCAACATTACAATAATAATAGCAATTATAATAGCATAAGTGGGTGAGATTCCGATGCAAACAGCCAATCAGAAGTGGCTGATTATAACTAGAGATGAGCGGGTTCAGTTCTCCAAGAACCGACCCAAACATAGGGGATCCGAGTAGAATCCAAGTCCAGCTCAGGTTTTCCTGAATAACTTGGAATCCAAAATGAGGCAAAACGTCATCATCCCGCTGTCGGATTCTCGCGGGTTTTGGATTCTATAAAAGGTCCCGGTGATTGGCGCCATTTTCACTCCGGCTGTGGAGAGTGTACAGAACAGATGTGCTCTGTTCTTCTCTGTTGTTTAAGGGTGCAGTGTTGTAGTTGTTTAAGGGTGCAGTGTTGTAGTTGTTTAAGGGTGCAGTGTTGTCGGCTGGGGCTGCAGTACATAAAGTGGGGGGTGCTGCTGTGTCACTTTTGTTCTGTCAATCAAGGGGCTAGGGCTGCAGTTCATAAAGGGGTGCTGTGTCATCCAGGGGTGCTCTGTAAATCCAGGGGTGCTCTTCCCCAGTGTAAAAAAAATAAAAGATAAAATTAATAATTATCATTCCACAAAAAATAAAATGATCTTTTTTTTTGTGTGTGCTTTTAAATGTTGTGACACTGTAAGTGGTAGTGCAGTGTTATTCTTTTCTTATTTATAAAAAAATTTGTGACACTCTAAGTGATAGCATAGTGTTTACTCATAAAAAAACTTGTGACACTGTAAGTGGTAGCAAAGTGTGTTATTCTTTTCTTCTTATTCATAAAAAATATATTGTGACACTGTGGGGTCTATTTACTAAGCAATGTTAGGAGACAGAGTGAAAAGTGATAAGAAAGTGATAAGGTGCCAGCCAATCAGCTCCCAACTGTCATTTTACAAACACAGCCTGTGAGATGGCAGTTAGGAGCTAATTGGCTGGCACCTTATCACTTTTCACTCTGTCTCCTAACACTGCTTAGTAAATAGACCTCTGTCAGTGGTAGCGCAGTAACATTTTTATTCCTAAAAAATATTGTGACACTGGACCTCATTCAGAGGTGGACGTTAGTTTCAAATGGTCACCCTGAATCAGGGCGGCCACTTGCATCCTGAACAACCGCCTCCTTGTCGATCGCTAAGCTGTGGGGTACCACCCACAGCTTAACGACCGACCAGGTTGATGGTCACGATGGTGAACACCATCGCGACCATCGGGGCTTACGACCAGACCCTAAGGTTGGGTCTGGGCACTCGTAAGCCCCAGGGAGCTTCCTGCTCTAAAAGAGCAGGAAACTCCGCACTGACATCACTGATGATGTCAGTGCAGCCGTCCACAAAATGGTAGGCGTTCATTAAGGAACGCCTCCGTTTTGGAAACATCGACAGCCGCCCCTTTTGTAGAGAGCTCCGGAGCAACAGAGTTTCTCTGTCGCTCCGGGGCTTGCGCACACGCAGTGCGGCTGCTGCGCGTGTGCAGGTCTAACCATCGAGTCGGTTGCGAGCGCATCAGTACTTGCGACCAACTGAATGAGGTCCACTGTGTGGTAGCACAGTGTGTTATTATTTTCTTATTCATAAAAAATATTGTGACACTGTAGGTCATTGATACCACAGTGTAATATTTAAAATTGGTACAAATTGACGTGTGTACTGTACCGCACTTCATTCATGTTTGTTGAGAGGAGAACAGGAACCAGATACTAGCTCATGACAATACTAATCCGTCTAATAATCTACTAAAGTCAATTCCCAAGGGCATACAGGGCTTAAGTCAGGGCATCGAGAATCAAAGAAACAATCTTTTACAGTGGTAAAGAAAAAACATCAAAGAGAAAGTTAGCTGCAGAAAGACATAAAATTGTCAATATGCCTTTCACCACACAAAGTGGCAAGGAAAGGCGTAGAGCCTTGGCCTTTATTTATGACTGGTGGTTCTGCCTCTTATGATGATGTAAGCCCTTCTCCCTGTAGATGTTTAAAAAAAATTAAAATTGCTAAGGCACAGAAACCAACTGTGCACACAGAAATGTCACAAATCCATGAGGAGAGTCTAAGTGTGTCGGCGGGTGCCATGTGTGAGCCTGACCTTTCCAATACTGTACTCAAAGAGGAGCCACCTTCCACCACTTGTGCATCCTCTGCAAATGAGGGGATGAGCAGAACAAGTCAACATGCTGACATAGAAATTGAGGGTGCTTCTAAGGAAGTGCACCAGGATGAGGAGGATATTGGTGTAGCTGATGCTAATAAGGATGTTGATGATGAGGATGGTGTTGATGAGTATGTTGTTTGTGTAAATCAAGCCTCAGTGGAAACAGTTGTTGCCTATCATAAGGAAGAGCCCATTGTCATGCCTGGGTATAAAACAAAAAATAAGAGTTATGGTAGACTTACCATTGATAACTCTTTTTCTTTGAGGTCCATAGGATCCACAGGGATATCATGGGGTAATGTGGTTGGAGAGATCCAGGCACCAAACAGTTAAAGCTTCAGCTCCGAGGATGCCTCGGGTTCTCATACATATATACCCTGCCCCCAGCCACAGGCCTTCAGTTTTGTAAACAAGCCTCAAGGCAGGAGAAGGACAGAGGAGGAAGAACAATCATACACCAGAAGCACTTTCACACAAGATGAGGGAATCCGTGACAGAAAATAAAAAAATACTCAATGCAGCCAGGTGCGTCAGGGTGGGTACCCTGTGGACTATATGGACCTCATAAAAAAATAGTTATTAATGGTAAGTCTACCATAACTCTTATTTTCTTCTTCAGGGTCCATAGGGATCCACAGGGTTACTATGGGGATGTCCTAAAGCAGTTCCCCTAAGGGTGGGGGATGCTTCTAAGCAGAAAGGAGAACTCGTCACCCAAAGGAAGCATCCTGAGAGGTAAAAGTATTAAAGGTGTAGAACCTAAGAAAAGTGTAGACAGAAGACCACATGGCTGCCTTGCACAATTGTTCAGTAGAATAAATAAAAATAAAATAAAAAAATTATTTTATCTGGTAATGAAGCAATCTCTCAAAGTGGCCAGGAAAAGACCAAAGTCTAAATCAGACTATAGAAAAGCCGTACCCTGGAAACTCTAAACACCTTAGGATCATACTTCCTGTGGGAACACCATTGACCAAAAGAATGCCAAACCCTGTAATACTGTAGATGCGGTCAGAGGCAGGCTTTTGTGCCCTAAGCATCGTTTGAATTACAGAACTGGAGAAACCTTTGGTTCTTAAGATGGAAGATTCAAGAGCCATGCCGTCAGAACCAGATGAGGTAAGTCCGGATGCCGGCATGGACCCTGAGTTAACAGATTCTGCCATAGAGGAAGAAGATATGGACTGTCTATGGATAGATTCTGTATGTCGGTCAACCAATAACGTCTGGGCCAAGCTGAAACCACTAGTATTACTGTTCCTCCCACCTGCTTGAATTTCCTGGGGACTCTTGGGAGGAGGGAAATTGGAGAAAAGAGATACACCAGCTTGAAGTCCCATCTTACTGCCAGTGCATCCATGAATGCTGCTGATGGGTCTCTGAACCTGGACCCATACCTGGGAACCTTGTGGTTGTGACGTGATGCCATGAGGTCTATGTCTGGTAGACCTCATTTGTTCATCAAGAGCTGAAACACTACTGGGTGGAGAGACCACTCTCCAGCATGTAGGTCCTGACAACTTGGAAAGTCTGCTTCCCAATTGAGGACTCTCAGTATGAATATTGCCGAGATGGGCGGAAGATGATGTTCTACCCAAATCAGAACCTCTGTCACTTCCTTCATGGCTGCATGACTTTGCGTACCTCGTTGATGATTGAGATAGGCCACTGTAGTCGCGTTGTTGGACTGGATCTGGACCGGCCTGCCTTGGGGCAGGTCCATAAGTGCTTTGTATACTGCTTGCAGCTCGAGAATGTTTATTGGCAGATGACTTTCCTGATTTGTCCATCTTCCCTGAAAGGTGTGATGACCTGTCACTGACCCCCATTCGGGAAGAATGGCGCCCGTGGTGAGAAGCACAAAATTTGGAATCCAGAATGGGCACCCTTTCTCCAGGTGATCCTTTTTCAGCCACCACAGGAGGGAGAGACCTCTGGAGTGAGAAGGATCCTCTCGGACGTTATTAGCTGATATTGTCCATTCCACCTGGAGATAATCTTTGTAGAGGCCTGGAATGAAACTGAGCATACCACACCATGTCGAAGGTGGATACCATTGATCCCAGGACCTGCATTGCTGATAGAATGGATACCCCATTTGTGTACTCACAATGATAGGGCTGCAATCTTGTGCTCTGGTAGAAACAACTTTTGTACCTGAGAATCCAGAAGTGCTCCCAGATGTACCATCTGCTGTGTTTGAGAAAGAGAGGATTTCTTCCAATTGATGATCCAGCCATGCTTTTGTAGGCAGGCTATGGTCAGTTGTAGATGGTGTTGTAAAACAACTGGAGTTTGTGCCAGTATCAGAAGATCATCCAGATAAGGTAGTATTCTGATTACCTGATGCCTGAGATAGGCCGTAATGACTGCCATTATCTTGGTAAATACCCGGGGGGCTATTGATAGGCCAAAGGGCAGTGTCTGAAATTGGTAAAGTTGTTGTAAGACAGCAAACCATACAAAATTGTTGGTGGGAAGTCATAGATATGCATCCTGAATGTCCAGGGAAACCATAAAATCCCCAGGCTCCTTTGCCAAAATAATTGACCATATGGAACTTGGGTACAGTACATGGATAAACCTGTTGAGGGTTTTTAGATTTAGAATAGGACGATGAGACCCATTCGGTTCCTGAACCAAAAATAGATTGGATTAATAACCCCTTCCTTGTTGCAGCACAGGAACCGGGATTATTACCACTGCCTGCAGCAGGGACTGAATGGCCTCCTGAAGGGCCAAGGTCTTGACTGCACCTGATGGAGGATCTGTGCAAAAAAACTTCTGGGGAGGATGCCCCCGGAAAGTGAAGGCATACCCCTGAGAGACCACTTCTCGGACCAAGGCATCTGTTGTTGGTTGATTCCAGTAATCCCCAAATTGAAGAAGTCGGCCTCCCACCCTCGGATCCACCAGAAGGAGGCCTGCCCCATCAGTCTGAGGGCTTGTATTGCAGCTTAGAAGCTGGATCTCTCGGTGGCCCAGACCTCTTAGTTTGTCGCCTGGATGTCCTGCGAAAACTAGACGGCTTGGAGGAACACTGTTCTTTTGCTCGTCCCTGAGGACGAAAGGACCAAATAGAAAACTGCCTAGATTTTATTGTAACCGTAGATGGCAGAGCTGCAGACTCTGAAGCCACCAGAGTAGCTATTATCTTTTTGAACTGTGCTCAAAAAAGTATATATCCATAGTAAGTTAAGGTTTCCAGAGCCTTCGTTGATCCTGTATAAGCTTTCCAGGATTTTAACCAAATGACCCTGTGTGCCACTACTGAAGCTGCTGATGCTTTAGAAGCTAAAATTCCATCATCTACTGCAGCTCCTCCCAAATAGGAAGCCGCTTCCCACATGTGGGAAATATACATCTTCTGTTCCATGGTAGCATCTGGTAGAGAGTTTTCCAATGCCCCTGTCCATTCTTCAACAGCTTTGGCTACCCAGGCTCCAGCCATAGCTAGATGAGTAACATCTCCCGATGATGAAATTATTGCCTTAAGACATGTTTTAATTTCCTATCTGTAGAATCCTTAAGAAAAGATGCTGATGGAATAGGCAATGTAGAATTTCTTACTAAGTGCGTCACGTGAGCATCCACAGTAAGAGGTACCTCCCACTTAGTAGATTCAGAAGCTGGGAAAGGATACAACAATGTTAATAATTTATTCACATAAAACCGTTTATCTGGGTTACCCCATGCCTCTTCCATAAGCTAAGTGAGCTGCTCGGATTTAGGAAACTCCGTTTTGCACACCTTCCAGTGTTTAAACACCAAAGCCTTCTTACTAAGGGCTGGTTCATTATCCTGAATATCTAGCATTGATTTAACTGCCCTCACCAAATAAGGAACATCCACTGTGGATGGCTGGTCCTCCTATCCTGAGCTAGACATTGGAGAAGAACTCTGCGTATCATCTCATTCCTCTGATGATGCGTCTGAATCCATATGCTGAGCAGACTGATAAAAAGATAACTTGTGTTTAGGTGCCTTAGTAACTACCAGTCTGCTTTCAACAGTCAACTGTGCCATACTCTGACTAGAATGGTCGTAAACATCCCTCCAGGAAGGATGCATAGGAGGTGCAAACATGGATGCTGTGGACACCCAGTACAAGGAGGCAACATGAAAGTAGCCATACAATTTAAAAACTGCTTCATTACTTGAGACAAGGAGGACAGCCAAGATGGCTCTTGTTCAGAGGCAGGTAAAATGGACTGGTTAGTTGGCTCTTTATAACAGACAACACACAATCCATCCTTTATAACATCCTGAGGGGACAAACTGCCTAGACAGGATTTACATGAAACCAGCACAGGAACCTCCACCTCCTGTTTCCTTTACCTTTTGACATATTCAAAATGAAAGACAACAAATGCAATACTATGTGACAGCCTTCACAAATGCTAGTAAATGTGAAGTACCCAGAAAACACCCCCACCCCAGAGGGATGGAAAGAAAAAACAGTAATAGTTATAATTTACAGTCAGAAATAAAAGACAGTATCAACACAGCAGCTAGCGAACAGTCACATACAAAGCATATGTAATATAGTTGCAATAGACTCTGAATCAACTACTCAAACACAAGAAATGGTGGGATATAGAGCACTATATACCTGATCCAAGGGCGAGGTTTAGAGGGAGACTGACCCAAACCCTCCTGAGAACAACAGCTACAGCAGCGCACCGAGAGTGGGCTGTGAGTGTCTCATATACACGAGGAGGGTAGGCGGAGTGACCCAGATTTGCGAAAGCCTTTGATGGATCTGCATCTGGGTCAGGGGAGGAGCTGCCAAGGGAGCGCATACCTCCCCTAAGCTACATCAACTGGCCAGGTATGCTGGCCTTGTGAAAGCAGAAGCGACTGCTGCCGATCCCTGGCATCAGACGATAAGGTCCCAGAGGTCTAGTGAGGATGCAGATGCTCCGGGTCCTGACTGCAGTGTCTCCCGGTGCATCTCCAGTGCCTTACCTGACATCTCCATGCATCTGGTTGCAGTCCAGGTCCAAGCCTCCCTGCTAGCAAGCTCAGCCAAGATCTGCCAAAAACAGCAGCCCTGTAACTGGTGTTGTGGCCCAGCGGAGGTAGACGGAGTTGCAGCACATGCGTCTTAATTCAGATGCTCAGTACTGCCAACTCAAAAACATAGAAACTAAAATAAAACATAAAAAAAAGCTGTGGACTGCCTGAGCAGTCCCCTGTTACAAAGGTGCGTCTGAATCCTGCCGCACCAAATGAACAACTGAAGGCCTGTGGCTGGGGGCAGGGTATATATGGAGGAGGACCCAAGGCAACCTGGGAGCTAAAAGCTTTAACTGTTTGTGCGTGGATCTCTCAAACCACATTAACCCATTTGTATCCCAGTGGATCCCTATGGACCCTGAAGAAGAAAAATCCACTTCTTATGTGTGGGATCATTTCTACCCAAATCTGGACAACAATTGTCAAGCCACCTGTACCCGTAGTCCTGCCAGAGTAAGTAGTGGTAGGGACCCCAACCATCTAGGAACCTCCTCCCTATTACGTCATCCACAGCACATCCATCAAAAGTGTGTGCAAAATTCAGAAACTTTGGCTAAAAAAGTAACAACAAGCTGTCCAGCATCACCTGTCTCCCTTCTCTCTGCTAGATCCAACCACCTGGCATCTTCACTACCAACACCTTCATCAACAGTATCCTCAATCATGATCGGAAGTTGTCCTGCATCCAATTTGATAAGGCTAACTAAGTCCTCCCCTATCGTGGATTCCTCAGAAGAATCCTTGAGCGCTACACCTGCTGCTGCTGAGAGTGGATCTTCATCCCAGAAGGGGACCAGGAAGACTACTAGTAGTAGTTCTAAAAAGCAATTGACTGTTAAAATATCCTTTGCAAGGGGGAGCAAGACAGACAGCAGTCACCCAGTTGCACAGCGATCACTGAAACCATAACATCTATGCTGGTATTAGATGTGCATCCGATATCCACCATTAGTGCAGTGGGATTTAGACAGTTGATTGAGGTTCTCTGTCCCTGCGACCAAATCCCATCTAGGTTCCACGTCCCTAGAAAAGCAAATGCCACTGTACAGGGACTTTAAACAAAAAACTGAATTAGTGTCCTCCAAAATGCCATTGTACCCACTGTCCACTTAACCACAGATATGTGGACAAGTGGAACAGGGCAAACGCAAGATTACATTACTGTAACAGACCACTGGGTGGGTGTATTGCCTTCAGCAGCACCAACAGCAGCAGTATCTAAGAAAAAACAGCTTATTCAGAGGCAGGCTACTCTGTGTATCACCGGTTTCACTAAGAGGCATACTGCTGACAACCTCTTGGAAAACTCAGGGAAGTCATTGCAAAATGGCTGACCCCGCTGGATGCTCCTAGGGATTTGTGATTTCTGAGAACGCCACCAATATTGTGAGAGCATTAGAGCTGGGTGAATTCCAACACATTCCATGTTTGGCTCATACTATTAACTTGGTGGTGCAAATTTTTTTTAAAATGGCAGGGCCGTGCAGGAGATGCTCTCCATGGCCCACAAAATTTCTGGGCATTTTTGCCATTCCGCAGCTGCATGTAGAGGATTGCAGCACCTGCAAGAAATTTTGAATTTGCCCGTTCACCAGCTGAAGTAGGAGGTAGTTATAAGGTGGAGCTCCACCCTTTATATGCTTCAGCGAATGGAAGAACAGCAAAAAGCCATCCAAAGCTACGCGACAAACTATGACATAGCATGTCAGACAGTAGTTTCACTACTGACAGGAAAAAAAGGCAATTTGGAAGCCCTTGCACAAACTGGCTTTGCATTACTTGAGCTGCCCACCCTCCAGTGTGTACTCAGAAAGAGTATTAAGCACAGCCAGGAACCTTGTCAGTGATCAGCATAAGAGGCTACTTCTTCAAAATGTGGAAAAGATGATGTTCATCAAAATTAACTACAAATTTTACGAGGAAGATCTTTGCCGCCAATTACATCCAAAAATGGCAGAGGCACCTGAGGCTGTAATGGTGGATTCCAGCAGGGACGAATTAATATTGTGTGAAGAGGATGTACACACTGATGCTAACTGATGATGATTGTGACAACATCTTGGCTCTGTAAAGCCAGTTTGTGCATGGAGAGATCATTGCCAGCAATGTCAGCTGTCTGTTGGTACAGATGTAGCCACGCTCATCGTTGCTGCTATCACGCCATACAGTAAGCCTAGTCGCGCCTAAACACCTGACTGCAAATTAATTGATATGTTTTGTTATCAGTCAGGTAATGCCCTTCTGCTCCACGGGAGGTTTCTGTCCTCCCTGAGCTCGCCTTAGGACTAAGAGATATTATTGATCACCCCATATTTACACTTTTGTTTCTAAGAATTCAAACAATTTTGCTACATTGTGTTTACTTGAAAAATTAACAAGGATAACTGTTGTGAGGTCGATATTTATTGACACACCTTATTATATATTTTTTCTCTATCCATCTCCTATCAGTGTTTCAACTGCTCACTAACGGCTCTATTTATTAACATTATTTTTTACTAAAACAAAATGAAAAAGGGTGTTTTCACACCCTTTTCACATTATTTTAGTTTCACCTACAGTTACTATAGGGCAATTGGAGTAGAATTCGTAAAATTCTACTCCAACCCCTAAGTATCACTTATTTTTAGTAAGCAGATCGCATTTCCCATAATTGTAATGGGAAATGTGATCCGACCAGAGTTACTAAAAATAAATTGTAAAAAAATACCGGGGAAAGCCCTGTGATAATAACGCCACCTGGAGGTGGCGTTATCCAGGGTCTCCCCTGGTTACCGGACTCCTGCTCCGCTCCACTCTGACGGGGAGAGCAGAGCTGGGGTCAGCCGCAGTAATCATCTGTGTGGTCTAAAGAGACCGCAAGCTGATCTCTGCAAAAAAAAGAAAAAGAAAAAGAAAGAAAAAATTTACTTACCTGACTCCAGGGTATTCAATTGGGAAACCAGCTGATGTGAGCCCGACAGCCGGCTTCCCGATTGCTTTATCCCGGCGAGGATCTAAATCTAGACGCCTGTAATTTTTCCGACGCCGGGAGCAGACAGCTATGGGGGGGGGGGAGGGTCAGGTTTAGGGCACCCAGGGGGGGACTTAGGGTTAGGCACCCCCCCAGGAGGGTTAGGCTAGGGGAAGGGGGGGTTAGGGTTAGGCACACCCTGGGGGAGGTTAGGGTTAGGCACCCCCCTGGGGGACTCAGGTTTAGGCAGCGGGGAAGGGGGAGGTTAGGTTTAGGCACTTAGAGGTGGGGATTAGGGTTAGTCACAGGGGGGGAGGTTAGGGTTAGGCACCCCTAAGGAGGGTTAGGGTTAGGGGGGTTAGGTTAGTTTGTACTTACCTAGGGACGATCGGGATTTCCAGCGCTGTCGGGCTGCCGCTGCCGGGATCTCTGCATCTGTCGGACTGACGCTGCCGGGAATCGAACTGCCGGCCATGAGTCAGCCGGTATTTCAGACCGATTCCGATTCCAGGGACCGGCGGTCGGGGCTCCGGGTGATGTCCTCCCTCCGGTCAGCTGGTCTCCCATGCTGCACTGCGTCCCAGTCATCAGGTGATCGGGTCCCAGTGCAGTATGGATTATCACCTGACCGGAGGACATGGAAGACATCACCGGAGCCCGGATCATGCAGGTAAGGTTTAACGACGGGGGGTAGCAGTGACGGTTGTTCAGCGCATGCGCGGGGCACTGGTCACGGTATTTCTTTGTGAAAATACTGTAACTATTCGCAAGCTCTGTCCCTGCAAGGGATTTGTAGTAAATCCCTGTGATATTCAGTCGGTAATATCACATTTAACTCTCTCATCCGGTATCCTACTGTATACCTTATAATCCACTGTCGTAGATTAGGCATGACACTTGAAAGCAGAAGCGGACAGCTGTTCAAAAACTATGTTATAGCTGTTGCTTCCAGGGGATTCTGTATAACAGGGGTCTCTCACTCCCTATCCAATACCAGGAAGAAAGATAGCAAGCAGCAGAACCCCATGTACAACAGATCTCCACATCCCTGGCTTTATCTTTAACTCTTTATTATCTAATTATTATGTTTACATGCATCAGACATTTAAGTCATATTTTGAAAACTACTTATTTCCTTCTCAACCAGGGAGTATTTTTAATTGTATGTGTATTGTATGTGTAATTTGTTTGTTATATTTCGCCGCCCTAGGTATATAGGAACCTATTTGGATCCTATAGCCAGATAACCCCCCCCCCATCCTTAGTTTTTTTGTATTATTCACACTTATTACACCCTATTCTATTTTAATTACATTGTAGTTGTAATAAAGGTTAAGTCTTATTTTTACTTATTTCACTGTGCTATTTAGAGTGCTCTGTGCTCTGTACAGAGTCTTGGGTGGCCCTTGAGACCCCTGTTCCCCTTTTTTTCTCCTAGATTACTTACTCTGAGACGCACAACCACTACCTCATTAGATATCCCATCTTATAGTTTACGATTATTGTGAGACTTAGTGGCAATAGCAACCTCCTTTCCTTCTCTCGTATCCATTTACTATCGTGATTGATTATTTATGTGTGGTGACGTCCCTTACTCTCCCTTCCCTTCTATATTGAATACAAATGATGCAGGTCTGGGCGTTTCCAAGATGTCACAGTACGGTGACGCCACCTACAATTATCTTTACATACTGCTATCCCATGACTTTTGGCACGTCAGTGTACTTTAGCACCATTAGCAATAAGCAAAAATAATTGGCTCCACTTACCTATGATTATTTTATTTGAATTTTATTTGTTGATGTAGGCCCACGGAAAAGACTTTAAAATGGAAAATTGTTGTACTGTAGAGAAAAAATCATTAACTTAATTAAAGTGAAATATTGAGATGTTAACATTTGTATAATGAAAGGCTTGAATTACTAACCCAATATTGAGTGAGGTAAAACACTTCCACTGACAGTATTTTGTTGCTCCCAGAATCGTATTAAAGCCCTAGGCAAACAACCTATGCTGACAGCCTGACATGTCTTATATTCCAAAGAACAGGCTTTTTTTTTCATTGCTCATTTTGTTCCCTAAGGCACATATGCATCAAGAGACTAAACTGACAAAACTGTCTCAGCTACATTTTGCTTCATTTCCTGTATAGCTATCGCATGTAGACATTAAAATGTGTTAGAGCCTGGACATACAAGAGTATTTGTTTTTTGTTCTTTTGTGCCACAGACATTGTATCCCGGTTTGGCCAGTGACAAAGACGAAGGTATGGGAAAGAACAAAGCAGAAACAGGCAAAAAAAAAGAAGAGAACACAAAACAAATACAAATTATTTTGTATGGTAACTACTAAAAACACAGATCTGTGTTCTACATTATAGACAAACACATATTAGCCTTATTTGGTCATTCTGTGCTTCAAAACTGCACACAAATAATGATGTACACAGATTTAAAAGTACCATTGTTTTTTTAACTTCAACGTTCCATAATAGTGTTTTGTCCTTAGCTGGGTTCTGTGCCTCCTTATTGAGAGAATTATAGACCAGATTTATTTTATTTTATTGTCTTTCGATGTATTTAATTATATATAGGCAGAAGTTTTTGCTCATCAGAGAGAGTATCTGTTTCTTGTTTATTTGTTTTATTTTTAATTTTCATAGGACAGTTGTAATAATAAAAACTGCACAAAGAACAATAACAAAAAGAATACCATAATCAAATGCACAACATTAAGTTAACTGCAATCACTCACTAACCCCCTTACTCACCAGAACCATGCCCCCCTTTAGCCTTAAATCAACAGTAACTAAACAGGCTTCAGCAGACAGTGTAACAAATTATTATATAATGCTTAAACATTGTGGACATTGCTAAGATTTAAGAGGTATAATTTCCAATATGTGCAATTGTGGTTATAATTTTATTTAACAATAGAGATGAGTAACACCCACAATATTTCACTTAACTGTCAACAGATGACATCAATAGGCTCAAATAAGAAGAGCTGACAAAAGAGTCAGCGTAAGGTTAACATTTAATTTACTAACTGTAGAGTCACTGGCCCTCATTCAGAGGCGCTCGCAAGAAGCGAGCGCTCGTTCTGAATGAGGGTGGCCGCTTCTTTTTTTTAGTGCGGCCTCCTGGTTGCTAGCTAAGCTGTGGATTACAACCCACAGCTTCAGCGACCGACCAGGGTGATGGTCGCGATGGTCAAGACATCGCGACCATCGGGGCTTGCGACGAGACCCTAAGGTCGGCCGCCCCGCCTACAAAATGGGGCGAGCTGTCAATCAACATCGACAGCCACCCCTTTTGTAGTGAGCTCCGGAGCGAGAGAATTTTTCTCTCGCTCCGGGGCTTGCGCACGCGCAGTGCAGCCGCTGTGCGTGCGCAGGGCTTTAACTTCGACCCGGTTGCGAGCGCTCAGTGCTTGCAACCGGGTCTGAATGAGACCCACTATCCTTTTCCAGAACTCCACAACAGTCTGACAGCTTCATGAGATGTTCTTCATGATGCCTGATTGGCAAAAGTTTTGAATTTGTGGACATCTGATGGGAGTATATTGCAGATTGAGTCTCCCATATCCAAAATGCTTGGGACCAGGGGAATTTTGGATATCGGAATATTCCGTATTTTGGAATATTGGCATAATATAATGAAATATCTTGGGATTGGGACACAAATCTAAGCACAGAATGCATTTATGTTCTATATACATCTTATATACACAGCCTGCAGGTAATTTTATACAATATTTTCAGTAATTTTGTGGCTCAAACTAAGTTTGTGAACATACATGAAATTCATTTATATTTCATATACACCTTATACACAAAGCCTGAAGGTAATTGTATACAATATGTTTAACAATATGTGCTTTAAGCAAGGTTTATGTACATTGAACCATCAAAAAGCAAAGTTTTCACTCTTAGTCATGCTAAAAAAATTCCGTATTTCGGAATATTCCGTATTTTGGAATATTTGGATATGGGAGACTCAACTTGTATCAGCAAGCATGCACTTAGTATAACAACGTTGTTGCATGGTAGTGCTTGAGTGATGCCCCTAAGTGATGTGGAATTAATGGTACCAGCACAGGGTTGGGTCAGTAGTACTATAGTGGTTTTACAAGAGCATTTAAATGTCCACTCAAGTGCTCAGGAAGGCTTCAACTCCTACAGTATGTTATCATCCAGTCTTGTTTTCACACCTTTCTTTAGTTACAGTCTAATCCGTTTGACTAAATGTTTCATTTGATGAGAGGGTCCCACTTCCTATAGTCCCAGCTATAACAGCAACATCCAAAAGACATCAGCCGCTGATAGGTGTGAGCCAGCATAAATTCCAAAATGAAGGCTCTAAGACTTACTATAGCGGTATCAAGAGATGTACTCATGTGCCAGTCAGAGAGTTCTGAGTGGGAGGCTTTGGAAGCAAGTCAGAGGTGGAGAGAAGTCAGTGATGTGAGATGCTCTAAGAATCCAAAAGTACAGTCAAGCCAGGCGTTGTCAGTCTGACTTCTCAGTATGATGAGCTTAGCGAGAGTGTAGAAACTATACCCCAGGTAGAACAGGTTACCCAAGCTAAAGGGAAAGAGATACCCTGTAGTGTGACGAGATCATAGGAGCACTCACAGAGCTGCCATCTATGGGTGCTATGACAGCAGTAGAAATTCTAAATCTCTCTGCACATTTTAGATCTGCCCCACCTACAGTGCAACATGGTTTTACCAAGGTGCAATGTTACTTGCTCTTTTCTGCTTTGCACCCACCTCAAAATCAAGCCTACAGCACCTCTGCCAGCACCTTCTTCTCACAACTGACTCTAATTATCACTGTTTGAACTCATATTCCTGTTGACTCTCATCCTCCAGTGCCACCAGAAGGTGCGGCCTCTTGTTTTCTCCGAATTGGGCATTACACAAGGATCAGGAGTAATAGCCCTTCCTGCATTACAACACAATAACCAGAGCATTTGAGGTGGGCAGAGGCAGTACCAGAATAAGGTCCATATTTGCCTGGAGCTAAAATTTATGAAGGGCCTATTGTGCACTGCCGCAAGAAGTGTGCCCAGCGCAATGGGGGTGTGACTACTGATATGGGGGTGTGGTCTGTGCTGTTTCAGGCACCCTGATAGCCAGGTACAGGAGCTATGGGGCTGTAAGGATGCCGCCCACAGGGCCCTCCATCCTGTGTGACGGCACCAGCCACACTGACCTTAAGGGACTGGCTAGAATGTATATAAATTATTGTTAGTATAGTAGTTTAATTATTTTTATTACACATATAACAAAAAAGAATATACAATGGAACTTGATCCCAAATGTTTAAATAAATATATATATAAATGCCTAAATATATCTCCAATTCAATTACTGAAACAAAGACATTCGTAGAAAATAGAAAATCATAAAAAAACAAATGTGAACACACTTCCTTCTTCAAAAAGTGTGTCCGTCATGCTCAATAATCCTGGATCAAAATCTAGAAACAACAAAAGAGGACAATGGCCCTGATTCAGACCCACTCGCAAGCGCCTGTCCGCTCGCAAGTGGGTCGATGGTCTGCACTGAGCATGCGCACGACGGGGCTCCCGCGGAAAACCTCAACCGCAGGCTCCGGCTCGCAGTTTCGATGGTCGCGATGGTCACGACCATCGCGGCCATCAAACTGCACGCTCGTATAGGCTGTGGGTGGTGACCCACAGCTATACGAGCGTCCAGGAGGACGCTCCATTTTTATGGAGGGTCGGCCCTCATTCAGAGCGTGCGCTCTGCTCAGAGCGTACGGCTCTGAATGAGGGCCTATGTGCCAAATAGTGCAGTATGTAACTGACAATGCTATAACCTTACATACTAGTCCCCTTTTGTTATTTGTATATTTGTAATGCAACAAACAGAAGAGGAAATCACATATAGGGGCTGATTTAGAGATAGTCACGGCTGCATGTTTCAGCAATTGCGTATTTGCGACTTTATACAAATGCCGCTACAAATCCCTTCCTTTGTGTACAAGTGTGCGTCCATGTGCAAGGACTGAGATGCACAGTCTCAGCATCTATAGACATAGGGTCTGATTCAGAGAGCGCAATGGCGATTTTTATCACGGAGCATCCACACCACTAGTGAGCTGTAAACAAAGAATGTGGGTTCCTGCAGCTAAGCAGCACCAAGTACAGTCCGGTGTGGGTATTTAGCTTGGTATTATGTTTGTCTTCATGACACTGTAGGCAATTTCCTAATTTCATGCTCTTTTTTTACATATATTTAGAATGTAAACCACACATATATGCATACATATAGATAGTTGAAAATATATATATTATATATATATATACATATATACATATATATATATATATATTATAGATATATACCTATAGATATATATATATATTAGTAAGATTGTCCCTCAGCCTACCCTGCACATCACACAGCAGCAGCAGCCAGTCAGTAGAGCTGAGACCTCACCTCAGTTTGGGGGAACAGACAACAACCTTCACGGAACTGCCTGTGACCGATGTGTGCTCAGTGCTCTGCTAGTCCGGTTGGAACATCCGCTTTAGAGTGCGGGGGAGTCTCGGAGTCAATGAGTTTGCTGCGCAGGGACAGCTAGAGAAGCCATCCATTGCACTGCCATTATGGGGTCTATTTAAGTGATAAGGTGCCAGCCAATCAGCTCCTAACTGCCATGTCACAGGCTGTGTTTGAAAAATGACAGTTGGGAGCTGATTGACTGGCACCTTATCACTTTTCACTCTGTGTCCTAACACTCTTTAGTAAATAGACCCCTATGTTTTAATCCGCCACGGCCGGGAGAGGGGGAGGTGAAGGAGCGGCCCGTGTCCGGGAGAGAAGATGAGGGAGCTTCCCGCATCCGGGAGAGGTGAGGGAGCAGCCCGAGGCCGGGAGAGGGAGATGAGGAGAAGCAGCCAGCAGAGGAGGAGTGGGTAGCGGCCCGCAGATGGGGGATGGGATGCCTCAAATGGCACTGCACTGGCAGGCTGCTGTAGCAGTTTTTTTTTTTTTAGTTTACAGCACCTGCTGTGGGCCTATTTTCATTGGAGGCTTGGAGCTGCAGCTCCATCCGCCCCATTGTTAATCCGGCCCTGGGCAGAGGGCTGTAATCATACAGTCCAGAGGCAGATCTGGGCAAACCTGAATTTACCAAAGCCATTAGAGGCCACAGGCAAATCAGAACCAACCAGTCCATGCAAGCAATGAGAACTCATACAGAATCAGGAGGTACATTTACAAAGTGGCCGTTTATGTAAAACAGTGCTAGTCAGCGGGTTTGACCTCAACATTTAAAGCAACACTAATACTAAATGTAACACACTGGCTTCATACAAATATCCCAGGAGTCACAGGTAAGTCAAGTAACAGAATGCTAGCGAAAACCCCGAGCTATTAAGTATTAAGTATTGTGTATGTATTTAATTGTCTGCTATGAAGCAGACACTGAGCACTAGGCTAGCATTGACCATAAGATACCAAGGGGCTTATTCATCAATACTAAAATAATGTTTTTAAGGACATTTTCCTTAATTAACGTTATTTTTAGTATTCATGAACACACTTAACACAGGAGATACCACTGATATCTCTTTGCTAAGTCCCCCTGCGTTAATTTCCATACTAATGTATGGGGATATGGAAATTATGGTATTCATCAAATTCCAAAAATTATGTATATTCGGAATTTGAAGGAGTTACTATTCGCCACTGTGAGGTGGCGAATAGCAGGTGACACTTTCAACTGGGCAGGTACCCCGGGGTCTTTTTTCTAAACTGTAGTATGGGAGAACACGTGACAGCACAGCCACCGGAGCCGGAGGCACTGCAGCGGGCAGGTAAGTGCGGGGACGGGGGAGAGGTGAGCAGGGACGGGGTTGGGGGGGGACACAAACTTACTGCAGCTGTAGGCAGTACTGCGCATGTGCCGGCTTTACAAATGTAACAGCGCATGCGCAGAACGGATTCCAGCTGCAGTAAGTTAGTGTAGAGAGGGAAAACTATATTTTTCCCGAAAAGCTGTAATCGCAAAAATGACAGTTTTTCGAAATAGATAGTTATGGGGAGGAGGAATGATGAATTCCTCTGGTAATTAGGTAGAACTCCATGCGAGTTCTAAACCTAATTTACTCCAGAGAGTTTTAAGGTATGATGAATAGGTCCCCAAGTCATCTAATTAAGTCAAGAAAGAGCACTATATATGTCATTTGATTGCTCCAAAAACCTGAAGTAAGTAGACACACAAATGTGGACTGCCATATTTTGACAGTTGCCAAGGGATATATGAATTTTGCCAACTGCTAATGCAGCTAATAAACATATTTTAATGATTTCACAATACTTGGAAATTATTATGTTTACAGAGGTTCTTGAAGTCCTGGAGAAAGTTGTGAAGTAAAACTAAACACTGCTTATACATGTCCATTTTTCACGTCTGCTAGGACTAGTGATGCCAGAACTGGATGGCAGAAGAGCAGGCTCTGTAGCATTACAAGGCACACTCACAAGATGAAACATCAAAGCTTATTTATCAGCAGTTTCCACAATATTTAGTACTAGCTGTTGCCTGTGGCTTCTCCCATGATAAAATCGCTTCTGCCATCATTTTTTTCTATTTGAGGTGTTCTAGTTGTATTGCTTTGCATAGGTGCCCTGTCGCGGGAGTAGCCCATGTGACCAGCAGCATTATACAGATTGGTGGCAGCAGCGCCTTCACTCACACTAATGTCACTGTGTCACAGACTGCTATGTAGCCTATTAAAGTGAACGCAGGCCCAAAGCACCTCTCCCCCACCCCTTACATGGTGCCACACTTCTCTCTTCCACTCCAAAATGATGCCGTTTTCATGAAAATCGGTTCTGTAGTTTTTGCACCAACTTGGACCAAACGGACAGACACAACATTCTTATATTAGTATAGATCTAGAGTACTTATCAGTGTCAAAAGAAGGAGATATTACAGATATATGGCACTCAATTCACAGCTTCCCGCCATCCCCATACAGTGTATAGTGACGTTGCAGTACTGCAATTTAACTAGCTCTGAAAACCTAACTTTTTTGGATCTTGTCTGCATAAGGTAATGAGATCTGAAGATGGTGTTATTCCACTTACCTCTATGGAGGTGAATCTTTCTTACTTAAAAAATATTCATTATTGCCACAATAACGATATTTGGGGGGTATTTAATAAATATACCCCAAAGGCAGGCCAGCAGAGTGAGAGCAGAAAGGGATTCCAGGTCCAAAGTGTCTCTGGACACATCCAATGTGCACTGCTGAAAGAGATTGTGGAGCCTGATATTTTATCATTGCAATAGAAAAACCCTCTAATACTGCTTTTACACCAAAATTCCGGGTCTGACCCGGAATTGGAACAGAGGACCTCATTCAGAGTCGGTCGAAGCGGCCGCATGGTCGTACGGGAAAAGGGGCCGGATATTCAAATGAATCCCTCGCAAGTTGCGTCCCTAAGTTCGGATCGGTAGTTGGCCGACCAAGGGGAGGAAGCGGTCGGAAGACAAAAAAATACGCCCCCTTCTCGTACGCATTGCACGTCATCTCCGGGCATATAAGGATTAATCGAGACCATCGGGAACCATCGGAACTGGTCGTAGAGCTTAAGGTTGACCATACCCTCTCTTAAGCTCTACGATCATGTCAGTGTAAAAACCTCCCATGTCACATGTGCCATGACGCTACTTTGTTAATTATGCACTCCCATAATCCGTATGCACTCCCATAAAACGCTGTTCGCATAATGAGGCACGCCTGCGTTCGGATCTCCACACCTCCGTTTTCAAGCACCTTCACCTGTTACCACCCACAAACGCCTCCATCTGTCACTCAAACTACCAACCTGGCTGTGTTCAAGGAGAGAGAAATTTCTGATCATAGCGGCTAGTTTGCGCACGCGCATTGCGAACTTTACGCATGCGCAGTATAACGAACATTGGTGGCGTACGACCGTGCGGCCGCTTCGACCGACTCTGAATGAGGTCCAGAGTTCCAACACGGATCAGACTCGGAATTTCCCTGGTGCTGACCCAGGATATTCCTGAGTTGGTGCCGTTCACACCGGAGCCGGGTCTGCATTGACCCGGGTTTTCCGGCGTTGAAGTGGATGCTTGGAGATGACATCATCTCCAAGCGCCACTGATGACGGATGAATCATCCAGCATGCGGCGCGCTCCAGGTCATCGCGACCTGGAGCGCGCCGTTCATACTGCAGGGTTTCACGGTCATTCCCGTGTTAAACCCTGCAATTTACCTGGGTTGGATTGCCGGGTCACTCGACCCAGCAATCCAACCCTTTACCCTTTTACACCAAGGAGCTACCCGGGTTAACCCTGCAATAACCCGGGTTTCAGCTCTGGTGTAAAAGGGGTATTAATTGCAATTTAACAAAATAACATTGTTGGGTCAGCTGAGCGATTCTAGTGAGAAAAAAAAACACTTCTAAGCGCTTTAAAGTCAATCACATCATATAATAATAATAAAATAGGGATGAGCGGGTTCGGTTCCCTGAGACCCGAACCCTGTCTGCCCCGATCCCTCTCCCGAGGCAAAACCTCGAGATCTGCTGTCGGATCTCGAGGTTTTGCCTCGAGCGGCCATTTTAGAAAAAATGCCTTTGCCTTTAATGGGCAAAGTGCTGATTGGCTGACAGAGCCGTCTGTCATGGCTCTCAGCCAATCAGCATTATGGTGCTCATTTGCATGTAGCACGGACTCGTGAGATCCGTGCTACATGCATCTGTGTGATTGACAGTGACACAGAGCACAGATGGGTCCGTGAGACCCGTCTGTGCTGCTGTGGTAAAAAAAAAAAAAAAACCTGTGTAAAAAAAGAAAAAAATGGCGTGCCCCCCCCAAAAAAAGAGCAACCAGCCCCGGGCATTAGTGACCCAGTGCTGGGTGTGCTAAAATACAGGGGACAAACGACATAGGGGTCCCCTGTACTTAAGCACAACCAGCACCGGGCTAGTCAGAACCAGCGCTGGTTGCCAAAATACGGGGGACAAACGACGTAGGGGTCCCCCGTATTCTGCGCAACCAGCTCTGGGCTCTGATACGGTCCTGGTTCTGGAAATACAGGGGAAAAAAATTAGTAGGGTTCCCCTGTATGTTCCAGAACCAGCACTGGACTTTTTCTAGCGGGGGGCTGATGCCACAGCCAGGGGAGCCCTTTCACTGGGCCCCCCAGCTGCAGCATCAGCCCTGACCGCTAGTCAGCCCAGGCCGGGGATCCCTGGAGAGCTGGGGACCCCCCCAATAAAGGGGTCGCCCTCTCCAGGGCACCCCAGGCCCAGGCTGACAGCGGTGGCGGGTTGATTGTGTGGTGTGGTGTAAATAAAGAATATCAAACATTGTCTTTACAAGTAGAACTGCAAGTCCCAGCAAGCCTGCCCTGCATGCTGGTACTTGGAGAACCACAAGTACCAGCATGCAGGGCATTAAGGGCCTACTAGTACCTGTAGTTCACCTGTAAAAAAATGTTTAAAAAAAACACAGAACACACACACCGTGACAGTATAAGTTTATTAAACATACATACACACACACACACACATGTACACATACTCACCTATGTAACCTGTAGCATCGGTCCACTTGTCTGGTAAAGTATCCATAGGGGACCTGTGAAAAAAAACATACTCACCATCTCCTATGCGAGGTTCTGTCCTCTTCGTTCCAAAGAAGGCATCCCCGGACTTGGCAAAAAAAAAAAACGAAAACGCGATCCACGAACTTAGTACCGTTCTATAGAACGGTACTTCCCGAATGAGAGCTTAGCGGCGGGGTATCACCATGGAAACCCCACTGCTAAGCGTTCATTGGCTGAGAGAGGCCATCTCCCGTCTCTCTCAGCCAATGAACGGCTCCCTCCATTGTAGTCAATGGTGGGAGCCGCAAGGTTATTAAAGTTTACCCTGCGGGAGCTCCGTCGTGCGCATGCGCGAGACGCGACGAGCGAAGGACTTTCCTTCGCTCGTAGTGTCTGATCAAAGGGGGCGTGCTGTCGATGTTGATTGACAGCACGCCCCCTTTGGTGGGCGTGCCGGGGGCGTGCCTGCCAGACGGAGGCGTTCCCAAGGGAACGCCTACCGTCAGAAGCCGGCCCCACTGACATCACTAGTGATGTCAGTGGGAGTGATTTTGGCTCTGATAGAGCCAAAATCTCTCCTGGCCTTGCAGTTGAAAAACTCAACCGCAGACTTCTGCTCACAAGCCCATCACGACCATCATCCTGCACGCTCGTATATGCTGTGGGTGGTGACCCACAGCTATACGAGCGTCCAGGAGGACGCTCCATAGTAATGGAGGTGGGCCCTGATTCAGAGCGAGCGCTCTGGTCAGAGCGTCCGGCTCTGAATCAGGGCCAGAATGTTATACACAATCGATTGCAAATTGCACGATTGCTGCAATCAATCTCTGATGTATGGGGGCCTTTAGTTTGCAAGAAAGATATCTACCAAAAGCAATCAGTCAGCGCTGAACATGTGCAGCTGTGTTAATACAATAACAAAACACATATCCCAGGAGATAGACATCCAAAGCAAAAAATGTATTCTGATATTATAAAAAATGCTAATACAAACTAACCACTGTAGCAGTGCTCCCTTATCTTTAAAATAGATACAGTAATACAATTAATATATATTTATATCAAAATTCTATAACCAGCAAATGGGTTAATAGGTTATATACAGTACTGTAGTGCATTGGATAAAAAATAAAATCAATGTGAAGCAGTTGTACTGTACTTTTTTTAGACGCCCGACAGAGCAATTCAATTGTTGCTCTGTCGGGGCGCGATAGCTGCCGGCGCTGGCATTTCTGCATGAACTCAGGAGTGCGCGAGCAGAAATGTGACTGAAACACCCAGGTTAGCATGCGCTAACCGCAGATAGCGCACCCTAACCAGAAATTAAGACGGGTTTAGCCATTTTAGACGGCTAAACCTCGTCTTTTAGTCGGCGAAGAGGGCGAAAATTAATGACCGCCCAGAACATTTGAATAGGAAACTGGGCGCTCATTAATTAGCATGCCCAAAAAACAATTGAATCGCCCTTTCCAGATGTTATTGTCCTGAAACAGTGAGATGTTGTTTGAGCAATGAGGGAATCACAACTGAACAAAGAGGGGCTGTAGATAGTATGCAGACAGCCTGTTTTTTCAGTTTGCAATCCCAACTATTCAGCTATAGTAGTGAAATGGTCCTTGGGGCACTGCTGAGCACGCATCTTAAATGGTTAATTTGATTCTCCGATAAAAGTATTCAATAGAACTGCCAAGTTGGCAGCACTATGATTGCGCTCTGCTGAAGAAGACAACAATTGCTGACTTCAAATGTATGAGTACTCACCGTGACACGTGACATGTAAGGCTATTGGTGCTGTGTCTCACCTTTGTGAAGCTTTATCACTGTGTGTGTGTGTGTGGATCTGCAGCTTCTGTGCAATACGGTACATTTGGAGACAGCAACTTTCTCCTTCAGCAGCACATAATCATAGCACCACTTCTAATTAGGGATGTGCGCTGGACCATTTTTGCCGGATTTGTATTTGGTTCTAATTCGTCGTCCGGCTTTGGATTTGGATTTGCCAAACTGTGGTGACTGGCTTTGGATTTGGATTTTTTTACAAAAATTGACAAAAAAAGCTACAATCACATAAATTGGTCTTTTTTTTCTTCCTAGAGTATTATTAACCTCAATAACATTAATTTCCTTTCAATTTAGACCATATCACAGCTTATAATATTGTTTTCAACATTATTGGCCAAAGGTTGCAGTGAGCTGACTGGTTACTAAGCGACAAAGCAGCGGCACAACGACACAGACACCACAGTATAAAGCACATCTATGACACATTGCCACACAGCAGTGGCAGAAATGAAAAGTAGTGCACGCACCCAGTGGGGTACGGCCAGCAGAATCACAGTACTTGTTTACAAAGTGGGCTACGGCCCTAGGAGTCACAGTGCACAATCTTAATCACATTACACCGCACATAGGGCCTGATTCACATTACACCATAAAGTAGTGTCTCTTATTTATGTTACGACACACAGTAGTGCCCCTTTTACACAATGCCCACAGTAGTGACCCTTTTACACAATGCCCACAGTAGTGACCCTTTTACACAATGCCCACAGTAGCGGTGTCCCTTACACAATGCCCCCAGCAGTGGTGCCCCCCATGCAGTCCCCTTAGTAGTAGGGCCCACTATGCAGTGCCCCCAGTAGAATGCCCCCCAGTAGTATGCCCCCCATTAGCATGCCACCCAGTAGTATGCCCCCCATTAGCAGCCCCCCCAGTAGTATACCCCCCATTAGCAGGCCCCCCCAGTAGTATGCCCCCCATTAGCATGCCACCCAGTAGTATGCCCCCCCAGTAGTATGGCCCCCCCAGTAGTAGGCTGCCCCAGTAGCAGGCCCCCCCAGTAGTGGGCTGCCCCAGTAGTAGCCCCCCCTTGTAGTATGGCCCCCCTGTAGTAGGCTGCCCCAGTAGCAGGCCCCCCCCAGTAGTAGTAAGCCCCCCCAGTAGTATCCCCCCCCAGTAGTATGCCCCCCCCAGTAGCAGGCCCCTCAGTAGTATGGCCCCCCCAGTAGCAGACCCCCCCCAGTAGTATAGCCCTCCCCCAGTAGCAGGCCCCTCAGTAGTATGGCCCCCCCAGTAGCAGACCCCCCCAGTAGTATAGCCCCCCTAGCAGACCCCCCCCCCAGTAGTATAGCCCCCCCAGTAGTATGGCCCCCCCACACCCCCAGTAGCAGACCCCCCCCAGTAGCGCCCCCGGCCCTTGCACAAGTAAAAAAAAACAAAAAAAACTTACCTGTATCCCCGCTCCCGCGCCGTCCGCTCTGCTGTCACACGCTGAGGAGGGAGCCGGAAGACGGAGCTCATGTGTGAACTCCAGCCGGCTCCCTCCGTGCAGCAGCCAAAGAGAGTCTGTGTGACTCTCATTGGCTGCTGTAACAAACACACAGCTGCCGCTGGCGGCTGTGTGTTTGTGTCTGTGTAGGGCAGAACACTATCACAGCGCTCTGCCCTACACAATAGGAGCCCTGATGTCGGATTCTCTAGTGAGAATCCGACATCAGGCGGCCGCTGTTCGGCCCCGAACGGGGATCCGAGTCAGGTGGTGAACACCCGAACAGGGTTCGGGTGGACTCGGATCCCCAATGTTCGGAGCGGTTCGGATTCCACAGAATTCGAACCGCTCATCTCTACTTCTAATAGTGACCTAAGGTTAGCATTAATAGTGATGTATTGCTACTGTGAGACAGGAGAGAAATATTCATACTTGCCAACTCTCCCTGATTGTCAGGGAGACTCCCTGATATAGTAGCAATCTCCCTGACTCCCTGAAGAGTGTAGCAGTCTCCCTGATTACACCTTACCCCTATTATGTTGCTGTTATATACTTGGGAAAGGAAATAAATCATAGTTATATACATCCAAATGGTATAATCAGTGCCATTTCTGGTTATAAGCACAACTAACTGCTTTGGGACTCATTTACATTTGGATGTGTTACTTTTATGACACGCCTCTCAGATGTAGCAGTACACGCCCACTTTACCACCGCGCTCATTGGTGTTGCTTTCACAATCAAACGTAGTATGATATATTGTGTCTCTCCAGGGCTGCATCA
The DNA here is from genome assembly GCA_031769625.1 of Taudactylus pleione. Classification (NCBI taxonomy): domain Eukaryota; kingdom Metazoa; phylum Chordata; class Amphibia; order Anura; family Myobatrachidae; genus Taudactylus; species Taudactylus pleione. The sequence continues at coordinate 6,757,654 of JAUIMM010000020.1, forward strand.
TCACATGTCTGATAGTACTGTATACTGTCTCACAATGTACAAAGAAAATGGTAGTTGCTCAGATCAGCTTAATTGCATAACACAGGTGCTTGTAAAGGGCGGGGTTTACTCTGAACACAGAAAAAAAGAGAGATTTGCCCTCCAGCACACTGCAGCAAAAACAATATTTAAATCCTACATAATAATAGAGATTTAGAGGTATTGGTTACACATATTTGCAAATATATGAATAAGCGCCAGGCCAATCGTCAAGGCTCCTCTATACTGGTGTCCCTAATATTAAGGGACTCACATCTGAGAAGCAAGGCACCCCAAAAAAATTCCTTTTTGTACTGTCTCACAATGCCCAGAAGTTAAGGCCCCCATACATCAGAGATTGATTGCAGCAATCGTGCAATTTGCAATCGATTGTGTATAAAAATCTTTCCCTTTTTCAATCGTTTGTGGCAATTCTGCAATCTGCAATCGATTGAAAAAGGGAAAGATTTTTATACACAATCGATTGCAAATTGCATGATTGCTGCACTCAATCTCTGATATATGGGGGTCTTTACTCATTTGTCCTGCATGTCTACTGATGTGACAGTGTGAGTCACACAGACATGCAGAACAGCAAACAGAGGGCCTGATTCAGACCCGCTCGCGAGCGCTGAGCACTCGCAAGCGGGTCGATGTTGCCCAAGTGCGCATGCGCACGACGGTGGCGGCTCCATCGTGCGCATGCGCGAGACCGAATAATGATGGCCAAGCCGTCGTTAAGGGTCTCGCACCAAAAGGGGTGTGCCGGGGGCGTGGCTGTCCAGACGGAGGCGTTCCCATGGGAACGCCTACCGTCTGGGGCTAGCCCCACTGACATCACTAGTGATGACAGTGGGAGTGCTTTTGGCTCTGATACAGCCAAAATCACTCCAGGGCTTGCGGCAGCGAGACCCTACCGCAAGGGTCTCGTCGCAAGCCCGATGGTCGCGATGGTCTTGACCATCGCGACCATCATTTTGGCCGCTCGCTATAGCTATGGGTGGTCACCCACAGCTATGCGAGCGGCCAGGAGGCCACTCCAAAAAGTAGGAGGGACGGCCCTGATTCAGAGCGAGCGCTCTGTCAGAGCGTCCGGCTAAGAATCAGGGCCAGAGCCTCTGCTGCAGGACAGGAGGAGATGAAAGTGAGCACATGGGAAAGCCCTCATAATTATGTGTCCCAGTGTGTCTCTAATGCCCTAGTATTATTAGTCCCTCTTGGGAAAAGACCAGTGATGTCACAATGACAACTCAGTCAGTGAGAATCACAGTGCTCAGATCTGGGAACTGGACCACAGCACTGAAAATAGTAACTGGGCTGGGTCCTCCTAAAACGTACAAATTACCACTGCAAAAAATATTGCAAGATCTCATGATTACTGCTCCCAATGAGTTACAATAAGCCTGACATTATAAAACTCTTTTAAGTCTTCATAAAACACACATTAATCACTTTCATGTGTCTAAATAGATATGTCCCATGGGGAGTTTTACAATAAGTGCCTTGTGCTACTACCTCCTCCATTGTTCAGTGCATTCAGAGGGCCATGGGGCATGGTCCACCACTGCTTGCTGTTCTTGCCACAACCAACAGACCCAGCTGGATATTCAATCTTCTGGAACTAATGTGATGTCTACCCCCCCTCCCTCCCCTCCCCCTCTACTGCCACCAAAACCACCATTGGATATGTCAAACGAGGACACAGCATGTGCTATACACATAAATTATCGGCATACTGTGTATTTCGTACAAATGTGAGTACAATATTTGGTTTATTTTAAGCAACAAAGTGGATGATTTTTACACAATATGTAGGTAGATAGGTATTTGTTTGAAACTTTGTTATGGTGCTATTTTTGTGCCTGTTATAATTTTGGTCTGATTTACTCATTCCTTGTTGCATGCCATTTGGTTTGTACAGTATGTGGGTGACCACAAGAAAATGTGCCGAAATTCCACGCTGATAGTAATGAACGGTGTAAGAAAACCACAATGCCTGTTCTCACATAACCTAAGAGATAATGCAGCATGTTTGTTAATTCCTTTGTTTAAAATATTCTGTTCTTTTTCCATCACATAAGTACAATCAATACAAATAAAAACATGGGAGGAAATGAGTGAGCAATAAACCTCAACAACACAAATAAACCACTGTGCTATTATTGCTACCCTCTGCATTAATGATAATACCAATAAAACTGCTCTGCATTGTTGGTACAGTAATTCTGAAGAATGAGCTACTTAAAAGATTATGTCAAATTCAACAAAATAACAATAGACGACATTGTAATAAAAACAGTTTTGTGGTTAGGATATACAGTAGATGTAAAGAAAAAAACCCTTTGGTTACCGTATTGCTTTTTATGATGTGATTGTTATACTTAAGTCTATTTTATCTTCAATGATCCTAATACACTATATAGACAAAAGTGATTGGACACCCGCGTAGGCGAAATGCATACCATGCATACCATTGCACACGAGTTCCAAATGGCCACTAATGTGGCAGTTTCAACAAGAGCACTTCGTACAGGGGGCCTGATTCAGACCCGGTCGCAAGCGCTGAGCGCTCGCAACCGGATTGATGGTGGCCAACAGCGCATGTGCACGACGGAGCTGGCTCCGTCATGCGCATTTGCGAGACCCGGCTAGAGACGGCCAATCCATCGCTTTTGGTCTCGCACCAAAGGGGGCGAGCTGTCGATATTGGGCGGGCCGGGGGGGTGGCTGCCCAAACAGAGGAGTTCCCATGAGAACGCCTGCCATTTGGGGGCGGCCCCACTGACATCACGAGTGATGTCAGTGGAGAGATTCTGGCCCTGTTAGAGACAAAATCTCTCTGGGGCTTGCGGCCACGAGACCCTACCACAAGGGTCTCGTCGCAAGCCCGATGGTCGCGATGGTCTTGACCATCGTGACCATCAACCTGGCCACTCGCTATAGCTGTGGGTGGTCACCCACAGCTATGCGAGCGGCCAGGAGGCCGCACAAAAAAAAACCCGCCCTGATGCAGAGCGAGCGCTCTTTCAGAGCATCCAGCTCTGAATCAGGGCCAGAGGCCCATGCACTTGCAGTTCTATGGAAACAACAAATGTTTTTATCAGGACGACAATGTCATGTTTCCAGGGCGACACTGGACTGGTATACAGAAAATCTGGTATGGAATGGCAAGCTCAGAGTCCAGTTCTTAACCCAATTGAGAACTTCTGGGATGAATCGGAGCGACAGGTGCATTCTAGGCTGACTCGACCTTCTTCAGTGTCACAGTTGGTCACTGTACTTAAGGTGGAATGGCAAAACATACAGCCTGCTGTTGTCCAGGAACTTGTGGATAGTTTGCCAAGAAGGGTGTCTGCAGTAATCACTGCACGTGGTGGACCTACAAAGTACTGGCGTCAATAAAATCTCGTTGATCTATTTACTGTCAGTGTCCAATCACTTTTGTCTACATAGTGTATCTAGATGAATATTGCCTTAATTCTATCAGTGAACACTATCACAGTGAGTCATGTGAGAAAAGTGGCTGGAGCTTGATCTTTAAGCTTTTGTTTCCCCTGTTGGCATAATGCTACATTTGGCAGCTATTGGTCTGCTGGAAACACATAATTAGTTTATCATGGCTCCAGTTCAATCATATGTCAACTTCATTGGAGATTTGCATGGGCTGATAATACGATGGCCAATTATCTGACACAACCCAGATTTGATCTGTATTTAAGAAACAAATCTGGCATCTGCTTGGGGTTTGTCCTGGGACTAGATATTTTGTTTAAGTCTCCGCAAAGCAGCAGTCAGGAGTACCCTCTTCTGACGGTACTCCTGACTATTCTCTCTGACCTCAGCAGTGGTTTTACTATACTGTGATCTGTCCGATTCTGGAGAAGAACTGGAACTTGTCAGTGGTGTAGCCTGTAATGTTTAAATGTCACAGTCACTGTTTATGGGCCTGTTAGGTATACTGCCCGGTCTCAATCAGTGTATGCTAACCTCTATTGGCTCCTTATGCTAAATGCCATACAGTAACTGGCCCCCAATATATTATATAACAGAGTGTGTCCCATGTCTAGTAATTGGTACACATATATACTGGATAGGCTGCTACTTGCCAAAGCACATGTGGATGGCATCCTCTGGAAGTGTGGTACTCAGCTGTGACATCATAGCCATGTTCCACACTTTCAGTGTTACACTGACATGGAGGTTGAGCAGGAGCAGCCTCACATGTAAAAACCTGTTGGCAACTTCTCCTTTATAGCTATGTGAGGGTGCCACTAGAGCACCCCCAACCATTGACAACTGCCCAGGTTCACCCAATGGTAGTCCCTAATGGGCCTTTATTGATGCTTTTGCTAAAAAAATGGGGTTAAAAAACAGCCTTGTGCTAACCGCACCAGAGCCCTCCTGACACCCATTCACAGTGATTGTATAAGATAATAAATAAATACTGTATGTAAGCTTGTGAGTAGGGCCCTCTTACCTCTCAGAGTGTTATTAGTAGAGATGTGTACCGACCCCCGTGTTTTGGTTTTCAATCTGGATCTCCCCTGGTTTGGATCTGGATTGGTTTTGCCAAAACCTCATCTCCGTGTTTTGTTTTCGTGTTTTGGTTTTGGATCTGGATGTTTTCTTTAAAAAACAAAAAAACAGCTAAAATCACATAAAATTGGCCTTTTTTGTTCTTACAGTATTAATAACCTCAATAACATTTATTTCCACTAATTTCCAGTCAATTTTGATCACCTCACAGCTCACAATATTGATTTTTTTCATCTAGTTAAAGGGCCAAAAGGTTGCATCCAGCTTGCTGGCTCAAAACTGATTGATATAATTATTAATAGAGTTGAAGACTGTGCAAAGATGATGGTTGGGATACCCTTGAGGATTGAAGAATTGATAGTTGATAGTTGGTGCAGCCGCTGGCTGTAAAATTGATAATAAATTAATTAAAAAAACAATTCATTGGTGCAATCCCTGGCTGTAAAATTGATAATAAATTAATTAAAAAACAATTCATTGGGTGCAGCCCCTGGCTGAATAATTAATAAAAAGAAAATCATTGGTGCAGCCGCTGGCTGTAAAATTGATAATAAATTAATTAAAAAACAATTCATTGGGTGCAGCCCCTGGCTGTTAAATTGATCATAAATTATTTAAAAACAATTCATTGGGTGCAGTCCCTGGCTGTAAAATTGATAATAAATTAATTAAAAAACAATTCATTGGGTGAAGCCCCTGGCTGAATAATTAATAAAAAGAAATTCATTGGTGCAGCTGCTGCCTGTAAAATTGATAATAAATTAATTAAAAAACAATTAATTTTGTGCAGCCCCTGGCTGTAAAATTGATAATAAATAAATTTAGAAATAAATCATTGGTTCCTAAACCAACCATAACATTAATTTAAAATGTCAGGCAGCAATGCCCCAACCAGCACATAATGGAAAGGAAAAAGGTGCAAGATGGAATAGCCCTTGGCATCCCCGTTTTTTTTAAAAGATGGCCTCAGTGTGTACAACGTAATTTCTGAGGACATTAATAAGGTTAATAAGGTTTTTTTTAATGTCTTTGTACAGACTTGTAATTGCTGTTCTAGCGAAGTGGAATCTAGAAGGGATCTGGTAGCGAGGACACCGGACCTTAATTAACTGTTGAAAACCCACTGCAGTAATGGCGGATACTAGATGCACATCTAATACCAGCATAGCTGTTATGGCGTCAGTAATCTGCTGTGCAAATGGGTGATTGCTGTCATACTTGTTTGCCCTTGCAAACGATTGTTTAACAGTTAATTGTTTTTTGGAGGATACGCTACAAGTAGTCTTCCTCCTGGTCCCCTTCTGGGATGAAGATCCACTCACAGCAACTGCAGCAGCAACAGGCGTAGTCATCAAGGATCCTTCTGAGGAATCACGGATAGGACAGGAGTCAATCATGCTTCGAATACCAACATTGGATGCAGCAGGACTACTCCCGATGATGAATGAGGATGTTGATGATGCAGGTTTTGGTGATTGAAGGTGCTTGGATCTCACAGAGAGGGAGCAGGTAGGTCACACTGGACTTGTTATGTTTTGAGTTTTGGAACTTGGCGACGTACACTTTGATATTTGATGAATGCGCTCCAAATGACGTAACAAGGAGGAGGTTCCTAGGTGGGTTAGGTCCCTCCCTCTACTCACTCTTGCTTGGCAACGGACAAATATGGCTTGACAACTGTTGTCCGGATCGGGGTGGAATGATTCCACACGTGAGAAGTGGATTTTTTATCTTTTGTCCCAGCATGGCAACAATGGGCTTTGGCTTTTTCAATCCATGGGCAACTGCTGTTGCCTTACTTACACAAAGGACATCCTCGGCATCAACATCCTCATCACCAACATCTTCATCATCAACATCCTCATCATCCTTAGCACCTTCAACTGCCAAAATATCCTCCTCCTCCATGTGCAATTCTCCACAGAAGCATCCGCAATGACTACCTCTGCAAGATGTTGACTGCCCTTCCCCACATTTACAGAGGGCACACAAATGTTGGAACTTGGAGGGTCCTCCAGTACACTAGTATTTAGGTCTGGCTCACACATGGCAACCGCGGACACACTTGCACTCTACTCAGGGATTTGTGATTTCGAATTCTCAGGGCACACAGTTGTTTTTTCCAAAGGGCTATCAGAATCAGAAATAGCAGTCTTCATAAAGAAAGGCCAAGGCCTTATCCTTTCCTTGCCACTTCGTGTAGTGAATGGCATATTGCCAATTTTTTGTTTATCTAAAGGCAAATTTCCTTTTTTTTTTCTTAACTTCAGTAAAAGTAGCTTTACCATATCAATGTCTTGACTTAAGCCCTGGGGCATGGGCCTTCATAGAGGACGAGGAAGTTGACGGCCTTGCACTGCTGGCGGCAGCTACAACATGTGGTTCTTGGCCTTGCTCTCCTGTCATGTGACAACCCTCCATATTTTCTGCGGTCTTGAAGAAGTGTCACAAGCACCAATAGTGTAGCCAAGGTACAGTTACAAAATTAACACACGTGCAGTCGTGCGCACACAAAAAAAAATTGACAAAAAAAAGAAAATTAAAAAAAAAAAAAATTCAGCTCCAGAATTTGGGCCCAGAGCACAGATTGATGACAACTGGAGTTGGGCAGCACTAGGTAGAGTTGCCAACTTGCTAGATCTTGTGCGGCTAAGCCTAACATGCACAGACAATTATTAGACAAAAATTTATATATTTTTTTTCAGCTCCAGAACTTGGGCCCAGAGCACAGATTGATGACGACTGGAATCGGGCAGCACTAGGTTGCAACTTGCTGTATATTGTGCGGCTAAGCCTAACATGCACACACACACAGAAAATAAATTGACAATATATATATATTTATTTTTTGGGGGGTCCAGAACTTGGGCCCAGATGGACACAGCAGGACAGCACAGAACCAGCCCAGATGGATCAGCAGCAGCCCAGACACAATGTAGTTTATTGATAAAATATATTGTATTAGCCGGGGTTTAGTTGCTAATTTATAGAGCGTATTTCTCATGCTATGAGAGTGAAGCCGCTCTGTATTGGTTAGTAAGGACAGGATCCCTGGCCTGTCATTAACCATGGAGCTTCACAAAGAGCAGTATGCATTGTGGATGTTTTGTTTTTTTATCATGGTGTTTATGTTTTTTTAGACAGTATTTCTGTTCCATAGCACTACAGGTCCCAGTTTGCTCAGATAGCCAATGTTTTTATTTATTTTTTTTATTTGTAGGCTCCAATTCAACCTTGCGATGAACAGGAAGGGGCAGTGTTAAATAATTGGGTATAGTACTGTAGATACCACAGCCACTGTGTCTGTGCCCTCCTTCAGCATGGGATGTGACTGAGGAGGAATAGTGCTTGTAGATGACCACTGCTCTGGGAAGTTGTGCTCAGCCACATGGGCTGAAATGTAGAGCTCCTATCCTTTTGTCATATCTCATGATCGAGCAACAAAAGTTTGGTTATCTGTAGGTTACATTTCCTGCGAGCAGAGTAGTGAGTAATCTGCCTCCCACAACATGAGTCTCATGTTTTACACACTTGCACTAGTGTGTAGTTTTATCTGGCCATAAAAGAATATTGTGTTTGAACTAATGTGAGTCGGCAGAGCCATAACTAGACTTTTTGGTGCCCTGGGCCAGAAAGAGCATTGCCCTTCCCCCATATTTTCAAATAGGGACATAAGGCGTGCACCCATAAAAGGGCCGTGGCCTCATGGAGAAGGGGCATGACAAATCTGATTTGTTCTGTACGATAATGACGGGGTATCAATCACTTGTACCACTGTTATCCAGGTGTCACTGCCAAATACAGTGGCTGCAGTAACAATACACAATAATTATGCAGTATGGTGAAGCTGCACCTGTAGCAGGATTTGTCCTCAGAACAGCGGTGCACAAGCCTGGAGCCGGCAGTATAGATCACTGGCTGAAGGTATAGAAAGAGTGCTACTTGTAGTGTATATGCAGAAGTTCGAGTCCCGGGTATGACAGTATTATAAAATGCGCCAAACAAAGGAAAATGTGGCTGAAGGTGCTTGGAGAGGTGGCCACATGGAGTGAGAGTCAGCCATGGAGGAGATAAGGGCGGCAAGGAGATGCCGGGGATCAAAGAAGAGGAAGCTACAAGTGAGAATGATTATAAACAGAAAATTGACAGGTGCCCTCGACCAGCACCCCCTTCCCTCGGGTGCCATGTGCTTTGGCACAAGTCGCACCACCCTAGTTACAGCCCTGTGAGTCGGTAACAGTTTTTACTCTAAAAAAAGGACAAAATTTCAAAACAACTTTCAAGGGGATGGCCAATGGCAACGAAGCTCAAGGACAGGTCAGAGAGCTCAGCACAATTTGTTACTGTTACTGGTATTTTATTTATTTTTTAAATTGTACAGTGTTGACTTGTGTTTGCTCCACCTACATGTGCTGTGACAGGCTCCTCCTACTATGACAGCTCCTCCTACCGTAATAGGCTCATTCTTGTTTTAGCCTTGACTGCCACTGGCTTGGGATAATCACGACAATGTTTGTGTTACTGCTTACAGTTGATTTGGGGCTACTTTCATAATTTTTTTCCAGGGTCACTTTCAGCTCCCAGTCTGTCCCTAATGGAACCTCTACTGTAGGTGGATCTGAGTTATGTCACATTGGAATTTCCTGTTAACCCTTAGCTATAATGTACCATTCAGAGCAGCAATTCTCTGCTCCATGTTTAGGCCCTCATTCAGCAGTGTACGCTATTCCGTCCGAAGCGGAATAAGGCCCTTAGGCAGCATCCATTATTTCTTTCTTGCTAAAAGATCAGCTGGAAAAAAAGGTGTCTTTACCTGCAGATAATGTTATTTTGTTTTTGCAGGACACGTAGCTAAGTAGGATGCACTTTACTTTTGGGTGACTGTAGGTTCTACGGGGGCATTAGAGGAAGTTGGAAGCACTCCAATTATGTACAGTTTGACAGTTTCAAAAAGTTGTTCTCCAGCTTGGATACATCTTCCATTACAATAGATAAATATAGATATTTGCCTGTGTATTTGTATGAGATGATAGTTTGCATTGAAAGCATCTGGGGGTTTAAGTCCTAATTGATTTTCACAGAAATCTTTTGCAGCACAATTAGTTTTCTGCTGGGACATATACCATAATCCTGGCTGTCATGTAACTGCCAGGGCTGGATTACCGGGGGGGAGGCAACAGGGGTGGTCATCCCTGTGCCCCCACACATTAAGGGCCCCCACACCCACCGGGATTAAAGTGGGTCAGAATGGGAGATGGAACCAGTTCTACCTCTGCCGGCCCACCTAATCCTGGCGCTGCAGGCAGGGTCTATTTGCCGGTCGCCCGCTAAGATTTTGCTACCAGCAGGCGCACTCCCCACAGCGGCAGCCGGAGCTGCAGTGCACTATGGAAGAGACGTCATGATGTCTCTCCCATAGTTCAGAGGAGCAGCCAGGCAGACCGGATGGCAGCAGATGCGGGAGCAGGGGCTTAAGGTAAGTATTGGTTTTTTTTTGCGTGCAAGCTGCTTCATTATAGGGGGCACTACTACTGGGGGGAATACTTGGAGGGCATTACTACTGGGGGCATTACTTAAGGGGCACTACTACTGGGGGCATTACTAGTGGGGACATTTATACAGGTGGCACTACTACAGGGGGCATTACTATTGGGGGCACTACCACAGGGGGCATTACTACTGGGTGCATGACTCCTGGGGGCACTACTAATGGGGGCATTGCATAGGGGGCGCTGCATAAGGGGCACCACTCCTGGGGGCACTGCATAAAGGGCACCACTACTGTGGGCTCTGCAAAAGGGGCACTACCACTGTGGGCACTGTCACTACTAGGAGTACTGCATAAGGGGAACTACCACTACTGGGGGCACTGTATAAGGGGCACTACCCCTACTGGGGGCATTGAATAAGGGACACCACTACTGGGGGTACTGTATGAGGGGCACTACCACTACTGGGGGCACTACTGGGGGCACTGCATAAGGGGCACTACCAGTACTGGGTGCACTGCATAAGGGGCACTGCCACTACTGGGGGCACTGTATAAGGGGCACTACCACTACTGGGGCCACTGCATAAGGGGCACCACTACTGGGAGCATTGCATAAGGGGCACCACCACTGGGGCATTTGCATAAGGGGCACTACTGCTTTGGTCATTGTGTAAGAGGCACTACTACTGTGGGCATTATGTGTATTAGGGACACTACTGTGGGCATTATGTATAAGGGGCACTACTGTGGGCATTGTGTAAAAGGGGCACTACTGATGTGGTGTAATGTGAATCAGGGGCACTATGTGTGGTGTAATGTGGATAAGATTGTGCAACTGGTGAGTAATATTTCATGTGGGTGCCTATATGTGTGTTTTTTTTTCCTGTGGGTGTATATTGTGTGTTTGTTCTTTTGCGTGCTTGAAGTTTGATTTCTCTGGGGAGACAGTGCTAAAGAGCTTATGTCACTCGCTAAATGTCCTCCTTTCAGTATTTAACAAACAGTGCTAAGCTTAGCTTATTACTGTTTGTCAATGTACCGCTTCCGAGCAATACGGTCTCCATTGCGCATGCCCCCATTTCGTCCATATTTAATAGGAGCCCCCACATGTGTGTTGCCCAGGGGCCTCCACAGGCCTCAATCCAGCTTTGGTAACTGCTATTATCCGAGTAAGCGGTGATAGCGTACTGGGTGACACAACCTATTAGGATTTATGTAGCTTTCAATATAAATGTGAGCGGACATGCTGGGAGCAGTAGTTCTCCAGACAGAACGATAAACCAGGGTATAATGTACTTTGGCCAAGGTACATGTTGTATTATATGTAACGCAGGTGTTAGTGTTGGTGGAGGTTAGTTCACATGTGGTACAGCTTAAGCAATAGTTAGATTTATTGAATCAGGCAAAATAATAAGTCACCCATTGTTTGAAGCTTACATGCTATTATGCTAATTCACTTGCTTAAATATTAACTAGAAATAACCACACAGACACCTATATGGAATTAAAAGAGGACACAGCCGAAATGTATTGATCAATTTGTAATTAGAAAGATGGTGGCAGTAAACAAGCAGTGCTCCAAGGCCACAGCCCGGCAAATATATTTGACTAAATAAATAAGAGTCGGATCCCCGCCCGGCGCAAAGTGACCTGAGGTAGAACCATTCTCCCTTAATTGGCATAGCCCTGACCCCTCCCTAAGATGATGGCCCGGTCTTCCCCCAGGGAGAATGACCAACTCGCCGCTATCAAAAGGCAAATGCTACCCAGGCACTCTTACGCTATAATAGGCCTCCTAGGAGCACTACCTTCCGCCAAAGCTTGACTCAAAAAGCCGAGCCCCGCCACCCATCAGGAAATAATCGCACACCAAGGAAGACTCAAATGTTTTGAATATAACATTCTAGACCTGTGCCCGTCAGGTGTATCCCAATGGGCCTATAAAAAACTCCTCTCCTTGTAAGACATTAGAAGGTGCCAATACAACACATCCGTCCATTAGTGACTGGACTAGACATTACCGCCAGCCTACCCTACTGATGGCCATCTCCAGTTAGACTATTTGCAGTTCCTTCGTAATAGAAAATATAAGTGCAATGCAAACGCAAGTACCCTGATCATTGTCCCCAAACTGTGCCACTAATCGGGGTCCCAAATCTGGCTTCCGTTGTCCATAAACATCTAATAATAAAGGCTACCCTAGGGCATGCCCCTAAAACTAAACCACTAATTCTTATTAGTACCGAATATATGCGGGGCCTGAAATGCTAAAGGATGCTTATTAGCCCAATAGCTACATGAATGTCCCACGAACCACACCAAACAGTTAGCATTCCTATAAACCTGCAAAAGGGGTTAATCACACCCGGACAGGCTAATACACTTTATAAAGAAACATAGTAGCCAAGGAAAGGAAAACAATAGTTGGGTGACCCATCTGAAGGTGAAAAACAGCAAACCTCTTTGAGGATAAATCTGAAAAAACCTTCAAAATAAGGCCCCCAACAAACTCGCAAGAAGCGCTGCTAACTATGCAACTTATCGCCGCGCAACTATTACCTGTAGGCTGACGACTACCATTGACCTAGATGTTTTAAGGCATCAACAGAAGCACCTGCAGCTGCCATGCTGCCGTCCCAATCCTGATAAATGTGTGCCAAACTGATCTAGCGACAATTCTAAAGCAACAAACAGTTGTGAAAAACCCTTGTGAAGTAAAACCTAGATAATGTCGTCTGAGTGGTGTGGATGAGCCAGCGTGCACTGCCTGGGGGCCATAACCTACTAAACGTACGGCCAAGCCGACTAGTATTGGTGAAAGGGTGTGCTTGATCTTGGATAGAGGTCCATCGCCCTTTAGCAAGCTGATCAGTTTATTAATCTATGAATACGACACAATTATAGGTTATACTGAAAACTTCATTCTCAAACAACAACCCGTTGATGTCTAACACATTTTATTTTAGAACAACCCTCCAATTATAAAGATCCCTAAATAAGCTAAACACAAAGAGGTGAAAGAACACCTAAAATAAACGCAAAGCCGGAGGGGACTCAGCCCCGTAAATATTGATAGCATGAAATACACCTAAAATATCTCTGCATAACATAATCCTCCGGCTACCGAATCTGGTAGCCCAGGTTTTGGCTGCAAACATGATTGGAAAAAACTCCAAAAACAGCATACTGGCAGTTAGATCTTGCCGCATCCATGAATCTGGCCAAATTCTCACGCACCGCCACCCTCTGATAACTCCCCTAAAACTACGGAACTAGACACGTCCTTAAACAACTGAAACCCGTAATTGCCCACCCTAGCAGGTAGCCAATTCTAACTCCGTTGAAATCCGGAAACCTTACCAAACCAAACTTGCAGATCTTCCCACCAGTCTTGAGACAAGCAAAATTGGTGAGATCCTGAATCCTGGCTTTGAAGCGGTCTGAGCTATGACAATTTCCTGCCTGTGGGTACTACTCAACAATCAAAATTCACTTCCTATAAGCAATTGCAATTGCTTTAGTGACCTTCCCCAATAATTCTACAATTCCCTAACTTTAACCAAAGGCAATCGGTAAAGACCTAGCAAAGTGTTTATCTATCCCCATATAGGACAAACGTGTAACAGAGACCTCAGTTTAGTCGCGGGAAACCAGTACGCCTAGAATCGGTAAACGCCTGTAAAGAAAAAATAAATCCTTGCAAGCTAAAACCACCAACTGGCCCCACTACCAATAAAGCAACCAAAAATTCTGGGCCATTTGTCCCGTGACGTGTACATGCTTGCACACACCATTGCAAAGGTGAGCTACAACAGACAACAAAGGAAAAGTAAACAGAACAACCAGTTGGAAAGATTTTATCTACAGCATAAGTTCCAGTGAACACAAATTCCCTTACTCAGAAAAGATACTGAGTGAAAGTGGCATTAAACGAAAATGTATTCGATATCCACTCTAGCCAGGGTAGCTTGCTCGCCAAAACTTCACTCCCTCTCCAATACCTGCTCGAAGAATTGGTACAGCTCTCTGCAAACTGACAAATTTAAATGCGTCGTTGACAGATCACCATTCCGGGTAAGAAAAATGCTAGATAAATCTAAACTTGCACGTCACCCTCTTAGGTACAAACCCCAAAGGCGGGGTACAAAACCCCTTCCATGAGAAAGACGAGAAAGCACCACATATGTGCCCTAATCTAAACTCCGCTTCCCATTTACTCCTAATGACTTCCGGGTGATTGCTTATGGACTGAAGGTTCAGTTTGGAATACGACGCCTATATTGTGTGTTAAGAGCAAACAAAACCCAAATTAAAAACCCTCTACCACTATGTAATACCCCTTCTCTGCTTGTTTCGATATCCCCTCGATCCGCTCCTGCACCACCAATGTGGCTATATTACTGCCCGATGGCCGTCCGCACCTGGCTCTTGAGGTACATGTATAGGCTTGACAGCGTTGATTCCAGGCTAACGCGGAACCCATAAGTATAACAGGACTGCCGAGTAAACGTCAACCCAAAAACTCCATGTCCTTGAATCACGAACTAAAACACTGCTTAACCTTCCTGCTTCTTCCGTGAAAAAACTGTATGTACTGAAACCAGAGTACATGGGAGCATACAAGCTCCACACAGATGGGGCCAAGGATGAAAATTAACCCTCAAAGTCTGCCCTGAGAGGCAGTAATGGTAACCACTACACCTTGTAGCTGCATTACAATGGACCCCATCCCCTGGTGCAAATGGGACCCCAGCTGCTAATATAGTACTAGAGCTCTTTGGGCTTTTATGTTTATCCTTGATCGTTTGTGCAAACACCCCCTGAACTGAACGGGGCCTATGGTGTATCTGGAAGAATCGCTATACCCAACAAAGAAAAGTAAAAACGCTGCACAAAAGGAGAACATTATGCTCACGTGATCCAGTGGAGGAAGGCCTGACCTTGACCGACTGGCAGCTAACGCTTGTCCCTCACTGCGCGGTGAGCCACCATGACTTCATTTGTATTCTGAACATCTTGGACTGCTGAAGATGCTTCCTGTGGAACCCTGGAAGACTCTGAGACGGCAACTTGAGGACTTGAAACAATAACACTTGAGGTGGAATCATGGTTTGCAACCTCTCCCACCTGATCAGGATGGTGAAACGGTGGTAGTGGGCCCAGAAGTGGTGGGGAGGGGGGGAATAAAAAATAAAAAAGGGGGAGTGCTGCACGGTTGCTGTGAAATAGGGGAACAACCAGTTGGGTGGGGGGCTGCGAACGGCTGCATAGGCGCGTTCAGGACCGTGTTGGCATTATTGCCAGTGAGGGGGGAGGGGCTGGCTTGAGGTGAGGGGGGTCTAGGTATTGAGGCCCTGGCAGTGCGTAAAGAGCAGTTGGTACAAAGGGACCCGTAGGAGGAAAACAGGCCCTGGCACCCAGGGGCCAAATAATGAAGCAATAATTGTGCCAAGGGGGTGCCTCCCATGCTTTATGCGGTGGGGGCGGAGGACAGAAAAGGCCATCATGTGATTGGCCTGCTGCTGGGTGAGAGCTAAAATGGCTGCCGGGCTGTAGTGGGCGGGGTCATGCAGCAGTGGGGAGCGCGAGGAAGCCTGGTCCGGGGATGGATGCACAGCCGGTGCCCGGGTGGCTGCGAAGTCCCCTGTGAGCCAGGCTGTAAGTGAAGGGGGAAAATGATCGCCAGCGCCATCTCTCCTGGCGCTCACGCATGGGGAAGGAGGTGCAGCATCGAGGCTGCCAGGTTATACATGACATGCCGGGGGGAGAAGCGCTGCCGGGTAAGAGGGGATTAAGCGGCGTGTTGGTGGGGGGCGAATAGCTGTGACAGGGCATGGTGGGGAAGGAAACGCTGAGGTTGGAAGCAGGGTGGGGGGAGGGAGACACCCAGAAAGGTGCTGCGTTGTTGGGGGTGCTGGTCGGAAGGGCACAGGGGGGTTTAAGGCAGAGATGGAAGTGGTGTAATAAAACAACAGCAAGAAAAATATAGTGGAGGAAAAGACAGCAAATATTAATTATAAATAGTGCTACTCAGCCCCTTCTGATTCCAAAACTGGAAAAGAGGACAATGTCTCCTCTTCCAGGCTATTTATAATGCATAGTAGGGGCTCTGCCCTTTGTTGCTGCCATAGGCTATTGTTTTGATGGACACAATCCTGGCTACGCCCCCTCTTCTCTTTAACGCCTCGTGAACTAGCATATTCCATCCTAAAAATGGTGCTTATCTTTCTTCAAACTTATACAAGTATTCGGATCTATGAAGTAGCATATGACCCTGGGATATTACAGGTGTAACAGCGTTATGCAGAATATATAAGTAACGGCAGCCTGGAGCTTAGGGTGCTGCATGGCGTTGTAGTGGTCCAGGCATGAATGCAGTACATACATTGACAGATGGTAGCACTGGTGCCCTATACATTAGATAGGGTGATACAGTGTACTTGCTATTTGGTTTTGTGGCTCTGTATGCTTTGAGTATCCTGGGTCCGACTGTCCCCATGGCACGCCAGGGAATAAAGACGAGCGGAGATACAGCGCAAGCGCAGTTTGCAAGTCAGGGGTCGCACCACTCCGGCAAGTCCTGGTGACTGTTGGGTATGCCTCTGGGAGGGGGCAGTCAGGTCGGCACAGCAAAGAGGAGTGAGGGAGCATGGTGAAACATAGGTGGGCAGAGCGGGGGACATGCTGGCATGATCGTGTCATCCAGGCCACGTCCCCGCTATGCAATGTTGATATTAACGGCATTGTAAAGCGGAGACAGGGATACGTTCAGCGCTGAATCGCGTCATCTGCCCCTCCGGACCACCCACTTGTGTTCGTTAAGTGGTCGGCGGAGGTGGCTGTCGCGGGCAGCTGCTTACGGCTTTTTGGGAGAGTAGGCAAGTATGACTTAACCACTTAACCAGAAGTTTGGTTTATTATAGTGTAGCATTATGTATGCACAGCCATACTCACACTTACATTCACACAGTGGCCCTCATTCAGAGGCGGTCGCAAGAAGCGAGCACTCGCTCTCAATGAGGGCGGCCGCTTGAATTTTCTAGTGCGGCCTCCTGGTCACAAGCTAAGTTGTGGGTTACCACCCACAGCTTGAGCGACCGACCAGGTTGATGGTCGCGATAGTCAAGACCATCGCGACCATCGGGGCTTGCGACAAGACCCTAAGGTTGGATTTTGGCAACCGCAAGCCCCAGGGAGCTTCCTGCTCTGATCGAGCAGGAAGCTCCCCACTGACATCCCTGCTGATGTCAGTGCGGCCGCCCACAAAATGGCAGGCGTTCCTTAAGGAACGCCTCCATTTGCGAAACCACCCCCCTGGCACGCCTATAAAACGGGGCAAGCTGTCAATCAACATCAACAACTGCCCCTTTTGTAGTGAGCTCCGGAGCGAGAGAATTTCTGTCTCGCTCCGGGGCTTGCGCACACGCAGTGCGGCCGCTGCGTGTGCGCAGGGCCTAAACATCGACCCGGTTGTGAGCGCTCAGCGCTCGCCACCGAGTCTGAATGAGGGCCAGTATCCTGGTTGGAGCAGAACATACAGAGGTCCAGTGTGTCATGTAGGAGAGTAGTGGTGCGGCAATACAGCGATATATGCAGGATATATAGCAAGGTCACCGGAACTGAGGGCCTGATTCAGAGCCGGACGCTATTTGCGCTCACTCGTTCAGAAAAAGGGGCCGGATATTTAAATAGAGCGCTCGCTCTTTGCGGTCTGTTGACGCCTCTATATCTGAACGAGCAAACGAAACATGCGCTCGCTATTTTAAAAAAAACGCCCCCTGGCCGCTCGCATCCTACGTCATCTCCGCTATTTATTAGATTAATCGAGTACATCGAAAGGCGTATGAACTGCTCGCAGTGCTTGTGGTAGGATTTTCCTACCGCAATCATGCGAGCAGTTCAGGCTAAAAGACAACCAAGTGACGTGGTCAATGACGCTGCTTTGTTAATTATGCACACCCTTAAAACGCCCGTTTTGACCATTTGGCATGCCTGCGTTCGGATCTCCACTCCTCGTTTTCAAGCACCTTCCCCTGTTACCACCCACAAACGCCTCTTCCTGTCACTCAAAATAGCAGGCATTCGCTATTTTGCAAGCACGCGATTTCCGACCGCAATGACTGGTTCGCGCATGCGTATTACAACCCAAATGCATGCGCAGTTGTGCGAACATCGCTCGGAGCGAACGAGCGGCCGCTTACGAGTGGCTCTGAATCAGGCCCTGAGGCCCTGATTCAGAGCTGGACGCTCTGACAGAGCGCTCGCTCTGAATCATGGTCGTCCTTCTTGATTTTTAGAGCGGCCTCTAGGCCGCTCGTATAGCTGTGGGTGACCACCCACAGCTATAGCGAGCGGCCAGGAAGATGGTTGTGATGGTCAAGACCATCGCGACCATCGTGCTTGCGACGAGGCCCTTGTGGTAGGTTCTCGTTGCCGCAAGCCCTGGAGTGCTTTCGGCTCAAACAGAGCCGAAAGCACTCCCACTGACATCACTTGTGATGTCAGTGGGGCCGGCCCCAGACGGTAGACGTTCCCGTGGGAACGCCTCCGCCTGGGCAGCCACGCCCCCAGGACGCCCACCAAAGGGGGCTTGCTGTCACTCAACATCGACAGCACGCCCCCTTTGGTACGAGACCCGGAGCGACGGTTTGCCCGCCGCTATCCGGGTCTCGACAATGCGCACCAGGCCACCATTGACCCGCTTGGAAGCGCTCGCGAGCGGGTCTGAATCAGGCCCTAATTGCAAAACGTCCGTGTCCCTCTGTGGCGCTCTAATACAGTAACAAGATGGCACCACACATGCACAGGAGTCTAAGCAGCGGCCATCTTGGTAAAGGAGAATGCTTCACTTATGGAGCATTCATGGAGACAGCGCAGTAGTGCGCTTCATACTTCAACAGTCTTCTGGTGATTTAGCTGGAATATGCAGTCCAGATGCAGATGTGTTCTCATATCCTTTTCGCGCCATATGGCGTGAGGCGCATTTTGTGACTTAAGATACTCCCACGTGGGCAGCTAATCCCAGAGTTTTGTACATTTTCCTAAATTTAGCATCTTATTCGCATCACAGCCTCATACAAAGGTCACTTATAGCGTACTAGGCATTTAGGATTACGATTTTTCTCATAAAGGAATCGGTATAAAGCTGCAGATTAAGCACAATCATACGTGGTGTAAAGCATTGTGCAGGTCACTCATATCAGACCTCCGCCTTTTGCCTTTGTACACATGTTGGCCTCATGCAATGCCAGCACCAGTGTCCAGGATACATATTTTATGAAAAAAGTCCCTGGTGGGACACAAAATAAAGTAGTCTCTGGCTTAGATGTAAAATCTGTGGCATGCCACTTTGGTGCGATTTGAGGATAGGTATATGGGAACACATCTTAAGGAAGTATTTAAGGTCAGACCTACACAATGTAGCATTCTGCAGGTGGGGATAATGGCTTAGCAGGCTGAAAGCAGTTCATTTGGTTTAGTTTTTGTAGTCCAGGGCATAACACTATTCTGAAGCAACAACCGAAAACAATTTTAAGGAGTTGTAGGGAAGTCAACAATTTTCAATTTGTATCCCTATTTTAAAATCTTTGAGCCATAGCCTGTTTTTATCCTTATCTTTGTCAGCATTTGACATCAGTATTCATAAAAGGTAATAATATCTTTCGCTAATTTGGCTTTAAGACATTCCTCTTGCATGCCACAGAGTGACAAAAATAAAATGCTTCACATTTGTCCCTATACTGTCTTTGAATAATACTTACATCTTAAAAAATTTAACATAAATAATGCATTTAAATGAAGGTAGATACAAAATAAATGATATTGAAACAAAATTTTTTGAAAACTAGTAAAGCACAAAAACTGCACTGATTAGTAAAAATGGCAACAAAACAAATTAGCAGCATGAGAGGGATGATGTAAATAGCATTCTGGTAGGACACACACTATGTAGGCAAAAGTGACTGGACACTGACAGCAAATGGATCAACCAGATTTTATTGTCTTCAGTACTTTGTAGGTCCACCAAGTGCAGTGATTACTGCAGACAACCTTCTTGGCAAACTGTCCACAAGTTCCTGGACAACACCAGGTGGTATCTTTTGCCATTCCACCTTAAATACAGTGACCAACTGTGACACTGAAGAAGGTCACTCCAATTCGCCCCAGAGGTTCTCAGTGGGGTTAAGATCTGAACTCTGAGCTGATCAGTCCACCCAGGTTACTGAATTTCCTGTATACCAGTCCAGCATCACCCTGGAAATTACAGGTAGCATTGTCGTCCTTAAAAAAAAACATTTGTTGTTTCCATAGAACTGCAAGTGGATGGTCCTCACTACGAAGTGTTGTTGTCGACAATGCCACATTTGTGGCCATTTGGAATTCGTGTCACTTATGTCTACATAGCGTAGTTACAGTGTGCTACAGGGGCGTATCTATAATGGGCGCAGGGTGTGCGGTGCATACAGGCCCCCGGGTACAGGGGGCCTGTGTGCACCGCACACCCTGCGCCCATATTATTTAAAACTTACCTCTCCGAGGTCCCAAGCCGGGTGTCAGCGATGTACAAAAAGCCCAAAAATTGGATGCCGTGGCCATTTTTCCGGCGTCATGCGCAGTAGACTCCGGGCACACTCTAGTGCCCAGAGTCTACTAATGCTCCGGTGACCGGCCAGCCACGTCAATCGGCTGCCGGCTACTGGGAAGAGAGGAGGGGGCCCCGGACGGGAAAGGCAGAAGGGCCCCCTCCTCTCTAAAGACACCCGTGGTCCTGTCTATCAATGCTGGTATTCTCATGTGTTCATTACTACTCTCCTGCTGATTGAAGATTTACCAAATAAAAAAGTAGCTAAATTCACTAGTTCCATTGGATGCACTGCCTATTAGAACTCAGAATAAGGATTTTGAGCTCCTCCCAAGTCCGTTATGTTCTAACTACTGCAGGGATATCAAATCTGTGGACTTTACATTTTTTAACTTTAAGAATTACATGTTTGTTGCAACTTCATTATTGTGAATCACCTAGAAACTAATAAAACATATAATAACATGTAATATCAGAATCTAGCATCGTAGTCACAAGTCCTGACATTTGGGATGCTTTTTCAGAAATTATCAATATTTCACTAAATCCAGATAATCTCTTTCATGCAGGAAACACTAGTGATCTTATCCCTGAATTGTCCTGCCTCTTATCAGGGTCCTACTGTGATGCATGGGGGTACAGATCCCCAAGACACTGCTTTCCCAATGTGTCTAATTATCACCTGGATGTCCAGGAGGACACCTGATCAGCATAAATGTATGTAAGTATGGGCCTTCTAAGTGTTGGACAGGTCCTGATGTAATTGAGGACAAGAAAATGATTAAGGATTTCAACAAATTACAAGAGAAAGGTGGCCTGGGCTGAGCCTCCAAAATGGGGAGGAAGAGGCAGAGACTGTCTAGGCTGTCTAGGTGGCGACTGGCTAGGCTAATATACCAGTTAGTATTAGGGTAACGGTACTTCTGCCCATGGAGCATCAAGAAATCATGTCTTCTACCAATGGCTGTCAAAACTAGCCCTGCAACCACCACTGACTTTTTTTTCGCATACCCCTGAAAGTTACAGCAAGTTCCACTGGGGGTACGCATACCCTAACTTGAGAACCGCTGTCCAGTATAATAAATACAGCCCTCATTGGATCTAGAACAGAATATAGACCAGCTTATTGAGGAACAGAAGACTAAAGTGGATATTTAACTTTCAACTCTGCTGTCTAAGGGGCCATATTGCTATAGCAAATATCTCTGACAACACTTGTACAAAAAGGAGCAGAATATATTAAGGAAAGATGAGCGCAGATAACGTCAGATAAAAATAAGCCACTGGCACTGGTGGGGAAATCCCAGAGAAATGCATAGCATGGAAACTTCAGACGTTCTGTAAGTAATGTGCGGTGATTGCATTACATAAAAATAATAAATCTCTTAAAAGAGCATTTGTTTTCTATTTCAACCACAAGCCCAAACCTTTCTTATTTTTAAAAAAATTTCTTTATTGAAGCATAATTGTTTTAAACATAGCTATAACAGTATGCCCAAACCTTTCGTAATCATCTTATCTAGAGATAATAGCACATTTTACATTATATTATGCAGACATAAAGCATAGCTAAATTCAAGCTGATAGTGTAATAGTGTAAACTGTAAACTATGCAACTTAAATAAATATAGTTATGATTAATGCTTAGTTAATTATATTACGTTTAACATATGTATATAATTTTTGTAATGTTAACAAAATAAAATTTTAAGGAAACATTGAAGTAGCTTTGCTGAAATTAGGTGATACAAGATATGTTGACAAAACTAATCTCTTAAGTGATCTTTGGAGATCAAATGCTGATTAATCAAGTGGAACATTTAGTTAGTTGAATGTACACAATGGAAAACACTTTGTAAACCTTTAGGAGTGACCTCTCCGCTCTTTAGTACATCACTCAGCACAGTAGTAACTAATACAGAGAGCATAGACTCCAGAACAATTATAAATCAGTCTCCAAGGTTGTTGTGAATAAAGATTAAGTTGATCATTTAAGCTTTTAAATCCAGTAAGTGAACTAAGTGTTTGCTAGTTTGACCCTCAAGAGGTTTAGATATTTAAGGTAAACAAAAAGGTGTAGGGCAATGGTGACAGCTGAGTGATAGCTGAAGGCCAGCAGAAGGGCTAAGAACATATTTTCAGTGTTAAGGATTAGCTTTTAGTTTACAGAAACAATGCAACAGCTGACAAATAGGTAGCAAACAGAAATTAATTGACTCTTTTACAATGAATTCTTATTCCAATTCACAATGGAGCAAGTTAAACTGATAATACAATCAAACAATAAGCAATGTGTTTTTGGATAAGAGTTAGGGGCATATGTACTGTATCAAGCTGATTTTTACATAATTTTATGCATTGTGCTAAGTACTAATAGCACAATGCAGGAGACTTCACAGAAATCTCTGGCAAAGAGCTAATTAGTACTGCAGATCGCAGTCCCCATTATTATCAATGAGGACTATGATCTGACCCCTATGTACTAAACTCAAAAAAGCGAAGCTTTCAGAGTTTAGCACCAGTAGTTTACACCATCTTCACCCCGGGCAGTTCTGGAAGCTGACGCTGTACGCATGCGCAGTAGCAGCTTACCCCAGGGAAGTCTTTCACTTCTGTGAAAGACTTCACCTAAATGCCAGGGATATAACTCGCGGAGACAGCGGTTACCGCAACAACTTTCCCTGAGAGTTCCTGGTAGTACATAGCCGGGATAATATTATAAAAAATGTAGATATAACCCGGTGAGTTGGGCCGTTAATAATTGTGGCAGTCCCATGATTATTAATACATAGACCCCTTAATGTCAAAATGTTTATTAAGATACAAACAAATTGCAAATATTTCAATATATTTTATTCCATCTTTTTCCAATATTCAAAACATAAGCTTGACCAAACCATGGTTAATAATCAATTTAAAAATAAGAAAAAGCAAAAACAAAAACAAATTCCACAAATACTTAAAAAAACAGAAGCTCAGGTTTAACTTCCAAATGATTCATTTAGATATATAAATATATATTCAATTTTGTAAACATCCAATAACCCCCTTAAGGTGGGCTCACTAAGGGGGGTATTTATCAAAGTTGGGAAAGAGATAAAATTGTAAAAAATAAATTACCAACCAATCAGCTCCTAACTATTTTTTTCAACACAGCCTGCAAAATGTAAATTGGTAGCTGATTGGTTAGTACTTTATCTCTCACAATTTTATCTCTCTCCCAGTTTTGATAAATACACCCTTTGGTAACTGAATAGATAAAGGTAATTATTCAACTCACTTCCTTGCTATTAATATTAAAAGCTTTATATATATTCAAAAACATCTCTCAGCCCCCATTTGCATTCATGCGACTAAAATGTTAGCCCATTTGATCCTTTGGATCAATTTGTGATTTTGAGGATCAAGGGTTGAACTCAAAGGACACATCTTTTTTTCAACCTAGATAACTATGTAAGTATGTAACCTTTAACATTATACAAACCATACACAGAACAAATTAAATACTGTATAGCCATTCTTTTCCTGTATCAAAATGGAAAAGTTATAGACTGGGATTATTTATATTCACATCTGGTAGTAGAAATTTGGGGCACCTGTGAGAATTCCCAGGCACAAGCTTTTGCATTGATATTTTAAAAGCAAAATATGCTCTATGGAATATAGTGAACTATGATATCCTTCAAGTACTGTCAGTTTTAATGATTAGTCTTCTCACTTTCCGCAGGCCCCTAAAGCTTTAACCAAAACCATGTGATATAGGAAATTCTGAGACAGACATGAGACATCACCATATTAGAATATCCAATAATATGTGAATTATTGTTCTGATGACTGTATACAGTATATAGTATATGCACCATAAATTAGCATTCCACCTGGTGAAGTGATTTGATTCACCACCAGGGATTTACAAAAGAAAATGATCTGACTGTGATGCATGAAGTTATATTTTATGAAAAGTAAATATTTTGCCATGTCAATATAAGTGATGGATAATGTTCTCAATTTTGGTATTCCCTTTGGTGATACGACTTTATGGACCAAATGAAAAGGCCCTGCACAAAAAAGAGAGTTCACAAAGTTGCATGTTTTTGTATTTGGTAAACCGATAGAAGCTGCCAAATGCTTCAGTTCTTTCAAAATAACTAGTGTATAAGGAATAAAAGGAATATAACATGGGGCTGACATTTTGCTATGTAGTACACATATGCAAGTCCACCTGAGATGTGAAAGTCACGTTAAATAAAATGTTGGAACCCAGTCCATTATGTCTCATGATATTAGCAAAGTTGTAAATTCTAAAAGTTGGAATGATAATACCCCAATCCCATATCAGATGTTGAAGATTTCTAAAATAAATAAATAAAATCCCCAAAACCTTTCCAAAGGGCTTTGATGCATAGAGTTACTTACTAGCATGGCTGGGCTGGCCATCTGGTGCCTCTGGCAAATTTTACTGTGTACAGAAAGAAAAAGACAGCTCCAGCTAAGGTGATACTATATAAGAAATTATTATTTGAAGACATTTTTTTTTTATCAAAAAGTCTTGTTTTATTTGGACCTTGGTGCTGACCTACTGGTTAAAACAAATATAAAGAGGAGGCTGTTAATACTTAAGTTTTAATACTATTGCATTTGGTCCAGCCAGAATGCACAGTTTCTTGGTAGGCTGCATGATCCAGTCACACAGTCGACCAAATGTCATGAGGATGTGAGAGAAATACAATGTGTGAGATTGTGTGTGGACTGTAAAAAGGGGATGTAATTAGATATGGAAGCTATGAAGGTTATGTGGGAGGTTCTGGAATTTGATAAGCTTGCCTGAAGAGGTGAGTTTTCAGGGATCACTTGAAGGATTGGAGACTAGATGAAAGTCTTATTGTGCGAGGTAGTTCATTCCATAGAGTGGGTGCAGCGTGAAGAAAGTCCTGTAACCGTGACTGGGAGCAAGTAATGCATGGGGATGAGAGACGCAGATCTTGTGCTGAGCGGAGAGGTCGGGTTGGGAGATATTTTGAGATGAGTGAAGAGATGTATGTTGGTGTGGTTTGGTTAATAGCCTTATGTGTAAGTGAAAGTATTTTGTATTTAATACGGGAGAAAACCGGCAACCAATGGAGGGACTGACAGAGTGGGGCAGCAGAAGAAGAACGTTTTGCAAGGAAGATAAGCCTTGCAGCTGCATTCATAATGGATTGTAATGGTGATAGTCTGTTTTTGGGAAGACCAGTAAGGAGGCTATTGCAATAGTCAATGCGGGAAGTTTTTGCAGTGTCTTGTGTGAGATATGGCCGAATTTTGAATATGTTTTTTAAGTGTATGTAACATGATTTTGAGACAGATTGAATGTGGGGAACAAAGGACAGTTCAGAGTCAAGGATGACACCAAGGCAGCGAGCTTGTGGGGCAGGGTGGATGGTCGAGGTATCAACAGTGATAGAGAGATCAGGTTGGTAACTGTTATTGGCCGGTGGAAATATAATTAATTCTGTTTTAGAAATATTAAGTTTCAGGTGGCGAGATGACATCCAAGATGAAATGGCAGAAAGACATTTAGTGACACGGACAAATACAGATGGAGATAAATCTGGAGAGGATAGGTAGATTTGAGTATCATCCGCATACAGATGGTACTGAAATCCAAAAGAGCTGATTAGTTTGCCAAGAGAGGTGGTATAGATTGAGAATAGCAGAGGACCTAAGACAGAGCCTTGTGGTACTCCAACTGATAGAGGTAGCGAAGAGGAGGCAGAATCAGAAAAATGAACAGTAAAAGAGCGATCAGATAGGTAGGAAGAAAACCAAGAAAGAGCTGTACCCTTAAGACCTATGGATTGTAGTGTTTGTATGAGAAGAGAGTGGTCAACAGTGTCAAAAGTAGTAGAGAGATCTAGAAGAATTAGGAGTGAGTAATGGCCTTTAGCCTTGGCAGTGACAAGATCATTTACTACCTTAGTCAGTGCTGTCTCTGTGGAGTGTTGGGAACGAAAGCCGTATTGAAGTGGGTCCAATAAGTTGTGTGAGTTAAGAAAGTGTGTGAGGCGGGTGTAGACAAGTCTCTCAAGTAGCTTGGAGGGGCATGGGAGCTGGGAGATAGGACGGTAATTTGAGAGAGTACTAGGGTCAGAATTTTGTTTTTTCAGAATGGGAGTAATCACTGCGTGCTTGAACAGTGATGGAAAGTTGCCAGTAGAGAGAGAGATTACAGATTTTAGTTAGGGTTGGGATAAGCACAGGAGACAAAGCTTTTCTGATTTAGTTCAGTGCCGGGCTCCCTCCCTCATCCCCGAATATGTTCAACCTGACATTATCGTCAGGTTGGACAGGAGGTTCGGGCGATGAACGGCAACTGACAACTACAAATGGGAGCGCGCATTGGTAGTTGCTGTTCATTGTTTTGGCCCCAAAACTGAACGATTTTTGAACGACTGAATGATAATGAAGTTGTTATCGTTCAGTTGTCCAAAAATCGACCCATGTGTATGCACCTTTACATGTCCCTACCTAACCATGTAATTTCTGATAATCTTATAATGGGATTTTTTTTTTAATTGGAAATTCTTCTCTCTGTTACAGTACTCTCAGCACAAAAGACAGCAATGCAAACACAAGTACCCCCTTGTCTATTAGCTGCAACTACAGTGAGGTGATATTTTTGGTCTTCAAAAAAAAGACATAAGTAAACACTATGGTTTTATGCATTTTATCGGTACTCGAAGTGTGGTCATACAGAGGCTTTGCACACAAGGGAAATGATTGGTGTGGGCAGAACACCAAGGGCCAGATTCAGAGATGGATTCTACTGCAGCTACGATTGGGAGTTTTTGCAGAGTTGCAGCTGCAGTAATATGCAAATGCCAGTTTCAGCCTTCCCCTTGTCCACTCGCGTCCACCGTACTGTGCAAGCTCTGGGACACCCACTTTCAATCACTGTGGACTGTGCAAATCCACCAGTGGTTCTGAACATTCCACTATCAATGCACCATAGCGTCAACCATTCACCCTTGCACCAGCCTATGGCTGGCACAGTGTCTCCATCTGAATTCGCTCTCAACACCCCTCTGTAACTTCGGCCCTGCATTTGAGAACGCAGCCAAGTTCACTGACATATATGTGACACGCCCATGAGACAGCCTGTTTTGCTTTCACTTCAGGTCCCTTCCCAGTCACCTGCCAGGAATGCCCATGGTCTTGCGCTGCCAGTTCTAATGCCTGCAATTCTGTACTCAACAGCAGTGTTTCTGCGTACAATCACTATTGGGGTTTTCAGGATTTTTTGTTCATGCACAGTACCAAATAATCACTAAACTCCAAAAACATCAGCATTGCACCCACCTCTGAATCCAGCCCCAAGTGTGATACATATGTTGCTGCCGATGCTCCATGTTGCATTGCACCAGCATGCAACAATATTGGGCATGGAGCCCACATTAGATTGGAATGTGTGCTTTAAATGCCAGGGTTAAATTTTAGCCCGAGTTCGGTCTTGCATACAAGACTATGATTTGTTATATCTAGGGGTGTGCACCGGCCACTTTTCATGTTTTGGTTTTGGATCTGGATCTTTCTTCATGTTTTGGATCTGGATTGGTTTTGCCAAAACCACCCTTACGTGTTTTGGGTTTTGTGTTTTGGATCTGTATTTTTTTTTTTTTAAAAAGCATAAAAACAGCTAAAATCACAGAATTTTGGGTTTTTTTGTTCCTATGCTATTATTAACCTCAATAACATTAATTTCCACTCATTTCCAGTCTATTCTGAACATCTCATACCTCACAATATTGTCTTTAGGCCAAAAGGTTGCACCGAGGTAGCTGGATGACTATGCTAAGCGACACAAGTGGGCGGCACAAACACGTGGCCCATCTAGGAGTGGCACTGCAGTGGCAGACAGGATGTCACTTTGAAAAACTAGGCCCCAAAGAGTATATATTTCAAAGAACAAAAAGAGGTGCTAGATGGAATAGTCCTTGGGCTCTCCAACCCACCCTTATGTTGTATAAACAGGACATGCACACTTTAACAAACCAATCATTTCAGCGACAGGGTCTGCCACACGACTGTGGCTAAAATTATTGGTTTGTTTGGGCCCCCACAAAACAAGCTGGCAATTAATCTGTCCCTGCACAAACTGGCTCTACAGAGGCAAGATGTCGTCCTCATCCTCATCCACCAATTCCTCACCCTCGACAGTGTTGTGTACATCCTCATCCTCACAGACTATTAATTCATCCCGCTGGAATCCACCACCACAGGTCCCTCTGTACTTTCTGGTGGCTGGTCTTCCTGGAAGAATTGATAATTCATTTTGATGAACATCATCTTCTCCACATTTTGTGGAAGCAACCTCCTACGCCTTTCACTGACAAGGTTCCTGGCTGCACTAAACACTCTTTCGGAGTACACACTGGAGAGGGGGGCAACAAAGGTAAAATAGAGCCAGTTTGTACAGGGGCCTCCAAATTGCCTCTTTTTCCTGCCAGTACAGGTACAGACTGTCTGACATGCCTACTTGGATGCTGTCACTGATATAATCCTCCACCATTCTGTCAATGGTGACAGTATCATATGCAGTGACAATAGATATGTCAGAAATTGTTGGCAGGTACTTCAGTCCGGACCAGATGTCCAAACTTTGGTCCTGCCTGCCCTGCATCACCGCCAGTAGGTTGCTTAGGATATCTAAGTTGTTTCCTGGCAGCCCCAGTTGCGGGAGAAAATGAAGAAGGAGCTGTTGACGTGTCACGTTCCACTTCAGGTGACAGTGTTTTCACCAGCAGGTCTTTGCACCCCTGCAGGCTTGTGTCAGCCTTAAAGAGAGACACCACGCAGGCTTTAAATCTAGGATTGAGCACGGTGGCCAAAATGTAGTGGTCTGATTTCAACAGATAGACCACCCTCGAATCCTGGCTAAGCGAATGAACGGCTTCATCCAGAAGTCCGGCATACCAAGCGGAATCACTCTGTCTTAGCTCCTCCATCACTTTCTCTAGATGCTTCTGCAAAAGCTTGATGAGGGGAATGACCTGACTCAAGCTGGCAGTGTCTGAACTGACTTCACGTGTGGAAAGTTCGAAGGGCTGGAGAACCTTGCACAACATGGAAGTCATTCTCCACTGCGCTTGAGTCAGGTGCATGCCCCCTCCTTTGCCTATGTCATAGGTGGATGTATAGGTTTGAATGGCCTTTTGCTGCTCCTCTATCCTCTGAAGCATATAGAGGGTTGAGTTCCACCGCGTCACAACCTTTTGCTTCAGGTGATGACAGGGCAGGTTCAAGAGTGTTTGCTGGTGCTCCAGTCTTTGGCACGCAGTCGTTGAATGGCGAAAGTGGCCTGAATTTTTCGGGCCACTCAAAGTGTCTCCTGCATGCCCTTGTCGTTTTTCAGAAAATTATGCACCACCAAATTTATTGTATGAGCAAAACATGGGATGTGCTGGAATTTGCCCAGATGTAATGCCCGCACAATATTGGTGGCATTGTCAGATATCACAAATCCCCAAGAGAGTGTAAGTGGGGTAAGCCATTGGGCGATGATTTCCCTCAGTTTCTCTAAGAGGTTGTTGGCGGTGTGCCTCTTACTGAAACCGGTGATACATAGCGTAGCCTGTCTTGGAACGAGCTGGCGTTTCTGAGATGCTGCTACTGGTCACTCTGCTGTTGTTGCTACGTAAGGCGATACATCTACCCAGTGGGCTGTCACAGTCATATAGGGGGTCATTCAGAGTTGGTCACAAGTGTTGAGCGCTCGCAACCAACTTGATGTTGCCCCACTGGGCATGCGCACAATGGAGCTGGCTCCGTCGTGCGCATGCGCGAGACCCGGCTAGCAATGGACGCTCTGTCGCTAGGGGTCTCGCAGCAGACGGGGCGAGCTATCGATGGTGAGTGACAGCTTGCCCCGTTTGGGAGGCGGGCAGGGGGCGTGCCTGCCCAGACAGAGGTATTCCTGCTGGAACGCTTGCCGTTTGGGGGCGGCCCCACTGACGTCATTGCTGATGTCAATGGGAAGCTTCCTGCTCGATCAGAGCAGGAAGCTCCCTGGGGCTTACGAGTGCCCAGACCCAACCTTAGGGTCTGGTCATAAGCCCCAATGGTCGAGTTGGTCTTGACCATCGCAACCATCACCCATGTCAGTCGCTAGAGCTGTGGGTGTTAACCCACAGCTTAGCGATCGACAAGGAGGCGGTCGTTCAGGATGCAAGTGGCCGCCCTGATTCAGTGCAACTGCTTGCAATTAATGACCGCCTCTGAATGAGGTCCATAGTCCTTAGTCTGCCCTGTTCCACTTGTCCACATGTCCGTAGTTAAGTGGACATTGGGTACAACTGCATTTTTTAGGACACTGAGGACACTTTTTCTAACAACTTGGTATCACCTGCCTATTGAAGTGGAATCTAGATGGGATTTGGTACCGGGGACACACTACCTCCATCAATTGTCTAAATCCCACTGCACTAATGGCGGATACACCAACATAGCTGTTAAGGCCTCAGTTATCCCCTTTGCAAGAGGATGACTGCTGTCGTACTTCATCTTCCTTGCTAAGGACTGTTGGAGGGTCAGTTGTTTAGTAAAAGAAGTAGTGGTGTTCCAACTTCCTCTCTGGGATGATGAATGACTCCCAGCAGCAACAGCAGCAGTAGGCATAGTGATGCAGGATCCTCCGGAGGAATCCCAGATAGGACAGGAGTCAGTCATGCCAGTGACATGGCCTGCAAGACTACTTCCGATCCTGACTGAGGAGGAAATTGACGAGGTGGGAGTTAATGGTGTGGTTTGCAGGTGCTTCGATACAACAGGACAAAGGGATTTAGGTGTCCTTGGACTGCTTACGTTCTTAGCCACAGTTTCTGAACTTGGCAGTAACTTTTTATGAACACGCTGCATGTGAAGTATAAGGGAGGATGTTCCTAGGTGGTTAACGTCCTTATCGCTACTTATTACACCTTTACATACGCAACATATGGCAAGACAGTAGTTTTGGGATTTGGACTGAAATATTTCCAGACCAAAGAGGTGGAATGTTTGGTCTTCTGCTCAGGCATGACCATGATGGGCTGTTTCATCCCACGGACAACAGCTGTCTCACCCGGTGCCTGATTTAAACAAACCACATCACCATCAGAAACCTCCTCGTCAACTTCCTCCTCAGCGCCAGCTACACCAATATCCTCATCCTGTTGTACTTCAACAGTGACATCTTCAATTTAAATATTGGCAACTGAACTGTGGGCACTCCTTCCAGCACTGGCAGAGGGCGTGCAAATGGTGGAAGGAGCCACCTCTTCCCGTCCAGTGTTGGGAAGGTCAGGCATCGCAACCGCCGATACACTTGGACTCTCCTTGGGGATTTGTGATATCTTATTAGAATGCACAGTTCTTCGCTGTGTTTTTGCCAGCTTAACTCGTTTCACATTTCTAGTGGGAGGAGGAGGTCTTCCATCATCATGTGAAGCTGAACCACTAGTCATGAACATAGGGAAGGACCTAAGCCGCTCCTTGCCACTTCGTGTCGTAAATGGCATATTGGCAAGTTTACATTTCTCCTCAGACGATTTCAATTTATTTTTTAAGGTAATTTTACTGAACTTTGGCTTTTTGGATTTTACATGACATTGGACATCAGCCTTGGCAGATGGCGTTAATGGCATGTCATCGTCTATGTCAGGGATGGGGAACCTCAGGCCCAGGGGCCGTATAAGGCCCCATGACATCACACGAAGGGGGCGTGGCCTGCACCAAGCCCGCAAATAATGTTATATATATCAAAATGGCCCTCGGCAGAAAAAAGGTTCCCCACCCTTGGTCTATGTCATGACTAGTGGCAGCAGCTTCAGCACTAGGAGGAAGTGGTTCTTGATCTTCCCCTATTTTATCCTCCATTATTTTTATGGAGTGAATAACCCATGTAAAAGTTTTTTTTTTGAAGGGCAGCGTAGCCCTGCACCACACAGGACAGCACCTGTAAAAATTTAAGAAGGGCAGCGGCCAACACCACTACACACAGGACAGCACCTGTAAAAGTTTTTGTTTTTTTTGAAGGGCAGCGTAGCCCTGCACCACACAGGACAGCACCTGTAAAAATTTAAGAAGGGCAGTGGCCTACACCACAACACACAGGACAGCACCTGTAAAAATTATTTGCATTTTCGCAGCGTAGCCCTGCACCACACAGAACAGCACCTGTAAAAATGTAAGAAGGGCAGCGACCTACACCACAACACACAGGACAGCACCTGTAAAAATTATTTGTATTTTGGGCAGCGTATCCCTGCAACACACAGGACAGCACCTGTAAAAATTAGGGGTGAGCGGGTTCGGTTTTACTCGGATTTACTCGGATCTTTTTATTGGCTATCGCCTATCATGTGTTTTGGATAGCCAATATAATCAAGCCGAATTTGCGGTAAAGTGGCGATAAGAACCGAGTAAATCCGAGTAAAACCGAGCCTGCACATCCCTAGTAAAAATGTAAGAAGGGCAGCGGCCTACACCACAACACACAGGACAGCACCTGTAAAATTTAAGAAGGGCAGCGGCCTACACCACAGCACATAGGACAGCCCCTATTAAAATTATTTGTATTTTATATTTTTGGGCAGAGTAGCCCTTCACCACACAGGACAGCACCTGTAAAAGTTTTTTTTTTTTGAAGGGCAGAGTAACCCTGCACCAGACAAGACGGCACCTGTACAAATTTAAGAAGGGCAGCGGCCTACACCACAACACACAGGACAGCACCTGTAAAATTTAAGAAGGGCAGCGGCCTACACCACAGCACATAGGACAGCCCCTATAAAAATTATTTGTATTTTATATTTTTGGGCAGTGTAGCCCTTCACCACACAGGACAGCACCTGTAAAAGTTTTTTTTTTTTTTGAAGGGCAGAGTAACCCTGCACCACACAGGACAGCACCTGTAAAAATTTAAGAAGGGCAGCGGCCTACACCACAACACACAGGACAGCACCTGTAAAAGTGTTTTTTTTTTTTGAAGGGCAGCGTAGCCCTGCACCACACAGGACAGCCCCTGCAAAAATGATTTGTATTTTTGGGCAGCAGCCCCTTGATAGGAGCACAGCACCCCTGCGCACCTACCTATGCCGATGACAGGTGTGGCTGGCTAACATGGCACGCACACAGAAAATTTTAAAAATGTTTTTTTAACACTGGTAGGTGAAGAGAGCACCCCTGAAGGACGAGCACATCCTGAACACAGCACTACAGCCAGCCAGCTCCTATGGACAGGACAACAGCAAGCCCCTATATGGACAACAGTAGCCAGCCAGCCCCTATTGTATATGGACAACAGTAGCCAGCCAACGTCAGCAACAGCTCCCAGCTCCCTCTTCACAGTAGCCAGCCAGTGTCAACAACAGCTCCCAGCTCCCTCCCTCTTCACAGTAACCAGCCAGCCCAGTATTGTAATGTACATAAGTAGTGTTAGTGTACTACTAAGTTTATTAGTTTTATTTATTTATCACAACAACAGTACAGTAGACAACAGCTCCCAGCTCCGTCCCTCTGCCAGCCCCTATGGACAGGACAACAGCCAGCCCCTATATGGATGATCAACAGTAGCCAGCCAGCCCCTATGTATGGACAACAGTAGCCAGCCTGCCTCTTCACAGTAGCCAGCCAGCCCAGTATGTAATGTATCACAACACTAGCCAACAGCTCCCAGCTCCCTCCCTCTGCACGCACGCTCCACAGCCGGAATGAAAAATGGCGGTGATCGCTGGACCTTTTATAGAATCCAAAACCCGCAAGAATCCGACAGCGGGATGATTACGTTTTGCCTCGATTTCTGTTCTGAGCCAGGCGGGACAACCCGAGCCTGACTCGGTTCCCGGCTCGGATCGGGGGGGTTTGGATTTCGGAAATCCAAACCCACTCATCCCTAGTTGTATCACATTGCAATTTTATCTTAATGTAATGTTGCCATAAAACAAAACAAGAAATAAGCAGCTTTCAAGAAAAACAAAAAAGCAAAAATGAATGAAATGGTGTGGTACAGGTCAGCTAAAGACATGGGGCACACAAGGGGCTCTCTCATGTCCAGGATTAAACATTTGCAACAGCATAACAATAACAAGCATTCCTTACATTTCCATTACATTTCCAACAATTGGGGGATTACTTAAAAGATGCCGCTTAAGCTTAAAAATCCTCTTCCCAGCCCAAGGGAATATGATATCGCCAAACAAATTCTCTACATGAAACTTGCTCGAGGTGTCAGTGGTTCCCACCAGGGAGATCAAGATGATTCCATGGGAGATAAAAGCCTTCAACACAGGATTGATGATTTGTATGAGAATATTGAAAGGCTCATTCAGACTGAACTAGGCAAACAAAATAACTGAAATATTATATATTAGATCTATCGAATAGACCGTTTGTAATTGAACTAACAGACATGTAAAGGAATAATTTAAAGAGAAAGTTGTCTCTGACATGAATGATTTATATCATTAGATGGATGTAATGACAGATAAGCAGTTTCTAAAAATAGAGCAAAGGGAGAAAATATCAGGTTACAAGGTATTCCAGAGGCCATTAATGATATCTCTTCCAACATTCTTCCTTATGTACCTGCTGATCGTGCTTCATTTAATAGGGTGTATAGGGCACTAAGGAAATAATGGTGACTTTACTCTCACTTATTATATTTTTATCATCATCCTCATTAATTGATGTTCATGTTGGTAAAGGCTTGTGTTCTGTACATGTACAATTATCCACTATACCTCTTAATATGGTTACTGCATTATACAGTATGCATCTAGGTAAAGCC
This sequence comes from Taudactylus pleione, assembly GCA_031769625.1. NCBI lineage: Eukaryota > Metazoa > Chordata > Amphibia > Anura > Myobatrachidae > Taudactylus > Taudactylus pleione. The sequence continues at coordinate 6,793,081 of JAUIMM010000020.1, forward strand.
TATTCTTGGTTACTAATGCTGGAGAATACTTTAGACAACTTCATAACCTCACACACTATTTTGGTACAGTCTGCTTGTTACCTCTTGGTAACCAGACAGCTTTATTCCCTTTAATGTCTTCTACAGATATACAGTATAACTTCACCATTTATGATTTCTACATAATAATTGTGTAAGGTCTGTCCCATCTCTATCATGCACGCGCAATTGGAGACGGGGTGCACACCCCAACGGCGCCCACTGCTGATGAGTCAGGACAGACCTAGCCCAAGTGGAGGACCCGAGGTAAGCATAGGAATGGGGAGGGGAGCGCGGTTTGGAGCAGGGGGGTCTAGTACCAAGAAGTGGGGCGCTGTACCAAGCAGGGGTAGGGGGCATGACAGAGCAGCAGAGATGGGGGCAGAGCATTGAATATAGAGGGGCTTGGCTGGACAAAGCAGGGGGCAGGGCAGAGCCAGGGGCAGACACTGAGATGTACCAGCATATTCCAGTCCCTTTACTTGTTATTAAAATAAATAAAATATGACAGTCATGTGTGGAATGCTGTTATGGCTATAATCCTATCAGGAAATTTTTATTACTTATTTGTTTCAACATAAAGTTATGTAGCAGCAGCATGATATTAGCATGCTGCTACATAACTTTATTACTAGTTATGTAGCAGCATCATATATTAAATTACCAGGGCAGTGGCCTGCCTAAAATGGCAAAAATGGTCTCAGGGAGCTCCGCTGGCACCTGAGACCTGTCTGCTGCCTATCACCGCCTGAGCATCTGAACCACCCATTGAGCTCTCTCTTACAGCTCCAGGATGTTTCTTCACAGGGAGTGGAGCTTTGCTCCTCTACCAGCGCCACCTTGCATCCACCCATCTTACAGGCCTCCTCTTCCTGCAAGTGCGCTCAGTACTTGGTCAGTCATATCTGCACCCACGGCCCCCCCTAGCGATTAAAGACCGGCAGTGGGTGGAGCAGTCGGACTGACCACCAAACCATGGCTCCTGTCCACCAGCAGTGGCAGAACTAGCGGCGGTGCAGCCAGTGGCTTCCACCGTGGCCTGCTATGGTACAGGGGCCCGTAGCTGCTACACCCGCTGCCAGTGTCCCCAGGCCCCACAGTATTTAAATGTAGTGCAGACCGCAGTGAGAGTGGTCCGCACTATACAGTAACAAACACACCGCCCCCAGTGGTGTGTTTTGTCCACAGAGGGAGCTGGCTGGCGCTCGCTCATGAGCTCCGCCTTCTGGCTTCCCCCGCAGCGGGTGATGAGAGAGATGTCATGACATCTCTCCCATAGTGCAGAGCGTGCCTGGAGGAGAGGACAGAGGCGGTCATGGCAGGAGCAGCGATTCAGATAATTTGTGTAGGGTTTTTTTTGTGTGTGTGTGTAAGGGACACGGGCACTGATATGGGGGGCGCTACTGGGGGCACTGTATAGGGGTGTGGCCACTACTAGGGGCACTGTATAGGGTGGCTGCTACTGGGGGTGCTCTATGGGGTGCCGCTACTGGGGGCACTGTATAGAGGGGATGGCCGCTACTGGGGCACTGTATAGGAGGACTACTACTGGAGGCAATGCATAGGTGGGACTATTACTGGAGGTAATGCATAGGGAGGACTACTACTGGGGGCACTGCATAGGGGATACTACTACTGGGGGCAATGCATAGGGGGACTACTACTGGGGGCAATGCATAGGGGGGACCACTTCTGGGGGCTCTGCATAGGGGGACCACTACAGGGGGCACTGTATATGGGGCACTACTGGGGCACTGCATAGGGGCACCACTACTGGGGGCACTGCATAGGGGGGCCCAAAGCATATTCTTGCACCTGGGCTTACCAATCTCTAGTTCTGCCACTGCCTGCCAACTATGAGAACTGCACGTGTTACTTGCCCTCTGTCATTCCTCTGGCTGGCCTGGATCCTGAGATGTTTGTGCAACCACTTAGGAGATTTCTACTTGGAAATAGTTTGGGGAGCTTTACTTACATTCTGTGGCCCCGCTGGACTGCCTCCACAGCTCCCTGACTATGTAAATTTCTTCTGCTCCAGTGCTTGGGTCATCAGTACGCAGGTTCATCACCTCAACTATGACCTGTTCATCATTAGAGATGAGCCATTAAGACATCCACTTAGTCTTCCATGTAACTACTCTAGACCCTGTAAGGGGTGGGGGGGCAGGGTTGACAATGTGTCCTTGAGTCTTCTGATACCTAACCTGCCACCCATGCTCTCACCTCACCTCTATTATGGATGTGCCAGCCTATCCACAACCGGCCCTCACCGAGGATGCTGCTACCTGCTACGTTTAGAATTTGTTGTTTACTAGTGTGCCACGCCTCTGCATTTGCCTTACTCAATCCACAGCCATTATTGTTATTTATCTCAGCAGCTCCCTGTAAGTTATAATTTCGCCAAAGAACTACTCATTTGAACATTCACCAGTATCTCTGCCAGGATGACTCAGGACGGATTCCTCTAGATCCTTTTTGCAGACCCCTCTCCATTGTGCTAGACCCTATCGCAACCTACAGACCCTGCTTTCAGTATCTCTGAAATTAGTCAATTTTTAAGACTCTTCATACTAAATCCAATTTACAGAATTTTGAAACTCGTTTGGAGGAAAACCTCAACTCTAAACTACTCAGACGTCCCTGGTATAGTGACTTACATTATTCCACACACCATAATGCCCATTACACATTATGCCACACACTGTAATGCCTATTACCAAAGTGCCACTTACATATTTGCCTGACACCATTTTATACCCCACAGTAAGGCTTCTAATTACTTTAAAATTACCTGCTCATTGTCAGGGGTTTTATGCTCATTACCATTTGCATGCTCGTTGCCAGGGGTTACATGCTTGTTGCCATGGGGTTTCATGCTTGTTGCCAGGGGGTTTATGCTTGTTGCTAGGGGGTTACATGTTTGTTGCCAGGGGTTACATGCTTGTTGCCAGGGGGTTACATGCTTGTTGCCAGGGGGTTTCACGGGAGAAGATGCAGCTTTCAGCATCTTCTCCCGGCAGCGCCATCGTTCCCGGTGCCGGGAACGCTGTGTGCATTGTGCTGGCCTAACAGACACTAGAGGTCCAGTAGGACCTCTAGCATCTGTCTCCTCCTAGGCGGTGGCCATTTTTGGATGGTCGCTTTCAGCAGAGTCCATGCAGACGGCTAGTCCGCATGGAATCTGCTGAAAACGGCCATCCAAAAATGGCCACTGCCAAGGAGGAGACAGACACTAGAGGGCCAGTAAGGACCTTTAGCATTTGTCTCCTCTTTGGCAGTGGCCATTTTTGTTTGGCTGTTTTCTGAATCTGCAGCCCCCAAGCCACCTCGAGTCAGCTTTTTTTCACCCCCTACAATCCGGCACCCGGTGCACGTGCACCTCTAGCCCCCCTAGTTGTGGCCCTGCTTGGTGTAACATCAATCCTTGGAGTTACGATCTATACTTGAACTTGACACATCATGATGATTTGAACAATAATGGCCACCGCATCATCTTGCGATTTGGGGGCATTCCTAAGGATAGTAATTGGTATTGTGGATGTCTTTACTAAAATCTGCAAGAAATTTTGTCCAATGACCCAAACACTAAGATCCTGTTGCGTAGAGTGCACTGTGCCTTGCGCCCCCATGGTCTGTCTTCTAAATCAGCATGGGATATTATCCACTATCTCCATTATTTGTCTGTGAAGAAAGACATCCTTATCAAGGCTCAACGTTTGTACCACATACATTTTGAGGGCCGCGGAGTTCAGATATTCCAAGATCTTTCCTGGCAAAGCATGCAACAGTGTTGGCTTCTTAAGCCCCTTTTAAATGATCAAACAGGACTTTAAATACAGATGGAGCTTCCCATTTAGCCTGAATGCACAAAAAGATGGCAAATTCCCTTGAACTTACCGGACTTTTGAACTGCTCTCAACATCCAGGTAGTGGCTCTTCCCGACTGATCTGCCTTTAACACATCACATTGACCAGCAGCAAAGAGTTAACCAGATAATTCCACTTCCAGATGCTATCTCACGCAATATAAAGGTGCAGTTGATAAGATTTTAAAAATACATATAAAATATATGCATCATTAGCTAACACTGCTCTCCAATGAGTAACCCTGCCTTACTCAAATATAAGAAGGACAAAAAGCTAATGAAATAATGAATTACTTCACATAATTGGTCCTTGTTCAGGCTAATGAGCAAAGACACAGTACAATAAATAAAAACAATTATTTATTAAACTAAATATAGCACTAGCCTCCAACAAACAAATGCATAATACTTTGTAAATGGAAAATTGCATATAAAACACTTAATGAATGAACACCACAGTCTCTGATCACCAAAGCCCTTATTTGTGCACACTTTAATAAGATCTTAGGAGTAAATAGTCTAATAATCAGTATAGTGCAGCTCCACTTCAATTCCACCTGCAAGAAATCCTCTGATACGTTATTCCTCGCTGTGATCACACCAAGGTTCTGGCAGATTGCCCAGTTTTCTTACCCTTCAATATGGGAATTAATCGCTAGTCTGGCTCTTTAGGATAAATTCCTCGGGTGTAGATTTATATAACACCACAGCAAGCAGGATCAATTAGATGGAATAAAAACCATAAATTCACTCAGCCCCTGCTCTATCAAACTGCCACCCAATCATAAACAGCGGATAGTATAGATACAGGTGTGTGTTTTCATTTGTAATCATACACAGTATTCACAGCCATCCGAAATCTATCCGGAGTGTGCTGCGCTAACACTCCCATGAGTCACATGCTTCCAGGTCTCTCCACTGCAGATACGGAAAGGGACAACAGAGTAATTAGAGGCAGTTTAGAGCTGCCACATGGAGACCTGCAACTATAGCAAAGTAAATAAAAGTCAGGACTGGTCCAAGTAGTCCTAATTATCAGTGCTTGACGCGTTTCTCCATCAGGTGTTGTGACGGTTTCTTCAGAAGGTCAGTAAAGGAGAGGACTACAATTCCATCCTTAGATATTGATGTAAAATATTTGGCAATTAACCAATTTAGCTAACAATTATGCACCACCTGTGTCGCAATTCACAATAAGATCATAAACATCCTGAAATAACTAGTCTAATATATTTAATAACATTAAATAATCATAAAATATGAAAAAACATATGAAATCCTAAAATACACTTAACATTGACAATAATTATCTACAATCAAGCACCATACAAGAGTGTGGGAAAATTTTTTTCCAAGACCTCATATGAGCAGCGGCTCAGATCACTAGTTGTCTTCAATTTTGTGTAGTGAACCCTGGGTTCTAATCCTAGTCATATTTAGTTATAGTTTTAATTTATCATCATATTATTACAACCCAAACACAAATCAATAAAGATAACTATATTGAAAGTCATTGTCATTCCTCAACCAGAGCTTAACTTAACATTAAACTAATTATAGTGCAGTAATATACCAACAACTGAGGGATCCTTAATTGATGTAACCATGATCAGAGCTACCATATATTCATTCTGATATAGTAGATACCCCCTATTAAAATAGTACAAACTCCCCTGGGTAATCAAAAGCCAAACCAATGGCTCAGTCCCCTGGGCGCATTTCACGATACATAAACAAAAACAAAGAGGAATTAGAAAAAAAAAACTGGAAAGGAGCTATTGGATATTATTGAGCACAATATTTTCATTTAGTCCATTTGGCAACAGGGTCCCCAATATGATGATTCAATAGGCTTCTCTTGTGCCGAGGAAATTGTACCTGTCACCCCCAATTAGTGTGGGGGACATTTGTTCAATCCCCTGTACAGATAACACCTTCAGATTTCCCCCATTGTAGTGGGCTACATGTCTTGAAACACTATGTAGGGAGTTTTTTTAATGACATTTCTCCTATGTTCTAAAATCTCATGTTGAGACTTCTAATATTACTGTGTCTTTGCTCTTTAGCATGAACGCGCTCCCATTATATGAGGTAATTCATTATTTCATTAGGTTTTTTTTGCCTTTCACACATGAGTGGATACCCCCCTTTGCCACAAGCCAAAAAATGGCAGTCAGTCACCAGGCCTAAACATGCTGGTAAACATCCTAGACCCAAGGCCTCTCATTCTGGATCTTAGGAGCTTGGCTGACTATTCTTCATTTGTATCTTCAAGGTTATCCTTCTCATCCATTTTTGTAATTCCCTATAGCTTAGCTGATTGGCATGGGAGGCCTTGATGCAGTGGCAAACGCAGGATTACTAGAGGGGGGTTTCCAAATGCTTGATTTTAGTGTGAGTGTGGCCAGTCCATCAAGAGGGTAGAATTAGCACTTAACCAGCTTTAATATGTGTCATACAAAGTATATCGTGTGTCATAATTCCAGCATATACAGGACCAGCGATCACAGTAAGCCATTAGATGCGGCAGTAGGGCCATCCTGCCTGAGCTGAATTTTTTTATTTTAGATGTGGGCACCATTCCAGAATATCAGAGCAAGTCCGGGAGTCTGGGGGAGCAGCAGAATAACCTCGCACTGCCCTGGACATATATGTACATATTGGGCACTATAGCAGAACACATCTCTAACAGTGCATGCTTTCCAGATCTCCTAGTTGGTGCACAGGTTATTTATTACTGACTGATATATGTTAAAAGATCCACAGGTGGTGCTAATTATTTCATTTGTGATACTGTGAAGAACATGCAGCAATAGTTAAAATCTATTACATTACTATTTCTATTGTGGTCATGGTGTTGGCTGGGGAGGGGGGTTTCCAGGCAGACGGAAACCCCCCCTGCGTTTGCCTATGTGATGGGTCTCTTATACTCTTAGATGGTGGTTACTGTGGGTATATGTTGTGTTTTGAATGTTAGAATTTTTTTTAGGACACCTAACATCTAACCCCCTTGCACATTAAACAATCCTTCTAGTCACGCCATGCTATACAATGATTCGGTAGTGCTGAACATCTTTTTGTGCAACTCTTTCCCTTAAAAAGCGTTTTATTCACAAAGTGATGAGAATAGGATGCCCAAGCAGCTTATGTTGATAACATGATATGGGGCATGACTACATTCTGTGTGCGACTGCGGCTGTATCTGCATGCGAAATGCTATGGTACAGTATCACGGCCACTGACACTGTAACGTAGCATTTTGCATGCAGATACTGTACAGCTGCAGTCACACTGAGAATATAGGCATGCCGCATATCATAATAAACAGCATAACCTTGTGTGTCATAATTGCATTGCTTTGTGAATAAGCCACATTTTAAGGAAAAAAGTCACACAAAAAGACGCTCGGTGCTACAGAGTTACTTGGCACTCACGTGTTATGTGTAACGCAACTTGTAGTGCACAGAGGATAGATGTATGTGGACACATTTGTATGTTCTGCCAGTCTTGTTTTGAGGTTAAAAATGGTGTTTGTTTGGGTTTGGGCCTTGGGATTCTTGTGTTAGCCCCCCCAGTGGGTTATTCCCTTGTTCTGGCCATGGTCAGGCTCTCCTAGCTTTATTTGATTGCCATACAGTTATTTTTTAGGTTCACTTTATAATGTTTGTATGTTTGCTCCTTTTGTTTTTTGTTTTTTTGTTCTCCACCCCTTCTCCCCTCCTTTCTCTCTTTAGTCTGCGCACTCGGCCCTAAAGGTGAGTTTACTTTCTGGGGGCTCTCTCCTCGTAGCTGCTGTACTGTCACCCCCCTTTGATACCTCTTAGCTATGCCTCCCTCATCTGATACCTTAAAAATCCTTACTATCAATGCGAAAGGGTTTGAAACTCCAGAGAAACGCTCTCAGTCTTCGCAATATTATTGCTTGAAAAAGCAGACATTCTGTTTGTCCAGGAAACCCATTTCTGGATGGATTCAGCTCCCAAATATACATATTTTTACTATCCCACTGCCCGTTATTACAATAATTGCAAAGCCAAAACTAAAGGGTTTGTAATCTTATTTCTTAGTAAACTCAGCAAGGGGAAAGGTCTCCTGGTCCACTGCAAAAAATTTACCCAAGATCTCACATTGGTGTACCTCTACACTCCTGGGACCTCATTCGGAGTCGGTTGTAAGTGGCCGCTCGGTCGTATGCCTAACGACCGAGAAACTGAATAAGGAAGCAATCGCACGGCCAGTCGGTCGCAACCAAAGTGACGCCCATACGTGAACAATGCACCTCCTCTAGCTAGTGAGTGATAGCAGCTAGCGATCGAGTCAATCATTGTCAGTCGCTGTATGTTAATTTTCTTCTGATGGTTGCGGCCACTTGTGTTGTGTTGATGCCCACATGTCATGTTTCCATGCACCAAAAATTAACAAAAAACCTCATAGAATAAGCCATCCCCATTAAATTTATTTATTCTTATTATTCGCTAATGCAAACGCAGCTGAATCAATTACAAGCCAATTAGCAGTGTTATTAGCTGCTTGCATTGTGTGGCTCAAAATAGAAACATCAATCCTAACATCAATAACATTTGATAGTATCGATTATACTCTGGGGTTTGCGAGAGCATGTACCCAACCTCAAGCTGGACGATCAGCCAGGCCTCGTACCTGCTCGCAGAGTGACGTTTTACTTCTTCCGGCCTTCTATGTCAGTCGTAGCAGGTAATTTATGTACGCCCCTAAAACGTTTTCAGACCACCACCCCCGTCAACACCCACAAATGGCCTTTCATATCAATTAACTCTTGGAAGCCACTTCCTGCTCATAAGCCGTACAATCTACCGCATTTTGGATCGCAAAGCCTCGTACGCACATGCGCACAACTAACCGCGCGCATGTGTGGTTGTAAACATCGGATGCGTACGACCGAGCGGCCGCTTACGACCGACTTTGAATGAGGTCCCTAATGTGATGTAGCCAGGTTTTTTTTGTTCAGGCCTTAAATCAAGTGGCAGAGCTATAGAGAGGTATAGTGATCCTCAAGGGAGATTTAAATTGGCCCACGGACCCTCTATTAGATGTCTCCAGGGGTCACTGTCAAACCTCTTTTTCGATCCACCTCTGGATAAAATTAATTTTCCTGGACCACCGGCTGATTGATCCGTAGCGCCTTTTCATCCCTTTAGACCGGGACTATACACCTGTTCTTTCACTCTCACCAAGTCTACAGAAAACTAGACTAATCATCTTTTCAGAGACTCCTCTGTAGGTCAAATGACCTGGACGGATCATTACCCGGTCTCTATTGTAATGGAAATTCCCCATTCCTCTCTCTGTCAATGAGCTTATTCTCCAAGACCCAAGTGAACTACTGGCCACGTTGGATGACTTTACCCATACAATTGATACAATTTTAAAATAAACTATTCCAAATAATTACACTGAATTTAACCACTCCCCCTCAGGTGTTGGAAACTCTAAGAACCTCATTTTCTTTTGTCTGGCATCCATCCTATATCAAATATCTGGGGGATCTCATCACCCAAAATCCCACTGACCTTTACCGGCAGTACTTCCCTGCCATATTCCAGACAATGAGATGGGAATTTAGGGAGTGGGAGGTCTTAGAGTGTCATGGTTGTGTAGGGTTAACAATTATAATGAACATTCTCCTAAGAATATTGTATTTGATACAGACCGTCCCAATTCATATTCAACTACAGTATTATTATGAAATACATTTGACCATGGAAGCCTTGTGGTCAGCCTTGACCCCTACTAAACAATGGGTGCAGAGAGAAAGGACATCTCTCCAGATACCGGAGGACATTCTGCCATAGACACTTGCCCTTCCCCACACAGACCCAATGGTGGGCCCTACCCTTTTATGTTGGTAAAAACACACACTTGTCCCCCATCATTTCTTTACTATCTCCCTTTACTTATTTAATGTTAATGTTCAGCTGTTGGCCCAGGGTCAATAAAGCTCCTTTGTGTCTCCTTTGCATCTCTGCAATCACAGTTCAATCTACCTAATTCTACATTTTGGTTTAAATCAAAATTAGGAATTATCTTCAGACTGCATGCGGTGGCTCCCAGTAACGGCTCCTACCCACTAACCTAAAGGGGGCTGCCACTGCTGCTGGTCTGGCCGGCTGGGTACCGGCCCCTGCGCAATGCATGTGGCAGATGCCAGGATTAACGCATGCACGGTGATGGCGCTACGCATAACACCAGCTTCTGTAGGGCTGCCCAAAAGACAGAGCAACCTTTCATTGGAAACTGCTCTCTGCTATTCGCTGCCTGTCCTGTGTGTGACTGGCAGGTGGCGCTTCTAATGGGAAGCCACCTCCAGTCACAGTGTAGCCAGTGCAGTCACAGTGTAGCCAGTGCAGTCACTAAAGTGGCTGATTTTACTGGGGGGCTGCAGTCCTGCAGCTCCTAGGTATAATCCACCACTGGTGGCACCCCTATATGCCAAACCTTGACTACCATTGAGACTTGGGGCCTGATTCAGCAGCGTACGCAAATGCAACTACATATGCAGATTCGCAGATTGTTCAGTACTGCGCATGCACCGTACTGCACATGCGTATGCACCGCGCTGCAATCGCACTGCGATTACGCATGCAGATAGGAAACCATCACAGAGTGAGTGATAGAACGTGAGTGTTTGGGGGTCGTGATGGGAGAGTGGTTGGAGAAATGCAGGTGTGTCTGTCTGTTTGATTGCCGTTGCATGGGCGTGCATAAATTAGCCACTGCGATTGCCTACACAGCTTGAGTACTCACTGCGTTCGACGAGACTTGCAATATCTGAAACAGCAAACATAAAATGGAAGCTGCTCAAATCAATTTGGCAATACTCTTCAGGTGCATTACTCTTCAGGTGCTGTTTTGAGAGGCATGAATAAGCCAGCATTTGGAGGGCATGCTGGCTATTGTAGTGCTAGTTGGAGTTCCCAGGTAAGCTGGCTCTCAATTTGGGTGTACTGTATTTCTGTATGTGCCTTTATCATGAGGCCTTACAACAGATAATTACATGGCCCAGAATGGCTTCTGTTATCATGCAGTGTAGGGACTGCCAGTATCAGAGAAGCCGTGAAGTGGCCTGGCAGCTTACCATGTACTTATAAATGCACGCAACAAATATCTCTGAATTTCTATTATATAGTTTTCATGTATTGTTGCAGGTACAATTTAGTGTGCTGGGGGAACTCTAGGGGATATTCCCCTTTCTGTTTTTCAATTTCAGATGTGCTGTAATTCTGCGTGATGGCCCGATGTTCTCCGTTGGTACCGATGTATACGCAGGACTGTGAGATATTACAGATGTGAGAAAGTAGCAGGGAGCGTCTCTATGCTGGCTGAGCGGTGGCAGGTATTAGCATATTTTTGCAGCTTCATTGCATGCGATTACGCAGTTGCGATCCATACTGAATCAGGCCCTTGGTGTAGCTCTAAGATCCATGTTAGGCATTTGGTTTCTCTGATAAATGTTATTAGATGCCTCCCTCCACCCTGATCTTCCTACTTTCACTAAGGCCTGGCTAATAGATGTAAATTTTCCATGGAAGACTCTCAATGGGAGAAAATAGTTCCATGCACCTATGCTACTGTAGCTCTCAGAGCACTTCCGTGATAGAGATGCAATATAAATTCTTCTCGCACGTTGGTACAATTGTCCTAATGAAATGCATAAGATATATCTTTCTAACTGTCATGTTACAGGCTGTGTTTGAAAAATGACAGCCAGGAGCTGATTGTTTGGCACTTTATCACTCTCCACTTTATCACTCTCTAAGGCTTACTACAAAGGGGTCTATTTACTAAGCAGTTTTAGGAGACAGAGTGAAAAGTGATAAGAAAGTGATAAGGTGCCAGCCAATCAGCTCCCAACTGTCATCTCACAGACTGTGTTTGAAAAATGACAGTTGTAAGCTGATTGGCTGGCAACTTATCACTTTCTTATCACTTTTCAATCTGTCTCCTAACACTGCTTAGTAAATAGACCCCATAGATCACCATTGTTTTTTTATATTCTTCAATAAAAATGTTTTAAGGAAAAAACAATAATACCATGTTTAGAGAAAATAATGCCATATGTCTCAAATCACCAGTCACCTGAGTTTAGGGATGATAATTAATATTCTGGCACTGAACAGAGCACATGGGTTTTCACTCAGAGGTGCACACAGACGTGGCTGGGGCTGTGCCATTTGCTGCACCTGCGTCCAATTCTGTTTACACCGACTTGCAGTGGCTCTAAGCCATCTAATAGTCCATATTTAGATGCATCATCGGTGCACCATCGAAACATGCAAGAGCCCTATGCAGGTGTAATTTCTTCGTCTGAAAAGGGCGTCCTATGTCAGCACCGTCTGACTAACCAATCCCCTGTTAACTTCTAGGAACGCCCACTGAAATCCACGGCTCTTGTGTCCAATTCAATGTGTGTCTCCCGGCGGAAACCATTGTGGAACCTGCGCAGTGCGACTCAGACTCATGCAGACTTACAGTAAAACAACTGTGTGCGCAGGGGTATATCTATAATGGGTGCAGGGTGTGCAGGGCACACCGCACACCCTGCACCCATATTTTTAATACTTATCTCTCCAGAGTCCAATGTCGGCGGTATCGGCACTGTAAAAAAAAATCCCCTAGCAAATGGCTGCCGTTGCTGTTTTCCTGGCATTTTGCGCATGTGCAGTAGGGAAATCACTGGGGAAATGGCTGCCACACCATTGTCCCAGTGACCTGTGCATGCACAGTAGACTCTGGGCACAGACTAGTGCCCAGAGTCTACTGCTGCGTTGCTGCGCTCAGTGCACTGCTAGTCACCGGAGAGAGAGGAGGGGACCCTGGACGGAGAGTGCACACAGGCCCCCTCCTCTGTTAATACGCCCGTGTGTGTGACATCAACACTGCGTCCACCTATGAATCAGGCCCATAATGTTTCATAAATAAGCCGTTTTGTTTGAATTTGCTCCAATGTTGACGGTGGTCATGTGACTGCCCCTTTAAGTGAAGAGAGCACCGGACATTGTAAGTCGGTTCACAGTGCCATTTTATGACACTATTTAATTTCCGTTCTTTCAAAGGGAATTAGAAAATGCCGGCTAATCTGGATATGCCCTATCCTTAACTTAATGTAACAAACTTTTCAACTGGATTTCAAAATATGTTTGACTGAAATGGAGATGGTGATTACATTTGAAATCCCTAAAAACATATTACATTAACAGATTTACTATAAGAGCAGGTTATTACTAACCCAGTAAAATGTCATTCCCAAAATGATTGCCGTCACCTTGTATTCTCATATTTTCAGGAATTGATCTGACCTAAACAATCCAATTTAATTATTATAGAAATAAATCGAGCAATTCTTGATTAAATCACCATCTCAGATTTTTAAAAAATAGACACACACACACTATGGACTTCATTCAGAGTCGGTCGAAGCGGCCGCACGGTCGTATAGAAAAAGGGTCCGTATATGCAAATGATGCACACGCATGTTGCGTCCCTAAGGTCGGATCGTTAGCTGGCCGACCAAGGGGTGGATGCGGTCGGATCACTAAAAATACGCCCACTTCTCATACGCATAGCACGTCATCTCCGGCTACATAAGGATTAATCGCGAGCATCGTATACCATCGGAACTGGTCGTAGAGCTAAAGGTTGACCTTACCTTCTCTTAAGCTCTACGATCATGTCAGTGTAAAACCTCCCCTGTCACGTGTGCCATGACACTACTTTGTTAATTATGCACTCCCATAAAACGCCGTTCGCATAATGAGGCACGCCTGCGTTCGGATCTCCACACCCCCGTTTTCAAGCACCTTCCCATGTTACCACCCACAAACGCCGCAATCTGTCACTCAAACTACCGACCTGGCGGTGTTCAAGGAGAGAGAAATTTCTGATCGTAGCGGCTAGTTTGCGCACGCGCATTGCGAACTGTACGCATGTGCAGTTTAACGAACATCGGCTGCGTACGACCGTGCGGCCGATTCGACCGACTCTGAATGAGGTCCAATATTTGCAGAAAAAAGTTAACCATTTGTTTAGTCCTCTGGTAATGGATGAAATACATAGAAACCATAAAAAAACAGAAATAGGACAATCTCACTACAAAATGAAAACCTGCACCTCTCTTTGTGCAGCAAAAACATATACGCTTCCAATTAAACAACACGTTTCTACCATGAAAATAGCACAATGATTGTCAAAATGTTATTTTAAAAGGAAACCTTATGAGTAGACAATAAAGATTTAAAGACTCCTAAACTTATGTAATAATAAACAGGACTCTATTTAGGCATGGTACTCAAGGCTAATTATAAGTCAAAAACTCTAAATTGAGTCAAAGATAGGTTGTGAAATATCTATGGATGCCCACATCTCCTATCCATCAGCAGACAATATCTATATATATAAAGCTGAATAGTCATACAAATGAGGTCATCACATTGGCATGTAATGACAGTTAGGTGATCTCTGACCCCTTCCTCCAGTGTCAGTGGTATCACTTCCAGAGATTTCCAAAACGCACATCTAGGGGTAAATTTACTAAGATTTGAGTTTGGTCGAGATGCCAATCTCAGGAGAGTTTAGGCATGATTTTCAACTCGCAAATTGACTAAAGGCAAAGTCGGGTGGGTTAGAGAGAGATTTCTCTCTTCTCACTCGTAAAACTCGGGTGAGATAGCAAACTGGAATCTTATCACCATTGGGCAAACTCCAAAGTACTTTTCACCTAAAAGATACAGCTCGCAAATTTGCCAATAATCGATATGACAATCTCAGGTAAGATGCCTGCGAACTATCTGCCAAATTAAACTTTTAAACACTCACCTCCAGAGTTGCGAGTTTGTCTGAAACATACACAAATCATTGTGATTAGTGTATGTTTCAGCCTGTAAATAGTTTAAATAGGGTATATTTAAAAAAAAAAATGACATAGGCCCCCCCCAAAAAGCCTAACCAGACCCGTACTTGCCAGCCAGTCCTGGTACCTAAAATTACAGGGAACAAAACGAGTAGGGTTCCACCATAATTTAGGTACCAGCACCAACCTGCAGGGCCAGTCCCAAAACGGCTGGGCTGTAATGCCATAGCCCGGCGACCCTATTAACGGGTCTCTGTGGCCAAAGCATTATCAGCCCAAGCCACTCAGGCCAAGCCGAAGATCTCAGGGGAAGTGGGGACCCCCCCTCAAGAAGAGGTCACCACCCCCCCCCCCCCCCGAAACACCATGCTTGGTCTGAAGCCCGGGGATCTTCCCCGCACCCCTGCAGCGTTGGTTACGGGGGTAATAAAGTGAAAAATAGAATTAAACTATTGTATTTTACAGTGGCCAGCATGCCTGCCCTTTAGCACTTTTTGAACTATAAGTGCCAGCAGACGGCCGGCACCCGTACCCCCACCGTAAAATAAGTAGTTAAAAAAATTACATGACACACACACCGTGAAAGATTTATTACACACATCCATCTATCACACATACTTACCTTCTACCAGATGTTTCTCTCCTCTTCTCCAATGTAGAATCCGTGTGGAATGGCCTGCAAAAAAGATCGTATACTCAACTCCATCCTGGCACTGGGCTCTGTACCATCCAGGGTCTTTACAAAAATGACTTACCCGAACCAGAGCGGACATGTGTAAGTATAGGCTTTTGCTGTTGCATATATTTACTCTACTCGAACTGACAGATGATCGGAATCAACTGTTTTTTCTCACGGCCCGCTGGTCAATCAGCAGCCACTTTACACGTGCGGCCGCTCAGTAGCTGGGACCCACGTGAGACCAGCCAATGAGCGGCCGCTACATGTAAAGCAGCTGCTGATTGGCCAGTTGAGGCTTGGTGCAGGCACAGAAACAGACAAATCACAGGTGCACAACTCCAAATTACCGATTATATAAAAATACATAATGCAATAAAATTTTGCAATCAATAGAGATTTTTAGCATAATCATGGCCAAGGTTATGGGCTTACCCACCATATCCAGGTAACCTCTGTAGGGTAGGTCCCTAACATACTAGGGTTCAAATCCAAAGTGCAGGACACCCCTAAATCGGCACAGCCGAGCCACCCCAGGGTATCGCCATAATGAGAAAAGTAAAATGTGAAGTAAGAGAGATTAGAGCAGCTATTTTGGAGTTGTGCACCTGTGATTTTTCTGTTTCTGTGCCTGCACTAAGTCTCAACAGGTAGCACCTCCCATTATATATATTCAGGGTGTGCAGTCAAGGAATCTTTCCTATACTTGGAGAAGTGGACAGAAACATCTGGAAGCAGGTATGTGTGAGTGGGTAGGTGTATGGAATAAAGTTTTACTAGGCAAGGTGTGTGTGTGTTGTCTTTATTTAACAATGTATTTTACAGTGGGGGTACGGGTGCCAGCTGCCTGCTGGCACTTGTAGTTCCCCAAGTGCCAAATGGCAGGCATGCTGGCACCTGTAGTCCCACTGTAAAATACAATAGTTTAATTCTATTTTTCACTTTATTACCACCATACCCAACACTCCAAGAGTGCGGGGAAGAGCCCCGGGCTTCAGACCAAGCCTGGGGTTTTTTGGTGGAGCCCCTTCTTGGGGGGGTCCCCACTCCCCCTGATATCAACGGCTTGGCCTGAGCAGCTTGGGCTGATAATGCTTTGGCCATGGAGCCACGGTAATAGGGTGTCTGGGATGTGGCATTTCAGCCCGGCCATTTTGGGTCCGGTGCTGTTTTTAATTATAGGTGGGACCCCGATGCAGTTTTTTTCACCCTATAATTGAAACCAGGACTGGCCCTGCAGCCTGGTGCTGATACCTAAATTACAGCTAAACCTTACTCATTGTGTTCCCCGTAATTTTAGGTACCAGGACTGGCTGGAAAGTCCGGGGCTGGTTAAGCTTTATGGTGGGATCCTATGTAATTTTTTTTTTATAACATTTAACCCATTTTTTACAGGTCTTAACACAAAAGCAGCCAGCACATATCTCACTGATATGTGCAGGCTGCTAGCTCGGGAGAGATTTGCAGAAAGAAAACACTGCAATCTCGGGTGAGTAATCTCATCTTCACTTGCAACTCGGGGGAGATATCTCGATCTGCTTCACCATTGGCCAATTCACTTTCAGCTAAACTCACTTCTTAGTAAATTTGCGAGATGAAAAACGTGAAAATCAGCCGAGATTCGGCGATGCAAATCGAGATAGAAAAAAACTAAACTCGACTATTCTCGATTCTTAGCAAATTTACCCCCTACAATCTACAAACACTTCTGTTATTTCCCATACTTACTCTTCACATACCACCTCATGATGAAAATACAGATACTCTTGAAAATCAACCAGGATGAAAGCCAAAAGCAGATGCATCCCATGATTATCAGCAGACTGGGCATGTGCTGAAGACAGCAATGGCAGGCTGACCATGCACTGTGCCCCACACATGTACCTTGATGGAGGATTGAAGAGCAGATAGCTCCATGCGTGGCCACTTCTCTCTGTCCATGAAATGGGCATTTTTTAAACAGCAACTGTGCGGAACAGAATCATCTTGTGGTAGTGTCATGGGAAACTAAAGAACTTATCATTATGTTTTTGGACTTTGTTGGAGGATACTACACCACCCAGAAGAAAACCACACTAGCACAGGGAGAACATACAAACTTTAAATCCAATTCTATGTACAGTGGTTAGCATTGCTATCACTGATTGCTTTGTAGTATATAAAAGAGGATGTACCATGATATTTTACTGTTTGTAATGATAAATATTGATGTATATATGTGCAATATGTATTTCACTACACTTTTTTAATTTATTCTGGGTTTGGAGATGTCTTAGTACTGGGACAAGAGCTGTATTGCGTTCAAAGGGTCCTATGTATACTTGTACTAGCAAATATGCAAGATAAACACACAATAAAATATGGCCATTACTGTCCCTGTCCACTTACGAGAAAAATAAACTCTTACTTTAGTCATTTTGCATATCTTAGCTAGAATGAAATCTACTTACTCCATTTAATGGCACAATTTGTTCTGTGTTGACTTAAAGGAAGTTGGTAAGAAGCCAGAAAGGTTCCCAGAACATCATATTATTAAATTATAAAGAATGTCAGCTGATAATACAAAGTTGTAACCTTTTATTAGTGACATTGTACAGATGTTCTGAGCACGTTTGGCAACCTTTCTATCTACAGTAGATTGCCTGTGCTATTTATCAGTATGAGTGACAACACAATTTAAGATATGCTGAGAAAATAGGGACTACAGTATTTTTATATCCCCTACATTGCAATGTTTTTCTCAGTGGTTTCATAACAAACTTATATTTCTCATCAAGAACATTGTTTTACATTCATTAAAAGTATCAATTAGAGGTGAGTGTTATGTAAGTTTGCTAAATAGATCCTTAGTTGAGAGGCTACTAAACAAGATGTCTCCAAGTCAAGGGAATATATCAGGCTCGGTAAGTACTGAGGGCCTGATTCAGCTTTGGCAATAGAGTTAGAATTAGCATTTAACTGTGTACCTGGACAAACCATGTTGCAATACAAGGGGTGTAAATACATACATTATTTTGCATGTAGTGTAAATGCTGGCTGCTTTTGTATGTAGCCCACAAATACTGCACAGCTTTATTATTACACTGCACTTTAGATGTCAGTTTGGACACCTCCCTCCCAAATCTCAAGCTGGGTACACACGTAAAGATTTTCTGTCCAACCATCCAACTAGTTGATTGGCTGGAAAGAAAATCTGGTAAGGTATAGAAGCAAATGACAATCAGCAATTTGCTCCCAAATGCCAGAAAATGGACAAAAACTGTTTGAACAAATTGTTTAGATCAAACATTTAACAAACTTGTCTGACGACCATTTTCATCTGTTTTCTGGCATTTAGGAGCTAATTGCTGATCATCAGTTACTCCCATACTTTACCAGATTTTCATTCCAACCAATCAACTAGTTGGATGGTTGGACAGAAAATCTTTACGTGTGTATGCACCTTAACTCTCTCTGCATGTTTTAAATCTGCCCCACCTGCAGTGCAGCATGGTTTCACCAAGATGATCAGTTAAGTGTTAAATCTCACTCTATTTTTCCTTCCTCCGATTCCAACGGACCGGAACGTCAAATCGTCTAGTGCGGACCCACTATATTGTGCGGTGCACACCCCCGTGGGGAGGCAAACGGGAAGCCGACTGCCTAAATACCGGCAGCCGGCTTCCCGACTGTCATTTCCCGGCAAGGGTGAAATGCCGGGCGTCTAGATGTAGACGCCCGCATTTCCCCGACGCCGGGAAACCTGTGCCCGGCATCCCGATCGTAGGGATGCGGGGCACCGCGAGCGGACAGCCACGGGGGGGAGAGTTAGGCTTAGGGCTCCCGGGGGGACTTAGGGCTAGGCACCCCCCCGGGAGGGTTAGGGTCAAGCTAGGGGGAGGGAGGTTTAGGGTTAGGCACCCCCCCGGGGGACTTAGGTTTAGGCAGCGGGGAAGGGGGTGGTTAGCGTTAGGCACTTAGAGGGGGGATTAGGGTTAGGCACTTGGGGGGTAAGTTAGGGTTAGGCACCCCTAAGGAGGGTTAGGGTTAGGGGGGTTAGGTTAGTAAATACTTACCTATCCACGATCGGGATTTCCAGCGCTGTCGGGCTTCCACTGCGTCGCACTCTGCTCCTGCCGGGCTGCCGGTGACGGGAATCGAACCGCTGGCCATGTGGCCAGTGGTATTTCATACCAATTCCCTCCCGTGGGTCGTCAGCTGCATCGTCAGGCCGGCCCTATATACATATTTTGTAATTAAATTTGCAAAAATCTCAAAAAAACTTTTTACATGTTGTTATTATGGGGTATTGTGTGTAGAATTTTGAGGACAAAAATTAATTTATTCCATTTTGGAATAAGGCAGTAACATAACAAAATGTTGAAAAAGTGAAGCGCTGTGAATACTTTCCGGATGCACTGTAAATATATATATATATATATATATATATATAAATATATATATAAAGACAATCAAGCTGCCGGCACTCAGAGACTGATTTTCAAGTAAATATATTTAACAGTGTCACAAGGTAAAAACTAACGTTTCGGAGCACTGAGCTCCTTTGTCAAGGTGTGAACAAGTGCAAATGTGTGTAACATACCTTAAATAGTGAGAGATGACCACCCGCTATGTACAGAAACGAGACCAGCTTCTCCATATTGGTCCTTTCCCCGGGACTTTCGGAGTTGCGGACTGGTGATGTCACACGTCGCTGGTGCTGGGTTGCCTTGGCTACACCAGATGCTTTCTGACGCTGGGTAGCTGGTCCTGTGAAAACATGAAAAGAAAAGAGTGAATAGACCTTAAAAATAAAAAATTATCTACTGTTAAAAGAGAACCTCCACCCGGCTACAGGATAGAGGGTCAATGGGAGATTGGAGGGGGGCAGAAATGAACGATGTTGGTAAGAGTGTGGCTGAGGGCTGGGAAGAGAACGATGTGGTAGAAGACTCATGTGGTATTTCTAAGAGTTGCTGATCTAGCTGCAGTATGGAAATTAAAAAAGGATTTTAGAAATGTATGAAAGTGGGAAGAAAAAAAGATAGTGAAAACGGTCTGGTGTCTGACTAAACAAAATGTGATGTGTGTGATAGCAATCATGTTTGTGCCAACAACACTGGTATGTGTGAAAAAACGGTGCTGTGCAATGGAAACCATTGCAAGAGAGAGGTTAACGAGAGAAAAGAACTAAGTAAAAATGATAAGGGATTGAAAGGTGAGAAAGAGGAAACTGAAGAAGTGAAAGAAAAAGAAAGGAGTGAATGAACAATGATAGAAAATGGATGAGAAAGGGGTATGAACTGAAAAGAGATAAGCAAATAGTAAAAAGACAATGCGAGGAAAAAAAGAAAGAAAAAAAATGAAAAAACTGAAAAATATCCGTAATAAAAAATTTGATGTCAAGAAAAAAATATAATACAATATTAAGAAAAAAATCATCTAAAAATGTTCCACGTAATCTTCTCGTTCATTCCAAGGGGTTGTATAGTATTGAGTTTGAATATCCATCGGGCTACCAGTTGTAATAATTTATTTCCTCTGTCTCCTCCTTTGATGGTCGATGGTGTGTGATTTATGGCCATATACTTTAAAGACGTGATCGGATGATTTTTTTCAGCAAAATGTCTGGTCACCTGCCGGTCTGATGTTCTGCCTGCTAATGCTGCTTTGATGGCTGAACGATGAAGAGCCATTTGTTCTTTCATAGTCCTGGTGGTTTTGCCCACATAATTCAAGCTGCAGGGACAAGTGATGATGTAGATGATATGGTTGGACATGTAATTTAGAACGTGATTAATGCAGATAGTTCGTCCTGTGTGTGGATCATGAAAAGATGATCCTGTGGACATATACTGAGACATTACACATCCTAAACACTTGTAACACCCTGGTGCTTTGGTGATAAAATTGATGCTGGGTCTGACTTCAAAGTTGATCACATCAGCATGGACGATCATGTCATGTATATTTTTGGCTCTGGTGTAGCAGGCCATTGGTTTCTTATTTTTGAAACAGGCTAGCTCCTTATCAGTTGATACTATAGGCCATAATGCTCTGGATGCTCTTTGGATGACCGGGCTAGATGTATTGTATATGTTCTTCCAAGGGATGATTTGTTTATTGTCTCTCACCTTGGGTTGTAACAACGAATTCCTTGGTAGGGACAAAACCTCCTTTTTTTGAATTCTCAACTGTTTCAAATTGTAACCCCGTTGTAAAAATTTGTCCCACTATTTTTTCCAATTCTGCACTTAAAGTGGAAGGGTTGCTGTTGATCCGAGCTTTGCTTATCATCTGGGACTTTGGTAAGCCCTTGATTAATGTTTTAGGGTGGTGACTGTTGACTCGCAGAAGGGTGTTTTTGTCTGTTGTTTTGGAATACGGTGCTGTGTGAAGTTTATCAGTGAAACTTGTACAGTGCAGCCCCTGCACTGATAAGTGAACTTAATGGATGAAGCTTGACTATTTATTTTTTCCATTAAGTTATTGAAGGCTGTTATATCTTCCCAATGTGGAACATTCCTGATCCTGAAACCTCATGGTACCATTTTCTCCCTGTGATAGTCTGACAGTGAGATGCCGTGAAGAAGATAATTGGTTTCTTTTTTCTTCAATTTGAGTAACTGATGATAAATGTCCTTAATGTCTGATTGCTTATCTATCGGTGATAGGTGCTCCTTAAAGAGTAAGTGATCTGTGTCATCCTCACTGTAGCCATACAGATCTCCCTTAGAGATATTGATGTCCCTGCAGTCTGTGTGCTCCTCGGTGGTAGGACGTGATGTAGATGACTCCATAGTGAAAAAAATTGTGTAGATAAGCGAGTGTTCTTGCACCTCGGTGCAAAGCGTTGAGTGTGCTTGATGGGGCAGAAATTAGGAAAAGAAAAAAGTGAGAAAAATGTATAAAGCAGTGGCTACACTTCTTGAAATTAGATACGTGGGAGGATCCTTGAAATGAGATACGTGGGAGGATCCAGGTTATTCTGAGCCCATAAATGTGAATACAAAAATCTTTGAGGAGCACCTACTACTGATAGATAAACAATCAGACATTGAGAACATTTATCATCAGTTACTCAAATTGAAGAAAAAAGAAACCGATTATCTTCTTCATGGCATCTCACTGTCAGACTATCACAGGGAGAATATGGTACCATGGGGTTTCAGGATCAGGAATGTTCCCACACTGGGAAGATATAACCCCGAATTTTGCAAGAAATGGATAGGCATCCTAAATAAGTGTAGTATGGACCTTATCCTTCTGGTAGTGGAGGAAGTTGGCCGGGAACTTAACAACACAAGAGACAAAATGAAAAAAATTGAGGAAGAGAACACCAATATACTACAACAAGACCTATCTCAGGACTTGTTACACAAGTTACAAACACAGTGCGACAAATATCGCAATTAATTAGTTAAATTTAAAAGAAACAAACATTCTACAGTTAAAAACGATTACGATGACAACAGGGTGTACAGGTGGTTTATGGGTGGAGAGCCAGGGAGGACTGGACCCAGAAATTATCAATACAGGCAGGGATGGAGACAACGCTGGGAAGGATACAATAAACCAACAGTTTCCTCAAACAGCGACAGCGAATTCCCACTGGTGGACTCAGAGGACTCTCAAGATCAACACAGGCAGGCAGTTCCTTTAGTGACAACCACAGACACCCCCAAAGACACCAGAACAAAAGGACGCCCACCCCCAGGGGGGGTTAAAACAAGAGGGAACGAAGGAATAGGCACAAAGAAGAAAACTTAGTGTTCAATTTGTCCTCGAGGCAATGCAGTGAGGTTGAGTTAAAAGTACTAAGCAAGGGTTTATCCTTCATTTCGACTAATTATTACAATGAATTAACTTGGAAGGTTGACCTACACCGTTTTTCAAGGAAACTCCGTCTACAAGAATACTTCCAAACCAACCAATTGAAAGCAGCCCCCCACCATCTTTCAAAAATTCTTGTCATCAAGATCCAAATTCAATTTTGATCCTCAACCCAGTAATCCCTCTCTCAAATAATTTAGTCGCTTATTAGATGACTCAGTCATCAAATATGCAAAGGCTTCTACCATTAAACATCATAACATGAGCAAAGCAGAAAGAGAAGCACATAAACAATTGGGACAATACCGTGTTGTCATATTCCGGCCAGCCGACAAGGGCGGTGGAGTGGTCATCCAAGATCTACAGGACTACCTGGATGAACTATATAGACAACTGGCAGACAATACAACATATCAGGAAGTATCATCAGATCCCACCATGAGATATAAGAAAGAATTGGACCAGATTCTTCAACAAGCTAAAACAAATGGGATCATATCTGACAGCATTTTCAAAGCAATGATGCAAGAATTCCCCGTTGTGCCTATATTGTTTTCAGTACCCAAAATCCACAAGTGTCTTATTAAACCACCAGGCAGGCCAATCATATCGGCCAGAAACTCTATGTATTAATATGTGTCACAATTCCTGGATGTAATTTTACAGCCTCTGGTCACCAAACAAACCACCTTTTTCAAAGATACCACA
Source organism: Taudactylus pleione (assembly GCA_031769625.1). Classification (NCBI taxonomy): domain Eukaryota; kingdom Metazoa; phylum Chordata; class Amphibia; order Anura; family Myobatrachidae; genus Taudactylus; species Taudactylus pleione. The sequence goes on from JAUIMM010000020.1 coordinate 6,817,046, forward strand.
AGATTTTTAAATGTGCTACTCTCCATAGAAACCATTCCAGAGGGAACAATTTTGTGTGTAATGAATGTTAGCAACCTGTGCATACCCCACAAAGAGGGTTTGGAAGCAGTCCAAGAATTCCTAATACAAGAGAACATGCAGGAAGTTGAGCATGAGTTATTTATGCAACTTTTAGAGCTAACTTTAAAAAGAAACTATTTCCTGTTCAACAGCCGCTTTTACCAACAGTGTTCAGGTTGTGCCATGGGGAGTAATGTGGCACCTTCTTTTGACAACATCTTTATGTTCAAAGAAGAGAAGAAACTATTTTTTGACGACCCTACAGTGTCAACTCACATTTTAACCTATGCTCGATTCATAGATGATCTCTTTCTTTTGTGGACAGGCGGCGAGATGGCCTTCAATAACAATGGAAAAAATAGTCAAGCTTCATCCATTAAGTTCACTTATCAGTGCAGTATGGAGTCCATCAATTATCTTGATGTACAAGTTTCACTGATAGGCAATAAACTTCACACAGCACCATATTCCAAACCAACAGACAAAAACACCCTTCTGCGAGCCAACAGTCACCACCCTAAAACATTAATCAAGGGCTTACCAAAGTCCCAGATGATACGCATAGCTCGGATCAACAGCAACCCTTCCACTTTAAGTGAAGAATTGTGAAAAAATAGTGGACACATTTTTACAATGGGGTTACAATTTGGAAATTTGACAATGCAAAAAAAGGAGGTTTTGTCCCTACCAAGGAATTCATTGTTACAACCTAAGGTGAGAGACAATAAACAAATCATCCCTTGGAAGAACATATACAATACATCTAGCCCGGTCATCCAAAAAGCATCCAGAGCATTATGGCCTATAGTATCAACTGATAAGGAGCTAGCCTGTTTCAAAAATAAGAGACCAATGGCCTGCTACACCAGAGCCAAAAATATACATGACATGATCGTCCATGCTGATGTGATCAACTTTGAAGTCAGACCCAGCATCAATTTTCTCACCAAAGCACCAGGGTGTTACAAGTGTTTAGGATGTGTAACCTCTCAGTATATGTCCACAGGATCATCTTTTCATTGTCCACACACAGGACGAACTATCCGCATTAATCACGTTCTAAATTGCATGTCCAACCATGTCATCTACATCATCACTTGTCCCTGCAGCTTGAATTATGTGGGCAAAACCACCAGGACTATGAAAGAACGAATGGCTCTTCATCGTTCAGCCATCAAAGCAGCATTAGCAGGCAGAACATCAGACCAGCCGGTGGCCAGGCATTTTGTCAAAAAAAGTAATCCAATCACGTCTTTAAAGTATATGGCCATCAATCACACACCATTGACCATCAGAGGAGGAGACAGAGGAAATAAATTATTACAACTGGAAGCCCGATGGATATTCAAACGCAATACTATACAACCCCTTGGATTGAACGAGAAGATCTCATGAAATATTTTTCGATGATTTTTGTCTTGATATTGTATTATATTTTATTCTTGACATCAAATTTTTTATTACGGATATTTTTCTGTTTTTTCATTTTTTTTCTTTCTTTTTTTCCTCGCATTGTCTTTTTACTTTTTTCTTATCTCTTTTCAGTTCATACCCCTCTCTCATCCATTTTCTATCATTGTTCATTCACTCCTTTCTTTTTCTTTCACTTCTTCAGTTTCCTCTTTCTCACCTTTCAATCTCTTATCATTTTACTTACTTCTTTTCACTCTTTAACCTCTCTCTTGCAATGGTTTCCATTGCACAGCACCGTTTTTACACACATATCAGTGTTGTTTGCACATACATGATTGACATCACACACACATCACATTTTGTTTAGTCAGACACCAGACTAACAGTTTACACTCTTTTTTCTTTCCACTTTCATCCATTTCTAAAATCCTTTTATCATTTCCATACTGCATCTAGATCAACAACTAAGGTCTATTCACTCTTTTCTTTTCATGTTTTCACAGGACCAGCTCCACAGCATCAGAAAGCGTCTGGTGTAGCCAAGGCAACCCAGCGCTAGCGACACGTGACGTCACCAGTCTGCGACTCCGGAAGTCCCGGGGAACGGACCGAGACAGAGAAGCTGGTCTCGTTTCTGTACACAGTGGGTGGTCATCTTTCACTATTTAAGGTATTTTTACACACACTTGCACTTGTTCTCAGCTTGACACAGAAGCTCAGTGCTCCGAAGCGTTGGTTTTTACCTTGTGACACTGTTTAATATATTTACTTGAAAATCAGTCTCTGAGTACAGCAGCATGATTGTCTTACTGTAAATTCACTTTTTGCTGAGGGCACCGGAGCCAGCTGTCCTTTGAAGGAGGAGTGCCAGACCGCAAAGATTGTTGTGTATATATATATATTTATATATATATGTATATATATATATATATATATATATATATAAATATATATTTATCTGGAACCTTTACTTAAGGAGGCCTTCTGTAATGTTTGGAATGAATGGCTGTGTCTGCATCCCCCATACCCATGTCTGCATGGCCATTCCAGTCACGGGGTTATATTTACTAAAGTGAGAGTTTTTAGAAATGGAGATGTTGCCCATAGCAACCAATCAGGTTCTACTTAACATTTAACTAGCACCTTCTAGAAGATAATAGCTAGAATCTGATTGGTTGCTATGGGCAACATCTCCACTTCTCAAAATTTTCACATTAGTAAATATACCCCCAGGTTTTGGTCCCCTAGTCGTACGCAGTTTCAGGTCAAACGTACGCATGAAAATGATGTGCTTTTGCTAAAATTTGCGAAAGCACAAAAAAAAAACAACTTGCGGCCAAAAAAAGCTGCAAATCACGTTTACGTCTCACTCTGAATGAAGATTTATTTATCACATGTAAATCGCCTTTGGTCATCTCCTCAGTGAAGGGAGGAATACAAAGACGGCTGACCTGCTGTACTAGCCCTTCACTATACATGTCAAACTAACACCTACACATGTTAGTTCAGGGGATGGCTGAAACATACTAAACTAATATCAAAACTATTTTCAGCATACGTATTTTGTATTTTATAAAAAAAATGTGTTGTGCTTTTTTATATATTTCTTTTATAAAGCACAAGTAAATAACACTCGGGTGTATTTGAGCACTTGGAGTCCTTTAGGAGAAAAGCGCTATATAAATAAAATTATTATTATTATTATTACTAAAATGCGGGTTTTTAGAAGTGGAGATGTTGCCCATAGCAACCAATCAGGTTCTAGCGATTACCTTCTAGATGGTGCTGGATGAATGTTAAGTCGAACCTGACTGGTTGCTATGGGCAACATCTCCATATCTAAAACCCCGCACTTTACTAAATATACCCATTGTTTTCCAATTACAAAAGGGAGTTGTAGCAGTTCACTAGTACAAAGAAAATTAAGCATTAAGAGACACCTTTGAAAACGTGGCTGTTCATTGAAATTACAGTTTTGGACTATGCGAGCATACAGTATTAAACATATCCTTGGTACACCATGCCAGGAGATTTATAATTGGCCAAGAATAACTTTCGGAAATGCAGAAAAAATTTATTACCTTCCTGTGATCTTGATCCAACACGTCATTAGGCTTTGCCAAAAAGCAAATCTAAAGAGATCCGCTATTTTCTTGCCAAATAGGCCACCAAGCATGAGACTATGAGAGAATGAAATCACTAAATATCTTAGACAAATCACCTACATGTTTGAATGTTATATGTAAGGTATATTAATATTGATTTTAATGTATTAATGTTGAGTTTATAGTACGTGTGCCTTGGGTGTGATCTTTCCCAGTCAGGTTAATTCTTGTCTATATGCTAAATACAGGTTGTACATTTGGCAAGGATCAAATGTATTTTTTAACTCTGTATACTGGTTTTACCTGACTGTGCACAAGTCAATCATTTTAAAGTCTTTGATTTTTATATTTTGTTATACTTATTTATATTATTGTGAGATGTGTTGAAAATGTGCCTGTTCTTTTTTGTATTATTTTTCTTTTCTTCAGAAACATATATATGAGTATAGCGATGCTATAAATTAGAAAAATATACTAGAGCATGGGTCACCTCAACTATATTACCACTTATTACTAGTCTAATTCCCTATGTCAGTGTCATTCTCATCTATGCCACTTTTTTCATCCCAATATTTATAGCACTCCTCAATTTTCAATCAATGGGGGTGATTCAGCTGCATTTGCAATCCCAGCACTGTGACCGAGGTCGCAGGCTGGGATCACCATCGCGACCATCAGTGCTCGATGGCCGCGATGGTTGATGGCGCCTGGCCGCCCACCAGCTGGGTAAGCCTCAGCTTACTCAGGATGGCTGGCTTGCGAGGCCAGGAAACTGTGTCCGTTGACAAAGTCCCTGACCTTGCCACTTCCGGAAAACGAATGCCGGCCGCCCCCGCACCGCCCCTTAAATGCCTCTGCCTTTCAATCAGGCAGAGGCATCAAAGGGGGTGTGTATAATTACGAAGGACCCATTCTGCATGCTCGCAGAATGGGTCCGAATATGCGTTTAGCATTGCACGCAATCAGCCTCAATCAGCCCCAATGTTCATTAATTCCCATATTCACTCTTTCCACCAACCTCAATCATTCATTACTGATGGTTATCTGCCCCTAGCATCTCTCACTTCCCTTTACCACTGTTTAGAATCAGTTTTCGTCTTTCACCTCTATCTCAGTGTTCCATTTGTGTCATTTCTTTCCATACCAGCTGTCCCTATTCCTCCCCCTATGACACGCAGCGATGGCTATACCATTAGGCAGGCCAATGTTTAGGGGATATCTAAAATCTAAGGGGTCTCTAAAATACTAAATGAGTGATATATAATGCACTTGTGGTGTCCACCTTCCCCCAATACACACACTCAAGCTGACAGCTTCTTACTTGTGAAGCTTTTATTTGCTGCTTGTCAATGTCAGTGATATACTGGAAGTGTGGCTCTGGACTATGATGTAACAGCCCAATAGGACTGCTAGCAAAGGTTCCACCATCAATGGTCAATGATTTCAATCCTTCATCAGAAAACAATTGACGGTTAAACAATCAATGGTTTGTGACTGCGCATGCGTGGACTGTGGGCACGCATGTGTAAATGAGAAAATAACCATTGGACCTCTGCTACTGATGTGCACCATCAGATCTTCCCTTTCAATTGTAAAGCCATTTACCATTGCTAACCATTGATGGCCAACCCTACAGCCCAGTAAGACACTTCCAATCTAAAGAACAGCACCTGTCCCATCTAATCCTAATTAGTTAGGATGGTAGTGCAATGGCAAATGGGGATGCATTGCTTCTGAGGGGAGAAAAGGTGTGGCCTCTGGTCATTGGACACCACATAGGACACCCAGGGAGCATTCTCTGGTTCTGCCAATACAGAAATACTGTTTTTACCTGTTTTAGGAATCCATTTTTCTACCATCCTCTCCCTAACTCTATAACTCTCCCTAACTCTATAATCAGACACAGCATTTTGAATTTCCACCCTCTTCAGCATCTATAAAATCGTATTGAGAAGTGTAAGCACATAAAATAAATGGGGCCCTCTTCCCTGATGCACTCTCCCTTTCCTTTCTTATAGCATAATCTCCTCACCATTATTAACTGCTACATATGGCTCATTAGTGGTGCTCTGGGGCACTTTAGTTGCATTGGCCCAGAGAGTGCCATGTCCTGGGCTTGCATTTTTGGCCAAACATGCAAGAACATCATTTGTACTCCATGTTAAATTAAAGAGTTTATTCTAACTGTTCTGATTATCAGTAAACTTAGTGCTTATAGTGTGCACCTGCATTTTCATTTTTTTTCTGTGTGGCACACCCAAATAGGGTGTGCAGTCCAAGCCGTCCAAGCCCCTCCCCCCCATTGTGACATTTGTCTAATACTTTATTTTTGTTCTTCATGAGATAAGTGAATGTGTATGTTGGATGGTTGTCTATAAAAGTCACTATAGACCTGATGCAGAGGTGGACGCAGAAGCGCCTGAAGCTGCATCTATTGGCTGTTGCCCATCTGTGACTTGCAAATGCAAATACAAAGCCCTTCCCTTGTGCACATCCATTATTTATGTATAGTTAAGGGATGCTTAACCTTTTCCAGCCCACTTGTATTATTTATATGAGATACATTTTTTTGATACACAAAGTAAATTTTTTATATTCTCGCCCCTACAGCCTATACTATGGAGTAGACGGAATCAGTATGTAATATCGCTGGTTAAAATCCCGACACAAAAAGCACGACAGGAAGAGATCCTGATGCTGGCTGCTAAGTACCCTAACCCTCCCATCCCCCCCTAACCCTCCTTTAGGGGTGCCTAACCCTAAAACTGCCGGGGTGGTGCCTAATCCTAAATCCCCCCCCCGGGGATGCCGAAACCTAACCTCTTCTTCCCACATCCTAAACGTAACCCTAACCTTCCCCCACAAAACCTAACCCCGCTACACTCCCTAAACCTAACTCTCCAAGGACCAAGGAAAAAGGATTGTCGCTGAAGAGACAAGGGAGTGGAAATTTTTAATGAATGGAGTGAATATTTATTAAAAAAAGTAGTTTGCTGCTCGCCGTTGGTCATTCACCGCATATCCACTGAACAACTTTTCTAAAGTCGCCCAGCAATATGCAGAAATTGACCAGCGTGTTCGAATGGCAAAAGACTTCTTAGGGAGGGTTAGGCTAGGAGAAGGGGGGGTTAGTCACCCCCAGGGTGTCACGGCCAGGGTATTTCAGCATGGCGCTAGGCCGGTGTTACATGTGAGGTCGTTGTGGTGCGGGCTGTCTGGTGGCGGAGCTGGTGTCTGGCGGGGGGCTTTGGCTGCGCGCGTTGTTGTGTGGGCCTGTTGTCACTCTGCGCTGGTAAGGCCTGGCGGCGTCTCCATTCCGTTTGGCATGGGCGCCGCCATCTTGCCTTCTGGCCATGTGATGCGGCTGGCCAATCCTGGTGAGTCATATGTTCCCTCTGGCCAGTAACAGCATGGCATGGGGTATTTAGGAAGGGTCAGTGCCTTCCTTCTTTGCCAGTGCAACGTGTATCTCAGCCTAGCTGAGAGGGAGTTCTCTTTGCTTATCCTGTTCCTGTGAATTCGCTGTCTGCCAGTCTGCCTGTCAGCTCCTAGCTTCCTCTGGATTACCCCGCTTCCTCCATCACCCTTGCCCATACCTGAGTGCCTGAGCCTGCTGACATCCTGCTCATTGCCTTAGTTCACTACCTGCATACCTGGTTATTATTTTCCTGCATCACTACCTGCATACCAGGTTGATTATTTTCAGTCTCACTACCTGCACACCTGGACAGCTCTAATTGTTTCTACTTGGACATTAACCCATTACTCCCACCACAGAACTCTTGTGCACATTTATATATTCCTGGACTTTTATTTACTGCCATATTTTATGTCTACTCAAGCACTTATTAAAAAAACCTAGTTTTTTATTCAAACCCGCTTCTGTGATTGCTCCTGCTACCACCCCGGGTCCACAAATAACCCAGAACATAACACAGGGGCAGGTTAGGGTTAGGCACCCCCCTGGGAGGGTTAGGCTTAGGCTGCGGGGACAGGGGGGTTATGTTTAGGCACTTAGAAGATGGGTAAGGCACCAGGGGGGAGGTTAGAGTTAGGCACCCCTAAGGGAGGGTTAGGGTTAGGAGGGGAAAGGGTTAGTAATACTTACCTTAATTCCCTGTTGGGATCTTCACAACTGCATCTTCCGGTGTCGGGATTTGAACATGGGTCTGGCGGTATTTCATACCGATCCCCTCCCTGCACCCTAAACTTAACCCTCCTGGGGGGTGCCTAACCCTAACCCCCCCTCTTTCCCTACCCTAACCCTAACCCTCCTTGGGGGTGCCTAACCTAAACCTAACACTCCCCCTCCCCGCGCGACTAGATGATAAGACACCCGGCTTACCTTCGTTCGGTATGCCAGATAGAGATGAGCGGACCCACCCGAACTTCCAGATCCAAAGCGAGAACTGAACTAGGCTCGGGTTTTCTCGAGTGCCTTGGATCTCAAAACAATGCAAAACGTCATCCTCCCACTGTGGGATTCTCACGGGTTATGTATTCTGTAAAGTTTCTGGTGATCGGCTCCATTAGCACCGCGGGTGTGGGTGGTGAACTGAACAAATGTGTTGCTGTCACTATCTGTGTCAGTGTGTTGACCAACTTGTCCTGCCAGGGTCTGGGGCTGAAGACTGCTGCTGTGTTGTCCATAAAAGGGCCGGGGCTGCAGTATATAAAGGGGGGCTTCAGTGGGTGCTGCAGATGCTGTGTCACTTGGCCTGTCTATCAAGGGGCTGCTGTTGTGTTATTATACATAAGGGCTGCTATTGTTGTCCTGTCCATCAAGGGGCTAGGACTGCAGTCCATAAAGGGGTGCTGTGTTGTCCAGGGGGGTTGCGTTAGCAACTTAGCTGCGCTATTATTGTTTGGTGACACTGCCGGTGAGACCGCAGTTTTTTGTCCACATATTTGTGACTCTGCACTGCAGGTGGTCTGTCCGCACTCAGCAGAGGTGCTTTGTTGTCCATCAAAAAGGGGTGCTGTCTGTATTGTTCATCAAGGGGCTGCTGCCTCATTCAGGGGAGCTCTTCCCCAGTGTGAAAAAAAAATAAAAGTGAAATTAAATTAATAATATCGATATCCACAAAAAAAAAATTATTTTTTTTGTGTGTGTGCGTTAGCAACTTAGCTGAGCTATTATTGTACGGTGACACTGCCGCAGTTTATCGTCCATGTATTTGTGACTCTGCAGGTGGTTTGTCTGCACTCAGCAGGGGAGCTTTGTTGTCCATCAAAAAGGGGTGCTGTCTGTGTTGTTCATCAAGGGGCTGCTGCCTCATTCAAGAGTGCTCTTCCCCATTGTGAAAAAAATAAAAGTGAAATTAAATTAATAATATCAATATCAATCCACAAAAAAATATATATATATTTATTTGTATGTGTGCTTTAGAAACTTAGCTGCACTATTATTGTTTGGCGACACTGCCGGCCAGACCACAGTTTATCGTCCATCTATTATGACACTATAAGTCATAGAGCAGTTTGTTATTCTTATTCATAAATAATTAATCTTGTGACACTGTAAGTGGTAGCAAAGTCTAATATTAAACTTTTCACGTCTTTCCTCAATTGTAAATAAATGATTACTCTACACGCCGACAACAAGACCACAACAAAGTACTAAATAACATGTCATTATGTTTTATATATAACGCATCACTGTAAGTGGTAGCGCTGTGTGTTATTCATCATTAAATAATTAATCTCAACACACTAAGTGATAACGCAGTGTTTTATTCTTGTTCATAAATAATTAATTTTGTGACACTAAGGACCCGATTCAGACCCGCTCGCTAAGGCGTGATCGTAAAATTTGCAGTGCGCGTGCGCAAGCCATTCATTGTGATCTGATTTTGGTAGCTCATAAGCCACTATCAGGTCGCTCCTTTGAGTGACAGATAGTGCCATTTGTGGGTGGAAACAGGGGAAGGTATTTCTGAACGGGGGAGTGGTGTTGCGAATGCAGGCGTGTCAGTCCCCCAAAACGCTGTTTAAAGGGCATGCATAATTAGCAAAGTAGCATCATTGTACACATCACCTGCATGTTTTTCAGCCCGTACTAATTGCAGTGCTTGGGTGGGTAAAGGCAACCCCAAGGGCTGCGAGCTGCTCCGATGGCTCACGATGGTCTCGATTAATCATACATTTCCCGAAGATGACGTGTATTGCGACACTTACGAACACACTTTGCCATAGTTCACTAACACACAGTGGGCGTCCTTATGCGACGCAATGCGAGCGCTTAATTTATATATCCGGCCCCTTTTTGCCAGCGAGCGATTGCATCTTGCGAGAGCGCATCTGAATGAGCTCCTAAGTGTTAGCGCAGTGTGTTAATCTTATTCATAAATAATTAATCTTGTGACACTAAGTGGTAGCGCAGTGTATTATTCTTATTCAGAAATAATCTTGTGACACTAAGTGGTAGCCCAGTGTGTTATTCATTCTTAAATAATTAATCTAATCACACTAAGTGGTAGCGCAGTGTTTTATTCTTATTCATAAATAATTAATCTTGTGACACTAAGTGTTAGCTCAGTGTGTTATTCTTATTTATAAATAATTAATCTTGCGACACTAAGTGGTAGCGCAGTGTGTTATTATTATTCATAAAAAATCTTGTGACACTGTAAGTGGCAGCGCAGTGTGTTATTCTTAAAAAATCTTGTGACACTGTAGGTCATTGATACCGCACTGTAATATTTAAAATTGACACAAATTGACGTGTGTGCTGTCGGTATGGAGAATGATCAGTTGAGATGTGAGAGAAGAGCAGGAACCACATACTAGTGCTGGAGCTGCTGCCAGTGCCACCAGTCATGACGATACTAGTCCATCTACATCATCTACTAAAGCCGATGCCCAAGGGCATACAGGGCTTAAGTCAGAGCATCTAAAATTAAGAACCAATCTTTTACAGTGGTAAAGAAGAAAACATCAAAGGGAAAGTTAGCTGCAGAAAGACATAAAATTGGCAATATGCCAGTTTCACCACATGAAGTGGTAAGGATAGACTAAGGCCTTGGCCTTTATTTATGACTGGTGGTTCTGCCTCATGATGATGTAAGCAAAAGTGAACATGCTGACATAGAAATCGAGGATGCTTCTGTGAAAGTGCACCAGAATGAGCACAATATTTGTGTAGCTGACACTAATGAGGATGTTGATGATGAGGATGTTGTTTGTGTAAATTAAGCACCAGTGGATGAAATAGTTATTGCCCATGATAAGGAAAAGTCCATTGTCATGCCTGTCCTCCAGACAAAAAAACTTGGTTGTGTTGACGCATCACCAGTGGGTTTTATTGGAAAGTTTCATTTTCTCTCGGCAGATGCACTTGCTGTAGAAACTGAAGGAGAAGCCACTGCTACATCATGTGCCACTTGAGCTGACAATTTTCTTACCAACAGCTCTTTGCATCTCTTCAGACTTTGGGAAGAAAGCCACAACATCTTCATCCCTTCTGGGATGAAAATCCACTCCCAGGAGCAGCAGGCATAGCGCTCAAGGATTCTCAAGAAAGACACAACATAAGACTTAAGCCTTTAATCTTAAATCTTGCATTTGCTCAGGTTTGGCTTGTCCACATATCTGTGGTTAAGTGGACAGTGGGTACAATGGCATTTTGGAGGCTACTAATTAAGTTTTTTTTAATGTTCCTTTACTGGTTGGGGAATGTTTTTCTAGTGAAGTGGAATCTTTGCAAAGGATTGTTTATCAGGCAATTGTTTTTGAAAGCACTATTAGTAGTCTTCCTCATTCCCTTCTGGGATGAAAATACACTCCCAGCAGCAGCAGCAGTCATAGCACTCAATGATTCTTCTGGGGCAAGGACTAATGTGAATGAGAAAAATATTTTTTGTAAATGTCTCCCCTCCTCCTTCATAAATTTGCTTTAGTATCAAAAAATTAAATTAAATTTACTATCAATCAACCCTTCCTGTCTCTGCCTTCAACTACATACATACTCCAACTCCCTCAGGCCTCTTCAATAATAAAAAAATTTGTTTCCTGATGTGCCATGTTGGAAGTTGAACTGCCATGTGTTTGTGCCACCCTATGCTGTCGCTTAGCTTAGTGAGCTGTGAGGTGATCAAAACTGACTGGAAATTAGTGGAAATTAATGTTATTTAGGTTAATAATACTGTAGGAACAAATAAAACCAAGATTATGTGATTTTACCAGATTTTATCAATTTAAAAAAAAAATACAGATCTAAAACCAAAACACACAAGGTGCAGTTTTGGCAAAACCAAATCCAGATCCAAAACACAAGGAGATACAGATCCAAAATCAAAACCAAAACACGGGGGTTGGCGCACATCTCTGCCGGGTGTTGTTTTTTTTAGTGGGGCTAATGATAGGTGTCGTTATTTTGACGCCTATCTTTAGTCCCTTTTGGGCTGTCAGTGTCGGGATATTGGCGGGCGGGATAGCGCATGCTGATATCCTGAATGCATCCCAATCTAACAGTCCATATATCCTGGTCATGGGATAGGCATCAAATACAGTGGTATAATATGACATTCTATAGTCTGCACAGAACCAAGTGCCCCCACATTTCTTCAGAACCAGTACTACTGGGACAGCCCAAGTACTGGGTGACTTTTGAACTATGCCTAGCAGTAGCATTTCATCAAATTCTCATTTTATAGCTCCCAGCACTTCTAGGGAAACACAATATGCTGGCTGACAGAGATGGGTTTGATTAACTCTTTTCATATGATGTGTGACTAATGGTGTTTTGCTAGGCTTTCCTGTGAAATGGGGCTGATAGGGCCAGAGTGTGTAAGCTAGCTGACCTAGTTGCAACTTGGACAGCTCCTCATTATGGTGGGCATCAAGCTAGGAACCCTACATTTTGGCAACAGCTACCAAATCTATCAAAGAGTTTGGTTTCTGCTCATTCTCAGGCAAGCTACACACAGCAAATACACAGGTTCCCCTGTTATAGTAAGCTTTGAGCATGTTGATGTGATAAACCTTTTTTCTCTTTCGTCACTTCATTGATATAGTGAATATGCTGGACAATAGTCTCCCAGGCAGCTTGTAACTTGTTCTGCAGCATAGGGATCAGACATAGAATCTTTTAGGAACTGCATTTACTCCCTGAACTCTGCCACATAATGTACCACTGAAGTTTCTGGAGTGATCAATTTGCCCTCCCACTCTTCCCTAATCAAATATAAAGGGCCGCTCATAATTTCTTCTCCTTTCCCTCGATGCTGAAAAAGTCTTTGATAGGCTCCACTGTGGATACATGCGCCAGGTGTTATCTAAGTTTGGGTTCCAGGGAGACATTCTTCGTTCTATTTCTGTCCTTTATGCTGGCCCTTCCTCTCGTATCTTTAGCAACGGTTTCCTTTCATCTTCTTTCCCAATTTCTAATGGCACTAGACAAGGTTGCCTCCCTCTCCCCGTTAATATTTGTGTTAGCCATCGAACCTCTTGCCCAAATGGTTCATCTGTCCTTAGCATTCCCTTGGCTTTCAGTTTATAATACTTCTGTCTTTTTGCAGATAATGTCCTATTCTTTGTAACCAGCCCAGAGACCTCGTTGACTTCCCTACATACTATTCTAGATGGCTATATTGCTGCTTCATATTACAAATTAAATGCTACCAAAACCGAAGCTCTTCCTATCATTATCCATTCCTGATTCTTCAATCATTTAAGACACTTCATTTGGAGGGATTCTTCCCTATTATATCTAGGTATTTCCATCCCCTCTAGTATTACAAATGTTCACAAGGTTAATTACATTCCCTTATTAACCCAGTTGACATCCTTAGCAACAGCTTGGATGTGTCACGACTCACGAGATCTTCTGCTTGGGCCACTCAACGGCGTTTAAAATTATGTTGTTGCCAAAACTGATGTACCTAGTTTGAGCTATTCCATATGCAATCCCCCATACATTACTACAACAGATGAGACGTTTGATGTTTTCTTATGTGTGGAAATGTGAGCCCCCTAGAAAGGCTAATAATCGCATGATTCAATCGAAACCGCAGGGGTGTCTTGCCCTTCCTGATCTTATTATATTTCATGAGGCTGCCCTACTCTCCCAATTATGTAACTGGTTTCTGCCCCCTCATTCTAAGCCCTGGGTTGATTTGAAACGTGCTCTCATTAAAGGTTTTTCTCTCCCTGACCTCGTTTGGTTGCCATGTCAGCTCCATCCACAACCTCCACTGTTCCCTACAGCTGTCCTCGACATCCTAAGAGTTTGGGATCTTAAGCACCAAGCCCATTTTGAGTTTACCCTTCCCACAAGGAATGTTTCCCTCCAGGCATTAGATAGATCTCTTCCCCATCTCCATATCTCCTATTGGATGCACCTAGGTATCGGGTCTCTGACAGATTTCCTTTCCCTGTCTTCCATTTTACCATTCTCTGACCTTTGTGTTAAATTTAAGTTCCTCAGCCTGGTTCTATTACCTTCAACAAACACTGGGTTGATAGTATGTACAGTATACTGATCCTAAAGTGTTTCAATCACTTCTGGATTGAGTTCTAGGCAGGTTGACTAAACCTTCTTCTCATGGTGCCATATCTTATTGGTATTGTTTATTGTCCCCCTCAAATCTGACAGATAAGTCCCTAGTTTATCTTAAATGGGAGACTAATCTCTAACGTACTTTTACCCTTAAACAGTGGGAATCTATTCACCTTTCTTGCTTCTCCCTCTCTAAATGCACCAATTATACTGAAATGCAGGTCAAGCTTTTAAATAGATTGTACTTAACACCCTACAAACTCCATAAGATATGGCCTGCGATCTCAAATTTTTGTTGTGTCTCTGCCCTGTTTTAAGCCCTTTTTGAACAGAAGTGTTTACCCTTAGATATGATGTATTAGGTCTTACTGTAACCCCAGACTCCTCTTTAGCCCTCCTACATTGGTATCCCTCCATTGTTCCTAAATCTGCTTGATATGTCCTTGGTCACATTCTAGTCTTGGCTAGGGCCACCATAGCCCAACATTGGAAATCCCCTTGTCTTCCCCCATTTGCGAAATTCCATTTTGAAATGGAGACTAAAGAGGTTCCTTATTCTACAACCACTTCTCCTATTATGAAGTGACTTCCATGGCATATATATGTTACAGAGGATAAGGGTGCCCCCCCTACATATGCTACAGTCTCTTCAGACCCCCTCCCCGCCTTTTAATTTAAATTAAACTCCAAAGGTAGATTCAGATGATTGATCATTATACTTTTATATTTTTGGATTATTTGTTTACTGCTGCCTGTGGATGATCTGTCTCCCTGTGCCCTCTTTTATGTTTTTGTTTTCCCCTATTCTTTTTTCTGTACCATTATATGTTTTTGCATATATTCAATAAAAATGTAATGATGAAAAACGCCCAGACAGGAGTTCAAAGAGTGAGAAGCAGGTGGACTCCACAAATGTCCTAAGCATCTATTTCATCATTTGCAGAGCCCATTTGATTGTGGGTGACAGGGGGACGTGATCAGGTGATCCATCTGCATCCTCTTACAGATACTCTGCATGAGGTTAGACATAAACTATGTACCCTGATTAGTTAACATTTCTTTTGAGAACTCTACACTGGAGAAAATGGCTATAAGGCATCAGCTAGTTTTTCTGCAGGCTGCTGCTTCGGGGTACCTGGTGGCATAATCCACCAATGTCAGGTTGTACTCCTTCCCTGAGCTACTGGGGATGGCTAAGTGGCCCACAATGTCTACAGCCGTTCACTCAAAGGGCTCTGATAGAATGGATAGGGGAATAATAGGGGCCTGTCCCACATTTCTTGACTTTCTGATCAGCTGACATGAACAAAAGGAGTTACAGTACCTGGTTATGACATTTAACATGCCTGGCCAGTACAAATTGTACACTAAGTGGGCCTTGGTTCTTTTAATCCCCGAATGTTCTGCTAGGGGAACTTTGTTGGCTACCTTTAACACCTTTTCTCTATAGGGATGTGGCACTACCAGCTGCCTGTCTGTAATTGCACCTGGATGCACACCCATGACATTTTTCTTCTAATATAATATTTAATTTTCCTAAAAAAAATCTTATCCTGCTCACTCTACTGATATGCCCGGCTGACCCTCCCTCTTACTGATTCCAAGGTTGCATCAGTCCTTTGTTCTACTTTGAAAGCTTCACTTCTGACCAACTGTTCAGTGTGAGGGGACAAGGAGGGGGTTTGCCTGCCCTTTTCCAGCTCAGTGTGTGAGCTTGCAGATTCTACAGGGAGAGAGAGGGATTGGCTGCAGGTGAGCTGTCGTCCATACCTGCAGGGGTTCAGCCACAATTCTTCTGTGCTACTGTTTTTCAAGTTAATACTGATATCACAGGAATTGTATCAGTTACATTTTATCATACAGTGCTCACGCCAATCCTTGACCATGGTGCATTTGCAATATTATTGGCCAAACTGACAGCAGGCAGTTCATCATTATGGCATGTACTCTGACACAATTCTTTCTTACCACACTCTAAATTGTGAAATTTTAACAGGTTATTTTCTATGACAGAAACCTTGACATCATCATCATTACATATATTAGTGCATACATACAGTATCTTCCCTGGAGCAGCTGGGGTTACCTGGGAAAAAACAGGGTTAGCTGGCATCAGTAATGACATCATCCTCATTTACATATGCTGTGCGGATTCTTCCCAGATCCAGACCCAGCAAGACATTCGTAGGCAGAATAGGTAAAACCCCCATATCCTGCCTCATCCTTATCCCCAATCAAGTTAAACTCTAGCAAAAGCACATCTGTGTGTTCTCCTGACCCACTAGTGCAGGGTGTATGAGAGTCAGGTCTGTCCCAGAATCTAGTAACCCCAAAGTTATCTGATCACCGACTGTGACCACTTGGTGATTGTCCTGGAGTTTAGCAGCACACAGGACTACTTGCATGGGTTTCCCTGCTGTGCCCCACACAGGAGAGGACAGAAGGATCTCCCCTTCTTGGGGCAATGGACACTTATATGTCCCAATTCATCACAATTAAAACAACTGTGGCCACTTTCCAAAACAGGTTTCCCTCCCATACCCTGGCCAAACAATGCAGAAACAGCTGGTGTTGTTGCAGGGGAAAATGGGGTTGATCCTTCCAGTCAGCTCTTTTTCCAGGCCAATTGCCTGGTCACCCCAAATGACTTCCTTGATGTTGGAGCTCTGGTACTTTTGTACTTGTCTGCTGGGCTGGGAGCCTCCTCATAGGAATCTAAAACCCATTCCTTGATATCACGTATGAACATATAACTAAAATGATTCTGTCTATTTTGTGCTTAAGCTTACATGTTGTGGTGTTGAGGCAATACAGGTCTTCATCTATTTAGACTCTTCAAAGTTTATGGTGAGTCCTGTAATTGCCATCCAAGCTAGACTGTTCCCAATTGTATTGGAGCATTTTAGAATGGAACAATCATCCAGCACTCCCTATAACTATGTTTTGAGCAGCTCTCAAATTAAACGGGTCTGCAATGAAAAAGCTTGTTTAACGAATTTATGTGATACTTTTTTTTTTGGCTTCTAAACACGAAAATGACTCCCGATTTTGCATATCACATCACGTTTTTCAGCAAAACGTGTATTTATGAATAAGTCATTTTTTTCATATTCTTTAAAGTAATAAATGCATTCTGCCTACATTTATTATAAAACATTGTCTTAAATTAATTCAGTCGGTAGTATAGAACGTTGCAATTTAGTTCTCGTCATAAAACTCCCCCCCCCTAGTGCCAAATTAAGGTCCAGATGCTCTTGGAGCTGAAATTTACAAAGGGCCTAAATCCCATACTGTCTAAAGGAACATTGCACACACGCAACAACTACAAGGTAAGCTGGCAAAGGTGGAACCAAATACAACAGATGCAACACAATATTGCCATGTGCCGGCTCATTTTAACCCCTGCTTACCACCACATACACACACATGCACACACACACACACAGACAGACATGCACACACTACACACACAGTACATATACAGTACACACCACTCATACAGTACAGGTGATTTCAACATTTTTAGGCAATGTCAAGGATCCAAACTACAAATAAATTTTCAGGGAAATGCTTAATAGTTACAGAATCCTTGGCTGCAATATGAGTTTAAAGGTACATATTTTTAATTCCCATATTTAGCATTTCCCGAATAATCTCGAAGACTACAGTGAAGAACAGGGTGAACGGTTCCACCAAGACGTTAAAGATGTAGAAAGAAGATACCAGGGTCGTTGGGAAGTCAGCATGATGGCTGACTACTGCTGGATGATACACAGAGACGACACAGAAAAACCTTATAAGCGAAAAGCGACAAAATGAACTTTGAAGACAAAAAAAAAACCAAGATATTAACAATTTTTTCAATGATTATGGTTTTGTTTCTATTATTGTTTGATTTTATTGTTATTTTATTATGTAATTAAGACAAAAACACCGTGATATCATCTACACTTCTTCGTATTTCACAATAAATATGTCAAAAACAATTAAACTTCTTGTTTTTTCTTAATAATGTATGTAACCCCCTTATAGGTAAATGTGATGTGATAATTATTTTTAATATACTATTTCTTGATGTACACAGGAGTATAATTAAGAATATAAAAGTATTATTAAAAAAGCTTTCAATACCTTAAATTTTGCAGACCTGTGTTATTGGTGTCTCTTAAGATACCAAATAATTTTGTAAATAGTAAGATTTTGAAAGTGCTTGTAAAATAAATAAATAAATATAACAGCTTATGTATAACAAAATAAATTCACAGTGTTTGAGACATAAAGTAGTTACTACATAAATTTATAGCAGTATGTTTATAGCTTTTTCTGGTATATGAAAGGGTTAGGTGTATTTAATTAAAAATAAAAACAAAGTAAAAAGGTCCACCAATATTGATAAATTACAGGGGGCGCCAATGCTCTCTCTTGCACAGAGCATCAAAAGGTCTAGTTATGGCTCTGCTGCTTTGCATATGGACCAATACAATATTCACAAATGTCAGGTCCGCCTTTGACAACCTCAAGTAATTGTAGATATTTTTTATATCCTGGACTGGAAAATAAAATCATTATTATTGTGGAATTTTGTTTAATATGATTGCTGCTATCCCCCATTTCAGTTCCACCCTACCAAATGTTTTCTCTTCATGCAAAAGATGACCCCTTACCACACATACTCGTATATACTGTACATAGAGAGACTGTACAAGAACAGTCTACAACTTCCAATTTGTAATAACATCAAGTTTTTTGCAGGCATAAGAAGCTACTGTATGACGGCCATAGGAATTAGCCCTGACAGCTTATTATTTATTCATACTTTTCATTTCATAAAATGCTGAATTTTTTGTGTGCTTTTTTTATACCCATGTCTTCATCTATGTCTAAGGGTAAAGACAGCGCAGTATTCATACAGTGAAGGTAGTAGCTAGAGATGTGCAGGTTCGGTTCTCAGAGAACCAACAACACCCGAATTTAGGGGTTCCGAGTCGAACTGAGTCATGTTTCAGATCTTCCCGCAGTTCGGAACTCGGATTTTAAAACCGAATTCAGGTCAAAATAACATCATTTTAACAGTTTTTTTTAAATCTATTTAAAAAAAAAATACAGATCCAAAACCAAAACACGAGGGTGGTTGGTGAGATGCAGGGGGCAGGAGCGAGAAGCAGGGGGTTTGTGGTGGGAAGCAGAGGCCTGTGGTAAGATGCAGGGGGAATTTGTATGAAATACCGGCGGCTCAATAGCCGCCGGTACAAATCCCGACAGCGGCATCCCGATATCTGTAGATCCTAACAGGGGTGGTAAGTATGCTATGCCTACCCTCTCTCCCACTAACCCTCCCTTTGTGGTGCCTAACTCTAACCTATCCCCTAGTGCCTAACCCTAACCTCCCCCCCGATGGTGCCTAACCCTAAGCCCCCCTTCCCGCACTCTAAACCTAACCCTCCCGGGGGTGGTGCCTGACTCTAACCCCCCAGTGGTGCCAAACCCTAACCCCCCCTCCCCTTAGTCTAACCCTAAGCCTCCCCAGGATGTGCCTAACTCTAAGTCTTCCCCGGGGATGACCCCCCCCCCTCCACGGCTAAGATCTAAGAAGCCACGCTTACTTTCGTTTTGGATACCGGCTGTCGGGATTTCACGTGGGGCTAAAGATAGGCATCGGGATTTCAATGCCTATCTTTAGTCCTGGGTCTGGTTTCCACTGTCTGGATTCCGACACCCGGCATCCCGGCCGCTGGTAATCTAACTACATCCCATGCAGGGAGCTGTGATACGAATAAGTGGCAGGAGTGAGAAGCAGGGGCCTGTGGTGAGATGCGAGGGGCTGAGGTGAAATATAGGATGCTGTGGTGAAATGCAGAGGGCAGTAGTGTGAAGCAGGAGGCTGTTGTGAGAGGCAGGGGGCTGTGGTGAGATGAAAGGGACTGTCGCCACATGGTGTAGGTTGTTATAACATGCAGGGGGCTGTGGCGAGATAAAATTGCACCCATGTGAAGCCGGGGCAGGTTGCTGGCATGAATATAAACAGGTGTTTGCCATGCTACTGCTCTTAGCATTGATATATCTTTAAGCAAAAACATTTTAATGATAATAATTCCTGAGATTTGTAAATTAAAGACTCCCTCCCCGCAAAGCAAAAAAACACAAAAAACATTATGTTTATGGTGGAAACAAGTTACGTATACACAAAGGGCCATATTCAATTCCAGGCGAAAACCTGTAATTGAATACAATGACGTCATTTTCGCCTATTGTAATTATCCCTGTATTCAATTACAAAGAATTTTCGCCGGTGCGAAAAGTCTTTGCAAAAAAGCGGGGATAAGTTTTCTCTAGCCTTTAGCTGGCGAAAAAAAGTGCAGAATTGAGGTTTAGAGGTGCAGGCTTAAAAAAATAGCCTGCACCCCTGGGAATGCCCCCTAAAAACACTGTGTGTAAAAAAAAGTTTAAAAAAAAAAAAACGTGACATCCCAAAACAATATTTTAAGTTTTGGGGTAAAACAAAAATAAAAAATGTTAACAAGGGGTATGATCTCGCACCAATAAATATATAGATGTTTATTTTGTTTCAGAAGGATAGTGTCTCATTTATTATCTTAAACCCATAGACCACTTAATTATTATAATTATTGATATATGTGAAGGTGCTACTTAATAATCCTATAATAATCACAATTTTTAAAGAACAAAAGAAAAATATAGGATTTTCCCAGTGCACTAATGGGGTCAAAGTATCATAATGTCCAAATATTTTTCTGAATTCATATTAAAATTTTACTTTTATTAAATGCTTCTTAAAATAATAGCTCAGTCCAAAAATCAAGGCGAAATATAATTAAAATAAAAAGATATAAGTAAAGTGTGAATACATATGAAGAAAATAATATTTAAGTGATTTAAAATACCACCTGGCGCCGGTCCGTTACACGTATTATATAATATCCGATGCTCATATGATGTAGCTATTTGTATAAACTCATAATGTCAATGTTGTTGCATTATTCATGTCACAATAACACTACCCCTCAAAGGTAATGAAGGAGGAACAGAAAAAGGGGGAGTGTATTTTTTTATGTTAATAATATAGTATCAAATTCATATAAATAACTTTCCAACTCCTGCAGTGTTATATAATATGATCGACACTCTCCAAATAATGTTGCTTTAGGTCAACAGTCGTACTTTATTCTATTAATAAATATGATAACAATGTTTAAGAACTGCTGATATTTGTTGCCTTTAACATTTAGCAACAAAGAATCTGCAACAAAAAATGCATTGGTTGGTATGTTACAATCACAAGCCCCTTCTCTGATCGTATATAGGATAAATAGTTTTAAGCTCAAACTTATGCTGCAGTTTTATATCCTATACTAGAGTGCTGCAGTATGTGTTGTGAGGCATAGACGATCTGTGCTGGCTTAGCAGACCCGTGTCTCACAGTCTCCAGACTTCCCTAATAGACATATTGGTATCACACTGTCTCAGTTCGTTTGTTAAGGCTCCTAGCCGCATCACATGTACCTCCCAACATAGAGCATCCCCCAGAGACCTGGTTTTACATATAAATATTATTTTGTGGATAACGTGTTTGGCATACAACTGTGCTACAGTCCGGCGGCAGCGTGGTTGCCGACACGCGTTTCGCCGATAGCTGCTTTATCAAGCCTTGATAATTATATTTCGCCTTGATTTTTAGACTGAGCTATTATTTTAAGAAGCATTTAATAAAAGTTATATTTTAATATGAATTCAGAAAAATAAAAAATGGAAGACACTTGTAAAATAGCTAAATTCAATCCAGAGGGGTTCCCATATATGCGGCAGGTGTTTTCTTCATTGCGGGTAGTAGCGGTAGGTGCATTTTTGAAGAATTTTTAAAATCATTTTAGGGACTTAAAAATATGCTTGCACCCATTTTCATGTACCCCAAATTTGATGGGCATAGTTATTTTTCAAAAAATAAATTGCTAAATGCTGTTCTTCACCACCTTCTTCCAGCGTATTTATGCACCTGCTGCGGCTATTTAAAAACCCGACTTCCCTTCAGCAGGCAAAAATGGTGGTACCCATAGTGAACCCCCATGTCTGGACATCTTTTGGGGGGTGATAGGATGTTTTCCTGAAAATTCTCATTTTTTTCGCAGCGCCCACTTTCGCTGGGTCCTGTTTTCGCTTCCTTTGAAATTGAATACGGGGATTATCGGGCACACGCGCGATACTTTTCCGCCTGGAAAACAGGTGAAGGAGGTGAGAAGTCCAGCAGGTGAAAAGTCTGGACTTTTCGCCTCAAATTGAATACGGGCCAAAGTATAACATATTTTATTGAGCAAGCTGGGTAGACCCAAATACCATATTTCGATTTGTATACATTGATCCGATAAGAAATATAGGGCCTGATTCAGAGCCACTCGTAAGCGGCAGTTCGTTCGCTCCGAGCGATGTTTGGCCAACTGCGCATGCGTACGGATACACATGCGCTAACCAGTCAGTGCGGCCGAAATTCATGTGCTCGCAAAATAGCGAATGCCTGCTATTTTGAGTGACAGAAAGAGGCGTATGTGGGTGGTAACAGGGGAAGGTGCTTGAAAATGGGGAGAGGAAATCAGAACGCAGGCGTGCTTAAAGGTCAAAACGGGCGTTTTATGGGTGTGCATATTTAAAACAGCAGCGTCATTGACCACGTCACTGGGTTATTTTATAGTCAGAACTGCTCGCAAAATTGTGGTAGCAAACACCAACCCCAAGAATAGCGAGCAGTTCATACCCATGTCGATGTACTCGATTAATCTAATAAATAGCGGACATGACGTAGGATGCGAGCGGCCAGGGGGCGTATCTTTCCAAAAAACGAACGCAAGTTTTGTTCGCTCGTTCAGACATAGAGGCGTGAACAGACCGCAAACAGCGAACGGTTCATTTGAATAGCCACCCCTTGTTTTAGAACGAACGACCGCAAATAGCGAGTGGCTCTGAATGAGGGCCTTAATTTCAAAATAAAATACATATGCAAGAAACTACAAAATTACATTTAGGCATTTATGATTTACAAGTTCTGACATTAAAAAAACAGATTTGTCAAGTAAGAACAGATGCTAGCAGAACTTTTCCAAGCCTGACACATGGCAGAGTGTAGTACAACAGATGTTATTAGTTGAGAAGACATAACTGAGCAATTATATCATACAGTCTTAGCATAACCCTCTAGCTGTCACGTGATTATGTAGTAAAATTGCCATGTTGGATTGCACTAAAAGTTTTGATAATTTACTCAGAATGTTTTGGCACAAATGACATGGAATGATAAACAACACAAGATAAGAACAATAATTAGGAAATGTCAGCATCCTCAAATGCAAGGCACTATTACAGTACACTAGCCTCAAAGCAACAGTAATTTCCACAGTTTATAAAGTTAGCCATATGATGTGCATCAGTCAATTGCAAAACAGAGATATGACCTCTCACCTACTGTTTCTAATAAGTAGGGATATCAAATATGTGTCACATTTGTTATTAAACTGCATAGTATCAGCCAATGTCACCTCTTAATAGGACAAAGTGTGGAGGCAGAGGCTTTAGTCAATCCTGAGCCAATATAAAGTGTTCTAAATTGTTTGTCATTGTCAACTACTGGTAGCTGGATATGCCCAAAAAATGTACTTCATTTACAAATATAATGCCACACACTCAAACGCAGTGCGAGTGTGGGAACCAACCACTTTGATCGGGAATGCGATCGCAGTGACTATGCAGACCCATCACAGAGTGATTGACAGGAAGTGCCATTTGTGGGAGGTGATGGGGAGGCAGTGTGGGACATCACAAGGGGGGTGCGGGCTGCACCTGGGTGTCACCCACTGATGGGTTACACAAAGGTGCAGACTTCCCCTCCGTGACAGGAGATGGGTGCTGCACTGTAGTATTGAGTGCAGCACTCGGCTCCGGACACTGTAAGGGGGCCGGCACTGCTAACAGAGCAGTCTGCACATCCTGCACCCCCTGCCCCCCCCCCCAGTAAAAAGCACAGGAGTCGGGACTATGGGGTTCAGGCTGCGAGGCCACACCCCTTCCCACATGGCCACGCCCCCTGACCAAGAGGCCATGCCCCTTTTTGACATCGCACAGCTACGCCATGAGCACAGCATCCCTCCCCACACCAGGTAACACCGTGGGGAGGGACACTACTGGGGGGGGTCAGCAAAATGCAGGTGTGCCAGTGCATTTGAATGCCTTGCAGGGGCATGCAGAAAACATCCACTGCGATGCCGTGCACAGCTTTAATACTCATAGTGTGCGACAAGGTTAGCAATCTGTATCTCCTTCGTGTTTTGGATCTGGACTTGGTTTTGCCAAAACTGCCCTTGCGTGCTCTAGTTTTGGTATTGGATCTGTATTTTTTATTTTTCAAAAATTTATAAAAGCTGCTAAAATCACATAATTTGAGCTCTTTTTGTTCCTGTAGTATTACTAACCTCAATAACATTAATTTCCACACATTTCCAGTCACTTTTGACCACCTCACAGCTCACAATATTGTTTTCATCCGGTTTAGGCCCAATATTTGCCCCAAGCTAGCTGGCTGACTAAGCTAAGCGGCAGCAGTGGGCGGCACAAACACGTGGCAGTTCAACTTCCAACATGGTACATAAGGACACATTTTTTTATTAATCAAGAGGCCTGAGGAAGATGGAGTATGTATGTAGTTGAAGGCAGGGACAGGAAGGGTTGATTGGTAGTATATTGAATTAAATTTTTTTATTCAAAAGCAAATTTATGAGGGAGGAGGGGAGAGCATGTGTGAACATTATGTCCCATGTTTTGCCCACAAAATCAACTTTGTGGTTCAGAATATTTTTTAAAATAAAGGGGCATGCAGGAGATGCTGTCTGTGGCCATAAACATTTCTGGAAATTCTTGGCTTTCAGCAACCGCATGTTAGATTGCAGCAACTGTGGCAGTTCAACTTTCAACATGGCACATCAGAAAACAAATGTTTTTATTATTCAAGAGGCCTGAGAGAGTTGGAGTATGTATGTAGTTGAAGGCAGGGAAAGGAAGATTTGATTAGTAGTAGATTTTATTTAATTTTTTATTCCGAAGAAAATTTATGAGGAAGGAGGGGAGGCATTTACAAAAAAAATTGAAATCATTCACATCAATTCTTGCCCCAGAAGAATCTTTGAGCACTATGCCTGCTGCTGCTGGGAGTGGATTTTCATCCCAGAAGGGGACCAGGAAGACTACTAGTAGTATTTTTTAAAAAAACAATATACTGTTAAACAATCCTTTGCAAGTGGGAGCAAGTATGAAAACAGTCACCCAGTTGTACAGCAGATCACTGATGCCATAACATCTATGCTGGTATTAGATGTGCATCCAATATCCGCCAATAATGCAGTGGGTTTTAGACAGTTAATTGAGGACCTGTGTCCCCGCTGCCAAATCCCATCTAGATTCTACTTCACTAGAAAAGCAATTCCCAACCACAGTGACATTAAAAAACTTAATTAAAGACCTCCAAAATGCCGTTGTACCCACTGTCCACTTAACCACAGATATGTGGACAAGCTGAACAGAGCAAATGCAAGATTACATGACTGTAACAGCCCACTGGGTGGGTGTATTGCCTTCAGCGGCAACAACAGCAGCAGCACAGAATCTAAGAAACAGCAGCTCATTCAGAAGCAGGCTTCTCTGTATATCATGGGTTTCACTAAGAGGCATACCGCTGACAACCTTTTAGAAAAACTCAGGATTTGTGATTTCTGACAACGCAACCAGTATTGTGAGAGCATTACAGCTGGGTGAATTCCAACATGTCCCATGTTTTGTTCACGTAATCAATTTTTATTTTGTAAATGACAGGGTTGTGCAGGAACTGGTCTCTGTGGCCCAAAAAAATTTCTGGACATTTTTGCCGTTCAGCAGGTGAATGTAGAAGATTGCAGAACCTGCAGGAAATTTTGAATTTGCCCTGCCACCAGCTGAAGCAAGAGGTAGTTACAAGGTGGAAACCCACCCTTTATACAGCATGCCTCAGAGGATGGAGGAACAGCAAAAAGCCATCCAAAGCTACACAGCATACTAGGACTTAGGAAGAGGAGGGGGAATGTACCTTACTCAAGATCAGTGGAAAATACTTTCCATGTTGTGCAAAGTGCTGAAACCCTTCAAAGTAGTCACCTGTGAAGAGAGTTCGGACACTCCCAGCTAGAGTCAGACTGTTGAAAAAGCAGCTTGAGAAACTGAAGGAGGAGCTGAAACAAAGTGATCAAGGACTTCTAAATCAAGTCCTTTATTCACTTCACCAGGAACCAAGGGTTGTCAGGATCTTACAATTCGATCAGTACTTTTTGACTACTGTGCTGAATTCTATGTTCATGTCATACTTTGTGCCTTTCTTCCCAAAGGACACAGATGTGAAGACATGCAAAGACCTGTTGGTAAGCATATTGTCAGCTTACATGGCACATGATGCAGAGATGGCTTCTCCTTTAGTATCTCCAGCAAGTTCATCTGCCGAGAGAAAACTAAACTTTCCTAAAAGACCTACTGGTGATGCAGATGAGTCAACACAACCAAGTTTTGACATCTCGTCAGGTCTGAAAGAATTGCCTACAATAAGTTTAAGGTTCCTACCTCTACTTACTCTGGCTATACAAAGGGTATAGATGGCTTGATAATTGTTGTCTGGATTTGGGTAGAAATAATTCCACACATAAGAAGTGGATTTTTTTGTCTTGTGCCCAGGAATAACAATGGGCTGTTCCTTTTCATGGGCAACAACTGTTTCATCCACTGATGCCTAATTTACACAACATCCTCATCATCAACATCCTCAACATCATCAACATCCTCATTAGCATCAGCTACACAAATATCCTGCTCTTCCTGGTGCACTTCCACAGAAGCATCCTCAATTTCTATGTCAGCATGTTCACTTTTGCTTACATCATCATAACAGGCAGAACCACTAGTCATAAATAAGACCAAGGCCTTAGCCTTTTGTCTCCACTTCATGTGGTGAAAGGCATATTGCCAATTTTATGTCTTTCTGAAGCCAACTTTCCCTTTGATGTTTTTCCTTTACCACTGTAAAAGATTGGTTCTTTGATTATTGATGCCCTGACTTAAGCCCTGTATGCCCTTGGGCATCGGCTTTAGTAGAAGATGTAGACGTACTAGTATCATCAAGACTGGTGGCATTGGCAGTAGTTCCAGCACTAGTATGTGGTTCCTGCTCTCCTCTGAACTGATCGTTCTCCATATCAACAAACACGAATCAAGTGGGGTAAAGCACACGTCAATTTGTACCAATTTTAAATATTACACTGTGGTATCAATGACCTACAATGTCACAATATTTTTTATGAATAAGAAAATAATAACACACTGCGCTACCACTTACAGTGTCACAAGATTTTTTTATGAGTAAAACACTGCGCTACCACTTAGTGTCACAAGATTTTTTAAGAGTAAAACACTGTGGTACCACTTACAGTGTCACAATATTTTTTAAGAATAAGAAAAATAACACACTGTGCTGCCACTTAGTGTCACAAGATTTTTTATGAATAACAAAAGAATAACACACTGTGCTACCACTTACAGTGTCACAATTTTTTTATGAGTAGAACACTGCTCTACCACTTCGTGTCACAAGATTTTTTATGAATACATTGCGCTACCACTTACAGTGACATAATATTTGTTGAATATTACACTGCGTTTCCACTTACAGTGTCAAAAATTTTTTTATGAATACACTGCACTACCACTTACATTGTCAAAATATGTGTTGAATATTACACTGCATTTCCATGTAGTGTCACAATATGTGTATATTACACTGCGGTTACACTTACAGTGTCACAGTATTTTTTTATGAATACACTGCACTACCACTTACAGTGACTCACAATACATGTTGAATATTACACTGCGTTTCCACTTGCAGTGACAAAATATTTTTCATGATTACACTGCACTACCACTTAGTGTCAAAATATGTGTTCAATATTACACCGTGTTTCCACTTATAGTGTCTCAATAATTTTTATGAATACACTGCACTATCCCTTACAGTGTCACACAATACGTGTTGACTATTACACTGCATTTCCACTTAGTGTCACAATATGTGTATATTACACTGTGGTTACACTTACAGTGTCACAATATGTGTATGAATATTACACTGCGGTCTGACTTTCAGCGGCACAGTAAAAAATAATAATAATATATTACGCTTGGGTAGAGCACAAAAACAATTATGTTATTTAGCTTTTATTAGCTTTTATTTATTTTTATACTGGGCACCCTTGGATGGACAGAGTGCCCCTGCATGGACACAGCAGCCCCTGCCCTGGATGGACACAGCAGCCCCTGCCCTGGATGGACACAGCAGCCCTCCTCGATGGACACAGCAGCCCCACCCTGGATGGACATAGCATCCCCTGGATGGACACAGCAGCCACTGCCCCTGGATTGACACAGGAACCCCTGGATTTACACAGCAGCCCCGGCCCTGTATGGACACTGCAGCCCCTGGAGGGACACAGCAGCCTCTGCCCTGGATGGACACTGCAGCCCCGCCCTTGATGGACACTGCAGCCCCTGGATGGACAAAGCAGCCTCTGCCCTGTATGGACACAGCAGTCCCTGGATGGACACAGCAGCCACTGCCCCTGGATGGACACAGCAGCTCCTGTCCTGGATGGACACAGCAACCCATGGATCGACACAGCAGCCCTGCCCCTGAACAGACACAGCACCCCTGGACAGACACAACACCACTGGACAGATACAACACCCCTGGATAGACACAGCACCACTGGACAGACACAGCACATCTGCTCACTTCACTCTCCATAGCCGGAGTGAAATGGCACCGATGACCGGGTACCTTTATAGTAACCGAAACTCGCAAGAATCCGACATCGGGATGATGACATTTTGCCTCGTTTTGGGATCTGAGTCGGATGGGAAAACCCAAGCCGGACTCGGATCCCAACCCTGATCGCGAAGTTCGGGTGGGTCCGGTTCTCTGAAAACCGGACACGCTCATCTCTAGTTTTGTTGTTTCTTAACTGCTTCATTTGATCCATTTTCTGACACAAACTTGTAGCAGATAGTTTCAAGTAGAGTCATACATAAATACTTTAGCAATTTTTCAAGTAGTCACTGCAGCACAGTGGTGTTTCAGGAGTAGCAAGGCAGTATTGCAGCACCAGCTTAGCAGTATTGCATCATTGTATAATCATAACATACAAATCATGTTTAAATCAGACTTGCCTACTTTTTTATGCAGGTTGGCGACGATGGGGGCAGGGCCAGACTATCTGCATAATCAGGGCTATTTCACACCTGCTGGGCAGTGTTTTGCTGTGTAGTATTTTTAATAATGCATGAAAACAGCTGGGTCCTTTCAGACGGCACGGACACTGTGTTACAGCCGGCAATATTCACTGACCAGGACAACCGCCATGCCATGTCTCTGCCGTCACTGTAAGTCAGTGAAGCACAAATTCCAATGTTTCCTTTTACATACACACCGGCTTTTTTTGTATCCGCCCACAACTCCATCTGCTGCTGCGTCATACTTGCCTACACTCCCAGAAGTCGTGGGATGCTCACGATTTTTCGGGTAGACACCCGCACCTCTGGAAGTGTAGGCAGATCTCCAGCATCTTGCCCACTTTCTAGTGAAGCTGGCAGGATGGGGAGATTTGATGGGAAATTTGCGGGTCCGTAGGGAGGGGCGGTGATGCAAATTGTGTCTTTTAGCTACGCCCCCTCCTCGCAGACCAACAAATCACGGACTTTCCCGTGAAAGGGGTGGGGACTAATTACGACATCAGCCCAGCCCGCCCCCCAAACAGGCTTGCAGGAGTAACTCTTCGGGCTGCTCCCAAAAAGTATTTTCACGAGTCGGTAAGGATGTGCTGCGCATACCTACTACTTTAAAAAAACAAACCACAGCATTAGAAACGGCTCAAAGCTGTTGCATGTGAAAGGCACTTATTGCTGGAAAAAAAACATCTGGCTTTGGACATTTTTTTGCTGGCTGGTCAAAACCGGCAGTTGTGAAATAGCCCTTAGGTCCCGCCACCTTACGTTTAAAATCCCATGAACTGCACATATTCAAATAGTCTCAAAGGATTGCATCATTAGGCTCCACCCCCTACTCGCGGACTGATGATTCCTGGGCAAATTCTACCCATTCTGACCACTTCACTAGGAAGTGGGCAGAATGTGGGAGAAGTGCCTACTCTTCCGGGAGTGCGGGGGGTTACCTGAAAAATCATGAGCCTCCCGCAGGTTCTGGGACAATAGGCAAGTATGGTTTAAGTCCTTCCTCCATCACAGACAAACACAATTCAATTACCAAGCTGCAAATGGGACTTAAGTAACCAGGTATGAGGGTCGGTGGAGTCACCACCTGAATCCCAGACGTTTAACACCTTCCTTACATAACTCAGTCTGTCACTTGGCTACACAGTGCAACTAGACCACACGTTCTCAAACTCAGGACCCCAAACAGTGCATGTTTTCCAGGTCTCCTCACAGAATTGCAAGTGAAATAATTAGTTCCAACTTTGGATCTTTCAAAATGTGTCAGTGAGTAATGAATACACCTGTGCACCTGCTGGGTGACCTGCAAAACATGAACTTTGTGGGGTCCTGAGGACCGAGTTTGAGAACCAGTGAACTACACTATATAATAATATACAAAATAACAGGAATATCAATATATGCAATCTCACATATTTTTCGTAACTGTTCAGAAACAGAAATATAGAGAATATATACATTACAGAAATCTGTACTATATATAGATACTTTGAAAGTAGATTTTTTTTCTCTTACAATTTTTTTAGCTCTATTTGGTAACATGAGAGAAAAAAACATGGGTAATATGGTGCTATATTCCACAAAAATAATAGACCCCAAGGAGCAGTCGAGGGCTTATCTAGGGGATCCAAGCCAGTCAAGGAGGAGTATGGCCTGGGTGTGCAGAGCCGTAACTAGACTTTTTGGTGCCCTGTGCCAGAAAGAGCATTGGCGCCCCCCAGATTTTTCAAATGGACATAATGCACCCAAAAAAGGGCCATGGCTTCATAGGGAAGGGCCAGGGTAGAGATAGGGGAGGCCAGGAGATGCTGGGGATGAAATAAGAGGAATCTACAAGCAAGAATGATAATAAACGGAAATTTGACATGCCCAAACAGCGCCCCCTGACCTGTGGTGCCCTGTGCAATGGCACCGGCCGCACTACCCTAACTACGGCCCTGTGGATGTGCGAAGAATTTAACACAAATTTTAATGAAAAAAAATGGGGATTGGAAAGTGACCATTTGCCCCTGGATGAAAATGTAGCCTTAGTGCTCACAAAGCTCAATCTAAAGGACCACGGACGGATAATACAGTATGTGATGTTCTTAAAGTAATGTACATGCTGCTTGGACTTCATATAAGATACACAAAGTACCCATTCTTTTTGTGCAAAAAGGACAATAGGCCTAATGAAGGGCCAAAACTGGATCAAAAAACAATGGACAAGCAAGGCTTATTTAAAACTGGTAACAAAAATGTTATCCGGGAAATTTTGGTTGATCCCAAAAAAGCCCTCCTACCCCAGCAATTTCTGAGTAAGGTCAGACCTGTTGTAATTGTGCGTGAGGGGCTGATGTTACTCCATGCTCCCGATGTACAGTATAGGCAAGACAGCAAGGTATTACGGATGTGCGAAATTGCTAGTGGGTGTCTCTATGCCGACTTTGGGCGTCTTTGTACTGGCCTTGTGATTTTAGACATTAGCATATTTTCACAGCAGACCTGCATGCGTAATCGCAGCTGTGATCGCAATAGTGATCCGCAATGAATCAGGCCCAATGTACAGAATGCATCATAACCAGTCTGTCTCCCTAGGGGCTAACATTATACAGATGGTCACATACCCTTCTCCTTCACATGGGAGAGCAGTATACAGACTTCTACAATGCAGCTACTGTATGACACTCTCAGCATTGTATTCTGCAGGCCAACCCTGTCCTACATGGCTTCTATAGCCACACTGCTCCAACAGTGACCTCCCTCTAATGACTGCTATATAACGGAGTCCTCTTCTCCCTTAACCGAAAATCTCCATGTCATTGGAGACTCCTAATCCCCCCTCTCAGCAATACCTTTGCAGAGTGCTGCATGATGAAGACCTCCAAGGACAGACTGGGGCTGTAGAATAGCTCCAGCAATGCTGGGTGTTTGGGCGCACCTCACATGGGCTTGCCTCACAGGAGCATGTCACGAGTCACAGGGGCATGTCCTCGTGGCATGCCCCAGTCTCTCTGCATGCCAGCCGAGCAGAGCCCCGGGATATGGAACTACTCAGCCGATCAGAGCCTCATTTTGCGGAACTACTTTCGAGCCAGACCTGCCCATCAGGCCATCGCCCCTTCTGACATTTGCCAGAATGGCCGTGAGACCTCACTGGCAGGGCTAGATTAAGCCTTCTGGGGGCCCAGGTACATAAGACAGGAGGGCCCTCCCACTCTTGTCAGCACATCCCTCTTGGCTGTGCCTGCTATGCTGCTATGTGTGTGCCAGACACACAATTATCTCTCTATCAAGTTCTCAAGGAAATTCTCCACCACATAATAGTATAATAACAATTGATGGCACAACTATCTCTTCTAGCCCCAAAGTGCACTGTCTTGGAGTTATCCTGGACTCCTCCCTCTCCTACAAACCACATATCCAGAGCCTCTCACAGTCCTGTCATTTCCATCTCAAAAATATTTCCAAGATTAGACCCTTTCTCACCCAGGATGCCACCAAAACCCTCATACACTCACTGGTCATATCCAGATTGGACTACTGTAACCTTCTCCTTTTCTGGCCTCCCCAACTCCCATCTCTCTCCTCTCCAGTCTGTCCTCAATGCTGCTGCTCGACTCATCTTCCTCTCCAAACGCTCTACATCTGCCTCCCCTCTCCTACAAGTCCTCCACTGGCTCCCCTTCCCTTTTAGAACCCAAATCAAGGTTCTCACACTTGCTTACAAAGCCCTCACCCATTCCTCTCCCATTTACATCTCTGATCTCATCTCCCTCCACTCTCCTGATCGCCCCCTTCGCTCACTAATGCAAGCCGCCTCTCATGCCAACTGATTACTTCCTCCCACTCCCACCTCCAAGATTTTGCCCGTGCTGCTCCCAACCTTTGGAACTCTCTCCCTCTCCCCATCAGACTCTCAATCCTTCAAATGAGCTCTCAAGACCCACTACTTCATCAAAGCATTCCAGCTCCCATCCTAACTTGCTTCAACATGCTCCTTCTTCCGTTTACCCCATCTGTGTCATACCTGTTTGTCTGCCCCTCCCCTTTAGAATGTAAGCTCTTACGAGCAGGGCCTCTACCCTCTTGTGCTTCTCCTTACTTTACTTTCACCTACTTCTTACCCCCCACCAGGGCACCTAACACCTGGTTGCTAACGCTCTGTTGCATATCTAGGTGTTATGGTCACTTCTGTATCAATGTGTACTATCCATGTCCTTGTCCTATTTTGTACTGTAAGTCAGTTGTCAAATTATTTCTTTATGTACTTTGTAAGGGGCTGCGGAACACTTGTGGCACCATATAAATAAATGATAATAATAATAATAGTCAGGAGGAGAATTCTGAAACATATTGTATGTAGTGCTAAATGCTGCAATCATTGACCTGGAGGGGCATCCATCTCCCAGACAGACAGTATAGCATGGTTCCAACTTCCAATATTACTCACCTCCTGAAGTATACTGACTCCCACGATACTGGCTGCTGAGTAAGAGGGGCCACTAAGTGCAATCGCAGTCTCTCTATTATTCTTCAAGCCTACCGGCTACACACAGAGGCACGCTGAGTCAGCTGTGATTGGAAGCTGACTGAGGCAGAAAAGACACATGCAGCCCTG
The DNA here is from genome assembly GCA_031769625.1 of Taudactylus pleione. Taxonomy (NCBI): domain Eukaryota; kingdom Metazoa; phylum Chordata; class Amphibia; order Anura; family Myobatrachidae; genus Taudactylus; species Taudactylus pleione. Next base: position 6,851,076 of record JAUIMM010000020.1, read on the forward strand.
GCTTCAGCATGTGCAGCACCTCCTATCATGCACCAGAGCAGCAAAAATCACAGGGAAAATGGTGGTGGCCATTTTCCCAGTGACTTGCGCATGCGCAGTAGAGATGTCCCCGGGAATAAGGCGCAGGCGCCATTTTCCTGGAGACTTGCGCATGCCCGGTAGATTCTGGAACCAAGCCAGAATCTACTGCACTGCCAGAGATGGGGGGCCTGCACTGTGGGCCTGATTCAGCTTGGATTTCAGTTGCTAATACACATGCAATCGGCTGATTGTTGCGTTTTGGGCATGCATCGAAGTGCGCATGCGCGAGCTGGTCACTGCGATCGGGACTGCGATCGCAGTGACTATACAGATCCATTGCTGAGTGACTGACAGGAAGTGTCGTTTGGCAAAATGCAGGCATGCCAAGGCATTTGAACACAATTACATGGGCGCGCATAAATTATCCACTGTAATGCTCTACGCAGCATGAAGCCTGATAGCGTGCGCTGTAGCAGTTTCTGAGTAAGGTCAAGGCTTGGGCAAGTCTGCATGAGGCTGCGATGGTACTCGATTATACAGATGATTTTGCAGTCTTGCTAAACATTACAGTTGTGTGTAAGGTAAAGTGGCCATCCTTATGTAGTGCTGCAGCGGCATAGCGATCGCAAAGGATTAGCATACTATCGCAGTTAAACTGCGTGCGTAATCGGAGCTGTGATCGCAATAACGATCCCTGCTGAATCAGACCCTAGGTCTGCACAAGGTCTCTCTCCAAACATCTCTCTGGGGGGGCCTATTCATCATCGAAGGCTGTATGGCCTCTGATGACGAAGTTTTGAACTCGCTGCGAAGGATACTTAAGTATCCAACTCACAGCAAGGGAAAAGTGACATCGGAGCAATTCACCATTGCTCCAGTGAGGGGACAACTTCTCCGAAAAGGTTAATATTGCAGCTACTTCTGTGGGATTCGTTTGGGGTGCGGTGCCCCACGGGTTTGGTGTGGCTGGGCTGCTCTGGGGTGGCACAATTTAACACTTTAACACCTTCAAATTATATTTTTTTCTCTTAGTATATCTATATATTTTTTTAATCTTTTTATGCATTTTAATTACACCTTTCAATTATGTATCACCTATTAACACATAGTTTTTGCTTTATTCTTATTAAAACATACTAACACCTTAGCCTATCACTGGTGTGCTTCCCTGCGGTAGCTGGCCTTCGCTGGCTTTTTGGGGTACTGCACCCCAGACTCTGACCAAGTATTAGGGACCTACAGTACCAGAGAAGCTGTGACATGACCTGGAGGCTTAGCCATAATTTTGCAAATATATGCAACTGAGATCTTTGAATTATCTACCACCATGTAGTTTTTAAAATTTTATTGCTGATTTCATTCTGAGTGCTGGGGGATTACTTTTTGTTGTTTCTTGTATAGGAAGGAGCGGGAATCTGAGAACAAGCACCACTGAAAATGGCACTTGTTCTTGGCAGCAAACTCCAAAAACTTTCAGTTTTCGGAGTTTGCTGAATACCAAAGGGGACCCCTCATGATGAAAATGTTACGAATTACGCTGCCTACTCCATGTGACACCACAAGAACCCAGCTAGCGAGATCTTCCGCCAATAATAACCGCCCGTTGTTCCCTTAGAACTAGGATACGTTCACCGGTACTTAGGCAGCCGCCTGGACTTATGCTCGAGGTAGTAGTGGCTCACATGGAGATACAGGTGAATTCAATAGGTAAATAATGTACAGTTAGGACTGACACAGTTGATAAGGATATCGATGGTCCAGATGTTGTGGGAGTACAGTTTGGTTTTTTGGACAATAGCTTGGGGGCCGATGGTGTGGTAGCTGTGCCGATGGTGCAGCAATGGTGCGGCAGTGATGCTGAAGGTGCGGCAATTATGCCGATGGTGTGGCAATGGTGCCGATGGTGCAGCTATAGCCATAGATAAACAGTCTAGGCTTAGTAAATGGCTCTGAGAGCCGATGGTGCGGCAAGTGTGCCGATGTTGCAGCAATGGTGCCGATGTTGAGGCAGTTGCCATAGATAAGCACTCTAAGGTTTAATAGTGGCTTTGAGAGCCGATGGTGCGGCAAGTGTGCCGATGTTGCAGCGATGGTGCCGATGTTGGAGCAATTGCCGTGGATAAACAGTCTATGGTTTGATGATGGCTTTGAGAGCCGATGGTGCGGCAGGTGTGCCGATGTTGCAGCGATGATGCAGATGTTGGGGCAATCGCCGTAGGATGAACGTTGGCAGCACGGGAGCTGCTGGATACGGCTAGGAAGCCGTTTGGAGATAGGTGGTAACACGGAAGCTACTTGGAGCGGCCTGGAAGCCGTATGATGAACGATGGCAGCATGGGAGCTGCTGGATATGGCTAGGAAGCCGTTTGGAGATTGGTGAACAGAACAGGAACAACCGGACTGTGCAGCCAGGCTGAGGGAACTCACAAACACTCTGTAATGCAGCCTGTGTCGCCCGGTTGACACAAGCAGCTGAGATGGTCTAGGCTGAGGCCTAAACAGCAGACAGGTGGATTCAGATGCTGCAGTAACACATAATGAAAGCAGTGAGGTGGAAACACTGAAGGTAACAAGATAAATGCGGACAGACAGGACTGTGGTATATTACTGCAGGGCTGAATGGAGACAGGATCCAGATTCAATAACCAAAGTACTCAGTAGACCGGCAAGCACTAGGAACTGAACACAGCAAACATATACTGGTGCTGACACAGTATAACAGGAAATGAGATCATGGCTGGGTGTATACTTTTGAGATGCAGGATCCAATCACAGACCATTCCTGAAGAGTGATTCCTAATTAAAAGGCATGTGTGTACCTGCTCTGCAAGGAAATAGCTAGTTAATTAGTGAACACATGAAACAACACAAACACAGACAGACCTGAATGACAAGCAATGAATTGACACAGACAAGACAGGATTTCCAGCTTCCTGCAAAAAGCCAGAACAAGGATAGGAAATGATGCAGTATCCCAGTAACAACTAAGACTGGGAATGCCACCAGGTGATTTGCTAACCGCAAATCCTAACAGAATGGCCCGGTAGCTTACATATGGGGAAACTGGTTACTGGGCCATTTATTGTTTGCTCTCTCCGGACCTCACTACTTGTCTTTTTTCTTAAGTGTTAGATGGACATTGTGGCAGCCACCATGGCCTTGCCATTCTCCCCTGCCAGAATAGCGCAGGTGCAGTCTACCTGGAAAGTGGGTATGGCCTCACAGTAAGGGGTGTGGCCTGAAATGGAACACCATATCTACGAACCACAGCCTTGTTGGAGAGGCAGTGGTTGATGGCAATGGGTGACAGGGGTTGGCAGTGGGTGACACCAGAGGAAGGCAGCGGGTGATGTAGATGATGATGGGGATAGGCAGTGAGTGACAGGAAAGGGTGATGGGGAGAGGCAGTGGATGACAGGGAGAAAACGATGGGGAGAGGCAGTGGATGACAGAGAAAGGGTGACAGGAGAGGCAGTGGGTGACAGGGAAAGGTGACGGATAGATGCAGAGGGTGATAGGGAGATGGTGACAGGAGAGAGGTAACAGGGAGAGATAGTGGGAGATGGAGAGGCAGTGGGTAACAGGAAAGGGTGACGGGGAGAGGCAGTGGGTGACAGGGAGAAGGTGATGAGGAGAGACGGGTGACAGGGAGAAGGTGACAGGAAGAGGCAGTGAGGAACAATGAAAAAGAGGGCGATGTCTTAGAGAGGAAGAGTGTGATAGTAGAGAGACGGTGATGGGAAGATAATGATGCAGGGGAGAGGCAGAGAATGACGGGGGAGGCAGTGAGTGACAAGGAGAGAGTGGGTGATGCCAAATAGAGGCAGTGGGTGAAATCAGGTAGAGGGTAAAAGGTAGTGGTTGACAGGGAAAGGGGAGGTTTGCGAGTGCCAAAGGGAAAGTGGGTGTGGCCTCATAGCAAAGGGTGTGTCCTGAAATGGAATGCCGTATCTACGAGCAACACCCTCATTGGAGAGACAGTGGGTGATGCCTGGGAATGGGTGACAGGGGGAGGCAGTGGGTGACACCAGAGGGAGGCAGTGGGTGATGTAGAGGATGATAGAGAGTGGCAGTGGGTGATGCCAGGGAGAGGGTGACAGGCAGTGGGTGGGTAGAGGCAGTGGGTGATGCCAGGTAGAGGGTGAAAGGTAGTGGGTGATGGGGAGAGGCAGTGGGTGATATATAGGGGGACACTGGGCTGCATGAGAAGGGGCAGTGAGATGGTGATGGGAGGGAAGGCATGCTAGACTGGAGAAGAGGGTACACTGGGCTGAATAAGGGGGGACACTGACTGGACTGGCTGGGGGGCTTCTTGCTCAGGGGCAGTGGGCTGGTTGGGGGAGGAAAGGGGGGAGACACTGGGCAGGTAGGGTGGAAGACACTGGGATAGGGGGTCAATTAGATGGTGGAAGACACTGGGCTGGATGGGGGGAACACTTTGTGAATGGGGGCACTGGGCAGGATAGGAAGGGGGCAGTGAGAAAGAGGAGGAAGGGGGAATACTGGGCTGAATGAGGGAGGATCAATATAATTGGACTGGCTGGGAGGTTCTAGGTGGGGGGGCAGTGAGATGGGCACAGTGATTGGTCAATAATGGTGGGGGACACTGGGCTGGACAGTGCCTCTGAGACATAGGGAGCAGTCAGAGGTATGTTAGGGACATAGGGGCCTATTCATCAAATCTAAACTTGCATTTTTAAGCTACTTTTTACAATAATTATGTATCCCTTGTACTCATCAAAAGGCTTAATGCAGGAGATATACTAATATCTCCTGGTTATGTCACTCTCAGTTACTTTCCGCACTCCCCGTATAACAATATGGGAATGTCAAAATTCTTGTATTCATCAAAGCCCGAAAATCTTAGATTTTCGGTAATTGATTATGTAAATATACGCCATCTCCAGACGGTGTACAGCACCTGAAAGCACTCACAAGCTGCCGTTCAGACGGCAGCTTGTGTTATACTTACCTGCTTTCAGCATGGTCCTTCTCCGGCTCTCCATCACTCCTTCCTCAGGTTTCTGGCTCCAGCTGTACTGTGTGTTCACCCTGCTGCTGCATGCAGTGGCGGGGTGAAAATTAAAAAAAAAGTCTGCAGCACCTTCTGCTCGTCCCTTTGAAGCTGCATGTAGTTAGTGTCGACCTTGAAGGGGGAGCTGACCAAGGCAATGCCAAGGGGCCAACTGGTTCTAGAAAAGACCATTAAGGTCCTACAAGGGCATCAAAGATTTGTCCGGAGTATCGAAGAAGTCGGGAAGGTACGGCTCACAGATGGCAAGCCTGTCAGGCTGCAGTCCAACTCAGAGAAAAACCCGTGGGAAAAACCCGCTGCGGACCCAATGGCCGAACCTATGAAGCCTTGATCGAGCCATGACTGATATTGGCCAAACACGATGTGGTGATGGCCAGCGCACTAGTGACGGTGGAGAATGGGCAAGTCCCAGTACATGTACTAAACCCCAATAATCATGCAGTCAAGTTATATCAGAGCCAAAAATTAGCAAAACCCCTGTGGACTGTGGGCCTGATTCAGACCCGCTCGCGAGGGCAATCCGACACTCTGGGTCTTGTACCAAAGGGGGCATGCTGTTGAAGTTGAGTGATAGCACGCCCCCTTTGGTGGGCGGGCTGGGGGCGTGGCTGCCCAGACGTAGGCATTCCCATGGGAACGCCTACCATCTGGGGCCGGCCCCACTGACATCACAAGTGATGTCAGTGGGAGTGCTTTCGGCTCTGTTAGAGCCGAAAGCACTCTGGGGCTTGCGGCAACGAGACCCTATCACAAGGGTCTCGTCACAAGCCCGATGGTTGCGATGGTCTTGACCACCGCAACCATCTTCCTGGCTGCTCGCTATAACTGTGGGTGGTCACCCACAGCTATGCGAGCGGCCAGGAGGCCGATCTAAAAAAACAAAAGGCCGGCCCTGATTCAGAGCAAGCGCTCTGTCAGAGCGCCCGGCTCTGAATCAGGCCCATTGTACGGATGCAAAAAGTTATGAAGGACCGCATCCACCCCCAAGGGAACGGCACTTGTGAAAGAATGAACCAGACCCTTATAAATCTACTACGAACTGTTCTGCTCGAACAAAGGCCAGAGTGGCCCACCTTGTTGGCTGAATTAATCTTTGTGTACAATAACACTCCACATGGTTCAACGGGATATACTCTGTATTACCTGCTCTTTGCATGGCTGGGAAAACTCCCAGCCGATCTTCAGCTTGACCTCCACAGCAATACGATCCTGCCAGAAACCACATGGGTGCAGGAGTAGCAAAACAGATTGCAAGAAGCTCAAGCCATAGTGTCACGGTGCATGGACCTTGTTAGAGAACGACAGAAACAAAACTATGATACCTGTGCTAATGCGAATCCGATACCCGTGGGAAGCTGGATACTGAAGAAAAATAATCGCCGCCATAGCAAATTGGACTCCCAATGGGAACTCACCCCGTACTGAGTGGTAACGTTAGTCCATCGAGATCAACTCAAGCGCCACCCCGTTCAGTATGAAGAAGCCGATGCAGGTGGAATAACTACCATAGAATGCTCATCCCGAACCAACCAAGTTGCTCCTAAACTGCAGAGTGATCCTTGGGAACTGTTGGTAGGCATGTATAGCCCTCTCCTGTCCAGTCATGTATACCTGGGACAGAGTGGGTCACCGCAGATTTCAGAAGATGTATCTGTTCCCGAAGCTCAAGACACAAATTGAGGCCCTGAAGAGACTGTTACTGGCCCCATTTTGAGATGTTCAACTAGGAGCACAAGAGGGACACTGCCCGTAAGGTACATGGAAATTTGTTGATTCTCTTACGCTTGATGATTACATGCTCGCTTTACTTGTTATTGAAATGTAATACTGTAATGTTTATGATGCATGGACTTTTTATGCCTCAGTTTAGTGATGATTTGCAAAGACTTTGCTCAAGAGTTTACTTGCGCGAGGGCACACATAATTGAAAGCGGGGATGAATGTGGTACCCCCATAGAAATCTGTGGAACTACAGGTGCCAGCATGCTTCTGCAGCCAGCAAGGCAATGCTGCACACAGCCCACATCTACAGAAATTACAGGGACAACATGGGTTAATGCAGCTAGGGACAATACAATGTTGCCAGCTGCAAGCCTCCTTACCTTCCCCTAATTGGATACTCTGAGAGCGGGAATCCCAGGCATGGAATGTTGCCCCGGGCAGAGAAAGGGATTAAAAATGGTAGTATCTAAATTCCCTTCACAGAGAGGACCGTGACATCATCAACCAGTGTCCAGCATTATTCCCTACCATCCAAGTGGGCATAGAGGGGGAATATAACCATGTGGCGAGTATAGCGAGCCACCATGCCCGAAGCGTGGTGAGCACAACGAGCCTGCGACAGGGACAACTTTCTTGCTTAAGTGGGGTAACTTTCTTGTTTAGCTGGCCTTCATGGGCATGAACTGCACTTCCGTCCTCACTCAAGTCACTTCCAGGTCCTTAGCAAGAAGGGGAAATAAGATCTACAGATTAAATATGCCCTGCACCTGAAGGGAGCTGAGTAGTGCAGAGAAGAGCCAGTGTGGAGAGACAGCGTTGTTGATGAGCAGAGAGTTACTGATTAGTACAGAGTATCCAGCTGCAGATCCTCAGCTTCACATGCAGCCTTGCGGAGAGGCACAGAGGGAGAATACAGGGTGAATGCTGGCAGCAAGTAAAGAGGGAGTCCCATCGACACTTGTAACCACACAAGTGCAGAGGAGACTGCCACAGCAACAGGGGAAACCCCTGCTATCAGCACTCAGACAAGAGCTGATGCAGAGAGGGAAGCCCTGCACCTAAAGAGTGACCCTGCAGCCTGATCCAGTAATGCATGTGAGAGACCCGGTGAACCAGCACACCTACCAGGACTGAGTGAGTACCTACCCACACCACCCAGTATTGTGTACTGACTCCTGACCAAGCTAGTAGTAAAGGGAGACAACTAATTTACCTTTAGTTGAAAGGAAGCAGATTCCAGTCTGTGTTGGAGAACGTTGCAAGCTTTTGATAAGACCCTTGAATTATCCTAGGGAGAACAGTGGACCTCATTCAGAGTCGGTCGTTGCGGCCGCTCGGTGGTACGCCATCGATGTTCGCTAAACTGTGCATGCGTAAAATTCACAATGCGTGTGCGCAAACTAGCTATTACGATCAGAAATTGCTCTCTCCTTGAACACAGCCAAGTCGTTAGTTTGAGTGACAGGATGAGGCGTTTGTGGGTGGTAACAGGGCAAGGTGCTTGTGAATGGGGGAGTGGAGATCCAAACGCTGGCGTGCCTGACTATGCAAACAGCGTTTTATGGGAGTGCATAATTAACTAAGTAGTGTCATGGCACATGTGACATGGGAGGTTTTTACACTGACTTGATCGTAGTGCTTAAGAGAGGGTATGGTCAACCTTAAGCTCTACTAACAGCTCCGATGGTCTCGATTAATCCTTATGAGCCCGGAGATGACGTGTAATGCGAACGAGAAGGGGGCGTATTTTTAGTCTTACGGCCGCATCCTCCCTTTGCTCGTCCAGCTAATGATCCCATCTTAACGACGCAAGTTGCGTGTGCTTCATTTGCATATCCGGCCCCTTTTACCTTACGACCGAGCGGCCGCAGCGACCGACTCTGAATGAGGTCCAGTGTCCTTGTCACTCAGGATCATTCCCACTACTGTGTCTTTTGGAGGAATTAATCTTGCATTTAAGGGCTTTATGTATATGCATATACATCTCTTCTTATATTGGGATCTCCCACCCTGAGCCAGTGGCAAACGCAGGAATTTGAAAGGGGGGTTTCCAAATACAAAAATATATCTATCCACAAATATATATATATACATATAGATATATATATATATCTCCAAAAAACAAACGGCACTAGGACACTAGTGTAAAGAACAATAGCTTGTATTGTAAAAATATCAACAGTTTCGGAGCTCTCGCCCCGTCATCAGGACCATACAAACTGTTGATACAGTGAATATATATATATATATATATATATATATATTGTGACACAGTTAGGTTAGGGGGTCCCTCTCCTGGGTAGAGGACTCCTTCCTTACACACACACAGCAGCAGGGAAGCAGCACACCAGTCTGGATGCAAGTACTAGCTGGTCGGCGCCAGTCTTTATTGTACAATGTCAGAAACATAAAGAAAATATAAATATAAATCCTAGCCCTGTCGGGGCACTAACTTCACAGGTAGTTCCCTCACTACCAGAACCTGGCAGGGCCTAATGCCCTCTCCAGCAACAAAAGCACAGCACAACACTCACGGTTAGGTTTCCAAGTGTCTCTGAGCAAACTCCCTGCCTGCTCTCCCAGGTGAGACAATCAGCCCTAAACAAACTAGGCTTATATTGGCCACTCTCAGGTGGAAAACTAACAATCCTGTTACCAGGCTGCGAGAACCAAAACCTGGAGTGGCCGTGGGTGGAGCCCTCCCTCTCTTCTCATCCACAACCCCCAGGTCCCAAAACCGGCTTTTCAAAAAGCCGAAACTCAAGCCTGCTACACTGCAGACTTTCTCCTGGGGGTTTAAAACACAAAAGACAGGAATCTGGGACAAATGTACCTGCCACAGACCACTTTACCAGTGATCCTATCACATATCCCCCCCCTTTGTTTCGACCTGTGGGGCGGAACAACTGAAGCCCCCAAACAATGAACGTGTGACAACGCGTCAGCATTGGCCAGCTGGCTTCCTGGCCTGTGTTCCACTGAAAATGTAGAAGTTTGTAATGCCAAGAACCATCTTGTAATTCTCGCATTACTGGAGGGTCTCGGACGGCCGACAGTACCGTTCTATCTTTCCAGGGCTTTAACAGATTTATATGGTATATCTGTTCCGGCTTTCTTTTCCCCGGCTGGTAAACTTTGTAATTGACCTGCCCCACTCTTTCTAAGATTTCAAAGGACCCTTGCCATTTAGCCAAAAGTTTATTTTCCACAGTGGGAACCAATACTAACACTCTGTCCCCAGGAGCAAAGCTGCGTAACCGAGCATTGCGGTTGTATACCCTCTGCTGTGCCTGTTGAGCCTGTTCCAGGTGCTCTCTCACTATCGGCACTACCGCAGCAATTCTCTCCTGCATTTGAGAAACATACTCAATCACCGTTTTGTAAGGACTAGACTGCCCCTCCCATGTCTCTTTAGCAATGTCTAGTAACCCCCTTGGGTGTCTCCCATACAACAAGTCGAAGGGTGAAAACCCGGTGGAGGACTGGGGAACTTCTCTTATGGCCAACAATAAATACGGCAATAAGTAGTCCCAATCCCTACCATCCTTGTCGACCACTTTCCTAAGCATGTGTTTTAACGTCTTGTTAAACCTCTCGACCAGCCCATCGGTTTGGGGGTGATAAACCAAAGTTCTTAACTGTTCAATTTTAAACAGGCGGCATAACTCTTTCATGACTTTGGACATAAACGGTGTACCCTGGTCAGTTAGTATCTCCTTAGGTATACCCAGCCTGCTAAAGACATGAACTAGCTCTCTGGCAATGGTCTTGGTTGCCGAATTGCGCAACGGGATCGCTTCCGGGTACCTGGTAGCGTAATCCATTATGACCAGAATATACTGGTGTCCCCTGGCAGACTTCATTAAGGGTCCAACCAAATCCATCGCTATTCTTTCAAACGGCACCTCTATGATAGGCAATGGAACTAGTGGACCCTTAAAATGTGGCCTGGGAGCATGATACTGACACTCAGGGCAGGATGCGCAAAAGTCAGATACCTCTTTATGAAGCCCGGGCCAGAAAAACCTCTGCATTATTAGGTCAGTGGTTTTCTCTACCCCTAGATGGCCTGCCATTATATGACCATGGGCCAGATCCAACACTGTTCTTCTGTAGGCTTTGGGAACTATTAGTTGTTCCACAACATCTTCCCCCTTCTTAGTCACCTGATATAACAAATCCTGACACATTGCCATGTGGGGATAGGACAAAGGACTATCAGGGTCTACGGGTTTACCATCAACTACTTTTACATTCTCCCTGGCTTTTACCAAAGTAGGGTCATTCAACTGCTCCACGGCAAAGACCTCTCTTCTGACCTCTAAATCAGGCAGATGATCACCTGGCCCAAAAACACTTCCCACCTCAATGGGAGGCACATCAGTTGGCAGGCCACCGTCATGTTCCGCATTCTCTAGTTCGCCAACCATAGTAGAAAAAGGGAATAACTCTGACTCAGAAGAAACTCCCTCCTCCACTACATCGACAACCTTCTCAAATGGATCGGCGTTGTTCACCTCTGGAACAAAACGGCTTTCCCACAACTTCCAGAAGTGAGCAAAGTCTCTCCCCAATATTGCAGTGTACACCAGACCATGCACCAAACCCACAGAAACTATAGCAGAGCCACATGGTGTCTCGATGTTCACCTCGGCCATAACATAATATCGAGTATCCCCAGGTATGCAGGTCACACCAACAGTTTTCCCTGTATGCCTCAAGGGGTTCACCAGCTCAGCTTTTATAAGTGTCACCAAGCTACCAGAGTCTAACAGTGCCTCTACTCGGTTGCCATCTACAGTGAGTACACACATGTGCTTATCAGTCTCAGCCTGCCGGTCAGCCGTACAGGCTATCTGTGCAAAGAAAGACCCCCTGCGGTAGACATGAGCAGTATCACATTGCATAGGTTCAGTTGTAAGTGCACAATTAGCGGCAATATGGCCGAAGCCACCACATCGGAAACACTGAGTCATATTAATGTCTAGTCGTTTACGGGGAAAGAACCTTCCCGGGCTGGCAGGCCTGTCTCCAGGTTCTACACCCTCAGTCTTACCAGTGTCTCTGGGAGTTCGCCGGTGCACCATCGGGGCTCGGTGGGGCATACTCATCAGCTCCTCAGCCGCCACGTACCTCTCCACCAGCTCGACCAACTGGTCCGTGGACTTAGGGTCTGCATGGCTCACCCACTTGCGCAGAGTCACAGGTAATGATCGCAGGTACCGGTCCATCACGACCCTTTCCACGATCTGTGGTCCTGTCAGCGTCTCAGGCTGTAGCCATTTTGAGGACAGATGGACGAGGTCATGCATCTGTGAACGTGGAGGCTTGTCCTTATGGAACTCCCAGCGGTGGACCCGTTGGGCACGAACAAAGGTGGTGACTCTCAAGCGAGTTAGGATCTCCTGTTTTAGTTTTTTATAGTGCTTGGCATCAGCCAGGCATAAGTCGAAATATGCTTTTTGTGGCTCCCCAGACAAAAAAGGTGCCACCAGACTTGCACACTGCTCCTGGGGCCAACTCTCCCTTTCGGCCGTTCTTTCAAATGCGGCGAGATAGGCCTCCACATCATCGCCCGAAGTCATCTTTTGGAGGAAGTGACTGGCTCGTACGGAGTGAGTGGTGGTGGGAGGACCAGTATTAACATCTCTGGGCCGGGCGACCATGTGCTGTACCACCTCTTTTATGGCCTGGCTGTTTTCCGCTAAGGCCTGGTGGTTTTCCTCTAAGGCCTGGCGGGTTTCCTCAATGGCGACCTGTTGAAGTCTGTTAGATTCCTGTTGAATTCTGTTTGTCTCCCGCTGAGCTGCTGTAGCTTGAAGCAAGGCCTTAATAATGTCCTCCATTTTGTCCTGGGGTGTAGGTTGGAAGCTGAACCTTGCCTCTCTGAGCATTGGCTGATGCCTCCTCTATGGGACTCCAAGGACACAGTGTTATTTCCACACTCACAAATTGGGTGTCTGTCCCTTTAATTTTTAAATGGAAAGTTTTCCTCTTGCTGCAACTTCAGTGTGTGTGGGTGCCCGAATTCTCCACCATATTGTGACACAGTTAGGTTAGGGGGTCCCTCTCCTGGGTAGAGGGCTCCTTCCTTACACACACACACAGCAGCAGGGAAGCAGCACACCAGTCTGGATGCAAGTACAAGCTGGTCGGCGCCAGTCTTTATTGTACAATGTCAGAAACATAAAGAAAATATAAATATAAATCCTAGCCCTGTCGGGGCACTAACTTCACAGGAAGTTCCCTCACTACCAGAACCTGGCAGGGTCTAATGCCCTCGCCAGCAACAAAAGCACAGCACAATACTCATGGTTAGGTTTCCAAGTGTCTCTGAGCAAACTCCCTGCCTGCTCTCCCAGGTGAGATAATCAGCCCTAAACAAACTAGGCTTATATTGGCCACTCTCAGGTGGAAAACTAACAATCCTGTTACCAGGCTGCGAGAACCAAAACCTGGAGTGGCCGTGGGTGGAGCCCTCCCTCTCCTCTCACCCACAACCCCCAGGTCCCAAAACCGGCTTTTCAAAAAGCCGAAACTCAAGCCTGCTACACTGCAGACTTTCTCCTGGGGGTTTAAAACACAAAAGACAGGAATCTGGGACAAATGTACCTGCCACAGACCACTTTACCAGTGATCCTATCACAATATATATATATATATATTTATATATATAGATGATGGACAGTCAGTTCGGCATGACACAGACACACTCTAACCTGGACAGACACTCACAAAGACACAAAGACACACACACCAATACAGACACTGACACACATGCAGACACACACACATCTTTCATAGAAAAACATAAACACAGGCACACAAGTACAGCATCAGTTAAAAAAGAACACCCTCACTGGCAACCCCTCCCCCCGATGGCAGTAAACCCCAGCGCTGGCAGTAATCCCCCGCCGGCAGCTGTTCCCCCACTGGGCACCCCCCCACATAACTTCACCTGTGGCTCCGGGTGCAGGAGAAACCACCGGAAATATAGTCACCCGGCGGCAGCTCAGCCTGGCCCTCTGGCAATCATTGCCCCATCAGAACTTCCTAGAAGGAGCTGCACACTGCCACACCAGCTCCCCCTACAGTCAGCCAGCCCAGCTCCAGCCGCAGCCAGTAAGAGCAGGCACAATTGCCTGAACTCCGGCAGCTCCCTTCAATTAAATAAATAAAATGATGTTTAGCTGTGCGGCGATGGAGCGGTGGCCAGGGGGGGTTTCTAGGTACTCAGAAACCCCCTTGCGTGCGCGTATGTGAGCTCAGGTATACCGAAACTATATCCCATTAATATTGTTACAGTGAACTGCCTTGGTGTTATATTACAGGAAACTTACTAAATAAATAGTGATATTGCCAATATATTGGAAAAATTATTTCTTTCTTGAATGTAATGTCTGAGAGTGATGTATACTATTGCGTATAATATTGGAAAGTCACTCATGTTATTGTGTGATCCATGGTGTGTGTAAAAGTGGTTCATAGATTGAGTATATTGATACACAAGTGATTATTGCTAATTTTTGATGAGTTGCATATCCAGTGTTTATATTGTTTGTCATTGTGGTGCACCCATCCTGTGGGCAGTGTTCCTTTACTCAATTTAATTTCTTTCATGCAATTAAAACGACCTCACGGAGGCCTTGCACGCCATACCAGAGACAGGTATTGTACTTCCATAGCTCCTCCATCATTAGCGAACCTGAAGTGGAAACAATTCGGCTGAAGAATCAAGAGGTTAGTGAATTGTATACACACCGTCAATTATTCCTACCAGGGTATTACAGGAGCACACATGCATCCTGCTCACAGCTCCCACTGCCAACAATGAGATCAAGATGCCCAGCATGTAACTTACTCTGGACTAGGGGTGAGCGGGTTCGGTTTTACTCGGATTTACTCAGATCTTTAAATGGCATTTTATTGGCTAGCGCCTATCATGTGTTTTGGATAGCCAATATAATAAATCCGAATTTGCGGTAAAGTGGCGATATGAACCGAGTAAATCCGAGTAAAACCGAGCCTGCACATCCCTACTCTGGACCAGCTCATCCACCATCCCAGTAATTTACAGAAATGTTTTTCCACCTGGTTGGGTATAGGATCTCGGCGGTCAGAATCCCAACACCATCAGGTAAGTACCCTAACCCTTACCCCTAACCCTCCCTCCCTGGTGCCTGAACCTAAGCTCCCCCTAGTGCCTAAACCTAACCTTCCCCTTCCCACACCCTAAACCTTAGTGCCTAACCCAGAGGTTCCCAAACGCGGTCCTCAAGGCTCCCCAACAGTTCAGGTGTTAGAGATATCCATGGTTGAGAACAGGTGACTTATTTAGTACCACAGTCAATTTGATTTAACCATCTGTGGTCAACCAGGGATATCTCTAAAACCTGAACTGTTGGGGAGCCTTGAGGACCACATTTGGGAACCTCTGGCCTCAGATCCGGCCCTAGCCAATTTGGTGCCCTAGGCACAATTTTGGTTGGTGCCCCCTAGCAGATAATCCTACCAGAAAAAAAAATTATATATATATATATCGATAAGGGGGTGAGGTGGCACCCAGGGGTTTTATATAACCAGGTAACAAAGCTGCTCAGTCAAGGCAGTGTCATTCGAAATATCAGATTTATTAATCTTTTTCATTGATGAGTGCCGGATGCCTGCAGATATAGATATATAGATGTATCCCTGATGATTGGCTGCGGCCTGAAACATCGGATTAAAACTTACACAATTTACATTAAGACGCTGAGTACCACTAAGGAGGGCACCGATGCATCTTTACATGAGAATTACACAAAAGAGTGCCACAACTTTGCTACTATATTTTCTACTTATATCTTGGCACCCACTGTTGTTATTTTACTTGGGAGTGCCCATTTCGCCTACGAATATATAGTACTTAAAAAATAAAACACATAGGCTTCACATCAAAAAGACAAACACATACTAGCAGGGTTACATATAGGGACATTTATACACATACAGGCAGGGTTACATTTTGAGACACACAGAAGGGTTACATATAGAGACATACACACGCATACAGGCAGTGTTACATATAGAGAGACACACTTATAGAGACAGGGAATCAGTATGATTTACCGCCGGCCGCATGGAAGCCCGGCAGCGGTGAAGATCCACACTGCTAATTTCAGTTAGTATCGCTAACCTAATTCCCTACCCTAAATCTCCTTTAGGGGTGCCTAACCCTAACCCCCCCCCCAAGTCCTAACCCTAACCTCCCTCTAAGTGTCTAAACCAAACCCCCCCTTTCCCGCAGTCTAAACCTAAGTTTCCCAGGGATGCCTAACCCTAACCTCCCCCTGGGGCTGCCTAACCCCCCCTTCCCCTAGCTTAAACCTACCGTGGAGCTGCCTAACCCTAAGTCCCCGCCGGGAGCCCCCAACCTAATCCCCCCCCTCCCGCGCAGCTGATCCGTGCCAGGCGCCTGGCTTACCTTCGATCGGGATACCGAGCGTCAGGCTCCCGGCGTAGGTAAAATGACAGGTGTTGGGATATCGATGCCTGTCATTAGACCTATGCCAGGATTAGACAGTCGGGATGCCGACGGTCGGCATTTAGACCGTCGGCATCCCGACTGCATACCAGAGACAGGGTTACATATAGAGACACACAAGATGAAGGCTCTGGTTTAGTAAACAGTGGTAGTATAAGTTGTGGGTGAAATGGTTGGTGAGTGCAGATGTGAGACAGTGGATGGTGAGCATAGGTGGTATGCAAGAAGCTTTTTGGACATATAGCCCTGCCTAGACCATCAATTACATCACGCTGAACACCTCCTCTCTCACATACCCACCCCTTCAATTGCATGACACACCTTCCCACCACTGAAAATCCTGTCTGACCCACATGGCCCCAGGTTCCCCCTGACATGCTCCCTCCGCATCCAGGTATTTCCCACCTGTATGTCTTAAATAAATACCCTTAGCATCTGCCTCGCTCTAGCAGTATGTTTGCAAAATGCTCCCAACATCTGCCCCCCTGGCACCATGTTAACCACATGCCCCCTGTGCCCTAAATATCTGTGACATGCCCCACTTTGTGCCCCAAAATAACCACAACATCTGCTCCCTAGCAACGTCCTCCCAACATGCACCTTGTGCCACAAATGCCTCCAGCATCTTTGACATACTCATTCCACAGCAGGTTTTCCCTCAAATGCCCCATGCACCAAACTCCCCTGGCATCTGTCTGTCTCCCCAGCAGTATCTTCTTCACATACCCCCTGTGCACAAAATGCCCCCAGCTGTCCCCAACTGCATTCTCCACTTATGCCCCTGTGCTCCATATGAACCAAAAGTCTATGACATGCCCCCTACACAACAATGTGTTTGTTACATATGGACTTTGTGCCACAAATGCCCCCAGAGTTTGTGACAAGGCTCCCACAGCAGCATGTTCCCCATTTACCTGGAGTCTCCCTGACATGCCCCCTCGTGTAGACTATATGCAACAAGCATTTGCCACCCATCTTCATCATGTTCCCAAATAGAGACGTACACCGCGCAGTGCCAATATAAATGGGTGTGGCCTCACGGGAAGGGGCATGGCCTCTTGGGAAGGGGCATGGCCTTGCGCCCGAACCCCCGTGGTCCAGTTTCTCCTGGGGGGGGTGCCGGAGGGTGCAGGGTATAATTACTGAAAATTATCTATTACCGGTCCCCTAAGACCCGGCACCTGCCTGCTGCCCCATCACATTTCCTCACTGATACCCAGTTTTGCAGCACGCTCCTCTTTGTGATGCTCTCTGCTGCCGCATACCTTACCATACCCCTGAGTAATGCGCGTTGGGCTGGCTTTGCTGTCACTATGATCCCACAGTGACCTGACCTAGTCTGCACTGCCTTCCAAATGAGGGAGAGGGGAGGGGGGCTGCAGAGCCGAATGCCCCTAGGCATTTAAGTCGCCCCATGACATTTGTTTAGAATGCCTATGCCTAGGGCCGGCTCTTTCTGGCCTAACCCTGTCCCTAGTGCCTAATCCTAGCTCCTAACCCTTCCCCTAACCCCAGATACTTACCTTTGGGATTCCGGCGGTTGGGATACTGGAGCCGGGATCTCAATGCTGTCGGGTTCCGGCGCCGGTATTTTCTACCATGGGCTGTTTGCCTATTTCAGCACTGCACTTGAAGCCGGCGGCACATGCATGGTCACACTCTCAGGGTATTTTTGCAAAAATACCCTGAGAGAAGCTCTGTTTCTCCATGCGACATTTGATACATCCTTGCGATGTATTCATATATCACAATTTAGGGAGAATTTATCACATCCCAACTGCATCTGACATTCAGATTTTGATTGTGACATTGACATAAAATTATATGATAGAGCACACAGACAGAGCAGAAGTCAGTCAAAGGGTTTCAGGACTCTAAGCTGAAAGCACAGCACAGATATTAAGGGGCTTATTTATCAAATAATATTTGTGGCATATCCACTGAAAACACCCGCTTTTGTAGTATACCCGTAAATGTTAAGTATCAGCTGTATGTATAAAGGAGAGGCAGCAGCAGATATCTCCGATATATGTGCTGCGGTCCCTCAATTCTGTAGTCCTCGTCCAGAGGCACAGGAAGTGGGTGAGGGCGTGGTATCAGGCAGTGCCAAATCCAGCACAGCAGGCAGCAGGGACAGCACAGCACACCGCGGGTGGAGAGGTGGCTGTCCAAATGCACGTCTAGTGGATGTGTGCCTTTAGTTCTGGAAACAGGAAGAAATCTGTTAAATCATTTTAGAAAATAACAAATAAGTTACAATAAATCTTGTATTAATGTGTACCTTTAGGTGAGTGCTGGCACCCTCTTTCTGAGTACCAGTAGCTTTTATTTTTATAGATAAAAGCACTGCCAGCGCCATTAGTAAAATCCCTCTGAAGTGAATCCCCATTTTCGGTTTTTAGTTCCTGTGCACCCGAAACCAATATAACCAACATCATTGCGTCCATCCCTCTGCTCCAGCAATAGTTTTGCCACTGTTGCAAAAGCTTGTACTTTGCTGACAACCAATTGCAGCTGCAGGACCCATACACAATTTTTGTAACCCCTTCCTATCCCACCCATAGGTGCAATGAGCATGTTACATGATAACTGCATACAACTTAAAAATATAGGAACTTTGGACCTGATTCAGACCCTCTGAGCGATTTTCGCCCCTCTGCGCATGCGTATAATTTGCAGTGCGCGTGCGCAAGCCTGTCTTTGCGATGTGATTTTAGTTGCTCGTAAGCCACTATCAGGTCGCTACTTTGAGTGAAAGTGCCTTTTGTGGGTGGTAACAGGGGAAGGTGCTTGTAAATTTGGGGAGTGGTGTTGCGGACACAGGCGTGTCAGGCCGCCAAAACGCAATTTAAAGGGTGTGCATAATTAGCAAAGTAGCGTCATTCTACACGTCACCTGCATCTGTTTCAGCCAGCACTGATCGCAGTGCTTGCGGCGGGGTAAGGCTACCTCAAGGGCTGCGAGCAGCTCTGATGGCTCTCGATGTTACCGATTAAACCTACAATTCCTGGAGATGACGTGTGTTGCGAGTAGAAAGGGGGCATCTTTATACACTAGCGAGCGCTCAGTGCCGTAGCTCGCTAAGACATAGAGGGCGTCCTTACGCCACACAGTGCGAGCGCTTAATTTAAATATCCGGACCCTTTTTGCCAGCAGCGGCCGCCTCTTGCGATCAGGTCTGAATTAGCTCCTTTAGGTTCCCACTATAAAAATATAATTCAGTTTTTCCAGAGAAATTGTGCTGTGTACGTAAGTAAAAACAGAATGTTTAAGTTCTGTGCAAAGAAAAAGGCAGCACTGTGCTGTACAACGAGATGACAAATAAATACAATATAACTGTGATAGACATATGGTACTTGTATTGTCCACCCACATACTATGCAATAGAGGTGTAGATAGATAAGTGTTGAAATGGGCTACGTGGGAAGCCATGCTGCTATAATATTGCGTGTAAACATAGAAAAGTATGTGCTTTGAGGAGCATATTTTGATGAGTGAAGTAATAAAGAGTGATGGGAAAATGGCATTTTCTCAGAAGGCAGATGTGAGTGCTGTACATACAGAAGAGGTAGCTGAGCTAGGTATAAACATTTCTTGAAGGTTTTTAGCAGATCTACCGTAAGGGCCAGATTCAGAGATGTACGCAATGCAGATTTTTACACAGATCGTATGATTGTTTGCCATTGTTCGCATCACCCACACTGTGCAGACGCAGCGACTATTTTGCGATTATGTTCACACAGAGGCTCCATTTGCAAAGTGAGTGATGGGTAGTCAGCATTTGGGGGATGTAGCCGGGGGTGGCTAGGCAAATGCTGGTGTGTCTGACCATTTAAACGCTATTTCATCAGCTGCGATCACCTTCACAGCATGAGAGCTCTCTGTGTGTCAGGAGAGACGCTGTGTTTGAGACAGGTAAGACTTGCGGCATATGCTGCATGGCTGCCTAAGCTACATCAATGTTACTGATGTTTGCGCTGTTGCACGTCGTAGGACGGATATGAGAAGGCAGCAGTGGGCGTCCCTAAGCTCAGGTAAGCCTTTCTAAACATTAGCATATTTTCGAAGCTGTGTTCCGTGGCCATATAGGTAAAAGTGGAAAGGGACAGGAAACCATTATTAGTAGTTATTAATAAAGCATCTACGTATTACAAATCACGTTACATAAAATGTTTAAACATTCCATCAGTCCCTGCCCAATTGGGGCTTACCATTTATGGGCTTGATTTAAAGTTGTACGCAAACCTGATGGCTGCGTACAACTACGATTGGGGGGCATTTGGACCTGTACTGTGCATGTTCCGATCTCTGCCTGCGATGACGGTCTCAGTACCCAGTAAGCCGCAGCATGTCACCTAGGTTGGGGAAGGGGTGGTGACAGAAGCAGGCAGTAGGTGTCTATTTACACAAGACGCCTTCCGCGACATTAGCATATTTTGCATCTGCACTGCGTAATGCGAATAGTGTACAACTTTGAATCAGACCCAATATTCCTTACCACTAGGGTTCATTTAATAAGAAACTATTAATATTTAACACAAGTTAAGGTGCGTATCCACTAGCAGACTGTGAAACGATTGAACAATTACGACATTGTAATCGTGCAGTCGTTACACGGTCTATGCTGTGCCTACACTGAACGATCAGTCGCTCAGTGTAAGCACCCTCCCTCATCCCCAAACATGGCCAGTCTGTCGTTATCTGCAGATTGACCACCATGTTCGGGCGATGATAGATGTCAAAAACGACCAGCGGGAGCCCGCATTGCTGGTCATTTTCGACATTAAACTGCCCGATTTGTGCCCAATTAACAAGCGATTTAACGATAACGATGTAGTTATCGTTCAATCACTCTGTTTAATCGGGTAGTGGATACCCGCCTTAAGTTACCAGTATGTTTTAGGAGTGTGGGATGAAATCAGAACACCTGGGTGCATGAAACCCAAATAAACATGGGTAGAAAATACAAAACACTGTACACATAAGTCCTTGGTTTTTAAATGAGTCCATGCTGTGAGGCAACAATGCTAACCACTGTGCCACTGTGCTTCCCTATAATTTGAATCATGTGATTTAGCATCCAATGAGATATATGCAGAGAAGAGATGTAGGCACCTAGGATAAAACTATAACATTGCCATGTTGGTGTGCTTTTTTGTTTGAAATGAAAACACAGTAAACTTATTTGCATTAATTAAAAATATTGCGTCTATATCTACCTAAAATGTATAATGGAAACTGAATATACATTCACTCTATATTTCCTATAGCTATTGAATAAACAAATTCTCTTCACAATGCAAAAAAGGAAAAATATTTGAATGTATAACAAAAAGTAATTGTTGGCCATTGCAAACAGTGTTTCATAAGTATTGTGTAATTTGGATATTGTCCATTGCTAAAGATGAAAAATAAACCCCTCTCCTCTCCTCCGCTTTAAATAAAATGACACTTAAAGCTTAGACTGAATAGATTAAAATATTTGGTATTTTTTAATAAAGGACTATTAATAAAATCATAATTTTTTTTCAATTATGTACATTGGTTTTTTACAAATGTAGCCAGTCTTTAACACATGAACTAGATTAGTGGCAAGCACAACTGTTACATTACAGACATACACAATTATCTAATTACTGCTAAATATTTATAGACACTCTAACCCAAGTTTTGACTGTTGTATGTAAAGCTGGGTATGTACAGCGGGATATATATATTGTTACATGCATAATGTAACAACACTGCGTCATCCGTGGCATCGTCCCACCTGATGTGCAGCACATGAGATGGGGAGATGCAACCACACAATTCATCAAAAGATGAATTTTGTTGATTTGTGGTACACACTACAGATCGGTTTATATATTGTACAGTGTACCCCTAGTTTAAGAAGAGATTAACTTCTTGTTGCGGAACTATAGCTTGAACAAAGGTGTTACTAATGCAAAGTAATCTAAACTCTGCAATATTTTCCTGTCAAGTACTGTAATTCTTGTATCTCATAACTTATGTTTTCTGCCAAAGTTATTAATGCTTGATACTCCTCTTGCATTGCAACAGCATATGTGTGCATGTGTGTGTGTGTGTGTGTACCACAGTAATAGGGAGAGCACAGGTCAACAGTAGCATCACATAGGGGGGAACCCAATTAGCAGGGGCTGGCTGGCAACTTTTAGCCTGGGGGGCAAATGCATGCAAGCGGCCCTGGCAGAGGAGTAGCGTGTAGCCAAGGTGCCCGAAGAATGTGCGTGCTACGGCGCCGCCCCCCCTCAAGTGTTTCAGGGAGGAGGCGGGTCCATATGGGATTAATGTAAGGTAAAAATAAAGATATGGGGCAGCTCCCTGTCGTAGTGCCCCCGTGTGCCACAGGAGAGAACACCCTTATGCAGGCCTCCAGTAGTGCCCCCAGTAGTGATCCCCCCTATGCAGTGCTCCTTGTGCCCCCAGTAGTAAGCCCCTTATATAATGCCCCCAATAGTGGTACCCCCTATGCAGTGCCCCTTATATTGTGCCCCCAGTAGCAGTCCACCCCCCATGCAGTGCCCCCAATAGTGGTAACCCTTATGCAATGCCCCTTAAATAGTGGCCCCAGTTGTAGTCTCCCCCCTATGCAGTACCCCCAGTATTGCCCTTTATATAGAGCCCCCAGCAGTGGTCCCTCGATGCAGTGCCCCCAGTGGTAGTCCCCTCCCCTATGTAGTGCCCCTAGTAGTAGTCCCCTCCCCCCTATGCAGTGCCCCTAATAGTAGTCCCCTCCCCTTGTAGTGCCCCTAGTAGTAGTCTCCCCCTTGTAGTGCCCCCAGTAGTAGTAGTACCCACTTGTAGTGCCCCCAGTAGTAGCCCCCCCCCTTGTAGTGCCCCCAGTAGTAGTAGTCCCCCCTTGTAGTGCCCCCAGTAGTAGTAGTCCCCCCCTTGTAGTGCCCCCAGTAGTAGTAGTCCCCCCATTTGTAGTGCCCCCAGTAGTAGTAGCCCCTCCTTGTAGTGCCCCCAGTAGTAGCCCCCCCTTGTAGTTCCCCCAGTAGTAGTAGTCCCCCCTTGTAGTTTCCCCAGTAGTAGATCTCCCCCCCTTGTAGTGCCCCCAGTAGTAGTAGTCCCCCCCATTGTAGTGCCCCCAGTAGTAATCCACCCCCCTGGTAGTGCCCCAGTAGTAATACCCCCCTGGTAGTGCCCCCATAGTAATCCCCCCCCCTGGTAGTGCCCCCAGTAGTCCCCCCCCAGTAGAGAGAGACTTAATAAAAAAATAAAACAACACTTACCTGAAACTCCCGCTCCTGGTCCCGACGCTTCTACCGGCTCCTCCAGCCGCTTTGCATTATGGGAGAGACGTCGTCATGACGACGTCTCTCCCGTTACCCACTGCGGGAGCCGGAAGATGGCTCCCGCAGTGGGAGCAGCAGCAGCCGATGAGAGTCTGACAGACTCTCTTCCGCTGCTGATTACAGCAAACACACAGCTGCCGGCTCCGGCGGCTGTGTGTTTATGCTGTGTAGCACTGACCGAACTCCGTCCGGTCAGCGCTACACACGCGGTGCAGTCTGTGTCACAGTGACACAGACGGCCCGCATGATGCTGCGGCCGGGGGGCACATGGCACCCTGCCCCCCGGCGCAGCCTGCCACTGCCAATTAGCAAGAGGTTTACCTCGCGGTGCTTACCCACGACTGGCAATTCAATTAGCGGGTTTAACCCAGCATGTCATTTCCCCTAGGTGGACCTTTCCTTACAGCTTCAGGAACTGCGAGGAAGAGTTAGCAAGAAAAAGACATCATCAGGGTTTTCGCATGTGGGGAAACCCATTATGTGGAATCAGTGGGTTTCTACACAATAACCCCTGATTTACCATCCAGGGAAAATGCTATTTCATTGAATAGCATGGGGGGCTAATTGGATTCCCTCATTGACCGTACACAAGTCACAAGTGCAGGCTCCCATACAAAATAATGTAAGCTTAAGTGAGAAATAGTTTACATGCTATGCCAACATTGAGTGGTCAATTTAACCAGAGCTATGGGTCAATGACACAGTGATAGGTATTAAAGGGCAAGTCGTAACCAAGTAGACAAATGTGCCCCAGCAAGGGATTGGAAATCAAGTAGATTGTGGTTCTTAAGGAGCAAAAATCTCACATGGTATAGAACTACCAAAGCTGAATCATAGCCCTGAGATGGCACAGAGAGATAAAATATCAAACAAGAGTTGGTCAAAGTATGAGAAAAAAAGTATCACCTTATTGGTACAACAACATAATGGCCACAAGGTGATAGTAGGCATACAAAACAGAAGGTACTGTATGTTGCATGGTAGCTAGGTATTAAAGGCACACTACAGGAAAAGTAGAGTAATTACAAAATAATTAGGTGGCCAATGTCCCAAACCTGTGAAGAATGAAGGCATAATATCCACAAAGGCCAAAACCCCAGGAGTCTCCCACAGGTGCATGGTCCATGGCTGGTTGTAGGGCTAGAGACAGGTGACAATTGAAGTTGGGCAGTCTATTTGAGAAATGTAGGCAGGAGCATGTATGCAAAAAAATAATGGGTGTGAACTATGGGTGACGCTGTAGGGAGAGTAAGTTCATCTAAAAATGACAAAAATACAGGGAATCCACAGCAGATTTTGGCATATTTTCCCCTTATGGGTCAGTAAGAAGTAGAAGAGTTTGATATCCAATTGCCTCTGGAGAACAGGCTGGAGCCGGAACCTTACATTCCAAAGAGACAAGGGAAAAGGTAAAAACTGTCACTCATCCTGGACCTGACTGTAGATGGTAAGGAACAATTAAAGAGCTTGAGTCAAACAAACTAAGGGGCAGTTAGCAAATAGTATGATCATTGGAGAAGCTCTTCACAGGGGTCGGGAACAACAGGGATGCGGCTCAAGAGTAGCACTATAAGCTGTTTGTAGTAGGAATGGCCATTGACCATCATTGGTTAGCAAACTCCTATCAATATTGGCTAACTACTATAGGACACGGAGTGTAAACTAGCAATAACAAAGTAACACAAAATAAACAATGAATGGGAAATTCAGACTAAAGGCGGTATTCAATTGTTTTAGCTCCCCTTCATGCCCGACTGAGCTATTCAATTGATGGTTCTGTTGGGAGCGATCAGCTGCCGGCACCATTTTGGCGCAAAAAAGGCACTTTTTACGGTTGCGCCCAGCAGTTTGGTCGGGTGTAGCCGTTTTATGCGGCCAAACCCGACCTCTTTGAGCGCGATCGACGTGAAGATCGGCATCAATTGAATAGCGCCCTGCAATCTCCTGTCACTTTAGACGGGAGATCGAGCTCACTAAAACAATTGAATTCCACTCAATTGGAGAGATGTACTAAGCTCTGGAAATGATAAATTGAAGAGTGATAAACTACCAGCCAATCAACTCCTAACTGTCATGTCACAGGCTGTCATGTCGACAGGTTTTCCAGAGCTTAGTACATCTAACCCTAGGTAAGCTATACACACAAGAACACTGTAATGTCCATTAATATAGGGAAACTCCGGGCAGAGAAATATGCAGGAGAAAGTCAGTTGAGAGAATGGGGAAGGTACTGGAATATCTATACTACAGGAATGCTGGCCGAAGCAAGACCGTGCACAAC
Source organism: Taudactylus pleione (assembly GCA_031769625.1). Classification (NCBI taxonomy): domain Eukaryota; kingdom Metazoa; phylum Chordata; class Amphibia; order Anura; family Myobatrachidae; genus Taudactylus; species Taudactylus pleione. The sequence goes on from JAUIMM010000020.1 coordinate 6,876,977, forward strand.
TCCTAACACAATTACAAAGGAGTTCTTAGCTGGTACCTCAAAGGTAATGTAGAAGGAAGCAAGGTCATATGTGTCCCAGAGGACCGTTACAGTGCACAGAGTTGGTAGAAGGAACTAGTGGACCAGCAGGACTTCGGGGCTGAAAGAGTAAGCTTTTCTCTGTCCGATTCCAAAATATAAACACTGTTCTACTCTAGGGCACAGTCTCCATCAGCATCTACAGTTTTCTGAGGCAAAAGTCAGCCACATATAGTATGATGGAGATAGATCAGATGAGCTTAGCTAAAAAGCGGCCACTTTGGATGCATCACCGTTGAAAAGTCCACCTTGTGTAATCATTTTATCCTAACATTTTATAGCCCTACTATATTGTATAATGCAATAGTCTTCTTAAAACAGCTATAAATTAGCATTGCCTTACAAAACAAAAAATTACTTTGCAGACAGAATTGATGGTTGGTAGCGCAGCCAAATATGGGTAGCTCAGTGATTAGCACCATTGCCTCACAGGTGGTATGAGTTTGATTCCAACTGTCTGTCTATCTGTGCAGAGTTTGTATATTTTCCCCATGATCACGTGAGTTTCACCTGTGATATTTGGCCTCCTGCCAAAGTCCAAAAACACACTGGTATGTTAAGCTACTTTAAGAAAAATTGATCTAAAGCCGCGTATCCACTACAACACAGGTTCTCAAACTCGGTCCTCAGGACCCCAAACAGTGCATGTTTTCAGGTCTCCTCACATAATTACTAGTGAAACAGTTAGCTGCACCTGTGGATCTTTTAAAACATGTCAGTGACTAATGAATACACCTGTGCACCTGCTGGGTGACCTGCAAAAAGTGAACTGTGTGGGGTCCTGAGGACCGAGTTTGAGAACCACTGCACTACATGATAAAACGAACAATTGAATGATAATGACATAGTTATCATCTGCAATATTGTGCAGTGGATACGAAATCAATGACTAGCGATGCGCGCCTCTGCTGGTCATTGACGCCGTCGCTCATCGCCTACACCTGCTGTCCAACCTGACGATATCGTCAGGTTGTGCTGGTTCAGGGATGAGGGAGGGTGACAGCACTGAACAATATATCATTCAGTGTGGGCTCAATGTCCACTGCACAATATAATGAACGATAACGATGTCGTTATCGTTCAATCTTTCATTTAATCGTGTAGTGGATACGCGGCTTTAGTGTTTGCGTGGATGAGAATTTAGACTATAAATTCCATTAGGAAAATAACTTACGTAAATGATTATAGTTCTGTGTAAAAGCACTGCATAATACATTTGTGCTATTTAAAGAAAGGTTAATTACAGGGTGCATACAGCTATTTCAAACTTATTAGTTCTTATCAGTGCTAGATGTGGAACATTGGTTTAATGGAATAACCATTAAGATAAGATTGAGATGCACTAAAGGAACCACTGTAAATGTGTAAATGACAACACTAGCCTTCTTAAAGCTAAAGGTATTTCCATATTATGCTAGAGATCATAAGTAGCTCATAATATGTTAGCTCAACAATATGTGTCATGCCTTCAGCATAGAGTTTGTTACAGTATGTTGCACTATTTCATATTAGCAGCCCCACCTAGTGGTCAGGACAGCAGCAGTTTAAATCTGATCTATTTTGTCCTTCTTAGCATGCCTTAGCAGTCTAGCAATGCATTCTGGGCTAAAGGAGCTGTAAGCAGCCATTTTCCTTTTCACATGGTCCCAGACATCATTACATATGCTCAACCTGGTACAGCATCCGATGGTGAATTCTAAGCTTCAACTGTGCCATTATATTGTAGATCTGCTTAGTTAGTAATACATGTTAGCTGCACTATGTGACATTGCAGCCTGTACTTTGCATGCTGTATGTTTCATGTTGTTTGCATGTCCCATGTTATATGTTTGCCTTGCATTCCCATGTGCATATAGTAACTGCTTTTCATTGTTTGTTTACAGTTTTACCACATCACTTGTCATTACTCACATTACTTATAATTTCCACGTAAGTTCCTCTATCGAATAATAAACTCAGTTCTTCAGATCACATCTGACTGGATTATTGGAAGATAGAGTATTGGTTATGCTGGCTGCTCCAAATTTGTCAGACACTTAGGCCCTGATTCAGAGCTGAACGCTCTGAGCAGAACGCTCGCTCTGAATCAGGGCCGTCCTATTTAAATGTGGAGCTGCCTTATGGATGCTCACATAGCTGTGGGTTACCACCCACAGCTTATGCAAGCGTCCATGATGATGGTCGCGATGGTCAAGACCATCGTGACCATCGGGCTTGCGACGAGACCCTTGCGGTAGGGTCTCGCTGAAGCAAGCCCAGGAGTGATTTTGGCTCTATTCTCACAACATCGACCCGCTTGCGAGCGAACTTTGCTCGCGAGCGGGTCTGAATGATCCCCTTAGTGCGGGGTAGTACAATATGCATGTACATAATTAGCTCAACACTATGCATGTACTGTATTTGTGAACTGCTTACATACATATATTTGTTTATATGAAACAATATGTATGTGTTTCAGTAATGATGTTCCCTGTACACATTTACATGCCAAACCATTCTGTCAGTTTGACAAAAGAAGCACAACCCCTAAGCCAGCATTTGGGACAAGAGATACTGTGAGTACAAATTTGAGCGCATACAGAAGCTAATCCCAGTCTAACTCATGTCTCCATAATTATTTCCATGAACTACCTGATGACATAAGCAACATAGAGACAGAGAACTTGATGTCATTAGGTAAATAATTATCTGAACTGAAGGTCTTTGTTCTCCCCGACACATAATCTGGAAATGGCTCTAGCAAAAATAATAAAATGCAGCATATTAATACATTTCAAGCAAGCTCATGTTCTTTCAGTGCTTTCCACTGAATCACTCTCAAAGTCATTATGCTGGAAACTGAAAATAAATCAAACATCTTTTATCATGTATGAAATGGGAACGGTTCTAATGCAATCAAACACAATAAACCTGCGTGAATCAACTTCAGCTTATTATAGAGATGTTATCTGGTTGACAACACAAGATGTTCCAGATCTATGTTCTTGACATGACATCACCCTAAAGCTATAGCAATACATTCCATTGCAATTCTTTCATATATGTATCATTTCCTTATATTTTCTTAGAATTTACTGATCACACCCATCTCTGTGAATATCTTAATGTTAAACCATGAATTCAAGGTGGCTAAAAAAGTAATATTTGGCTTAATGTTAATTTGTAATACTTAAATTATGATATTATGATTGCTGACACTGGGCCTGATTCAGACCCGCTCGCAAGCGGGTCGATGTTGCCCAAGTGCGCATGCGCACGACGGAGGCGGCTCCATCATGCGCATGCGCAAGATCCGAATAACGACGGCCAAGCTGTCGTTATGGGTCTCGCACCAAAAGGGGCATGCTGTCGATGGTGATTGACAGCACGCCCCCTTTGGTGGGCGTGTCGGGGGCATAGCTGCCCAGACGGAGGCGTTCCCATGGGAACGCCTACCGTCTGGGGCCGGCCCCACTGACATCACTAGTGATGTCAGTGGGAGTGCTTTTGACTCTGATAGAGCCAAAAGCACTCAAGGGCTTGTGGCAGGGAGACCCTACCGCAAGGGTCTCATCGCAAGGGTCTCATCGCAAGACCATCGCGACCATCATTTTGGCCGCTCGCTATAGCTGTGGGTGGTCACCCACAGCTATGCAAGCGGCCAGGAGGCCTTCCCAAACAGTAAGAGGGATGGCCCTGATTCAGAGCGAGCGCTCTGTTAGAGCGTCCGGCTCTGAATCAGGGCCACAGTGTCTCCACAGTCCTGGAGGCACTCACATTCGATGGCCCATGTGATGGTCCCTTCTCCAGGACTATCACCCCAGAAAAGTTTCACTTACTGTAACATGACTGTAAAGTGCATTAACATGTGGCACATATGACCATTATCAGATATAGTGGGCACCTGGGGTACTTGCGTCCAGGGGAACAAACAATTAAATTTCTCCTGTCAATTTAGACAAGAGCTGTTGCTGGGGAGAAAAAAAGGGATCGACCCCTTAGAGATGTATTTATCAAATGAAAAAAAAAATCAGATTTGCTATTGACAAAATCCTTTTGGGGTCTATTTAACAATAAAACTTGGCGGTGCAGCTGAGCCATGCTCAGCTCCCTGGCGACAATGGCTGTTAGCAGTAACCAGTGCTTTACTTAGTGGTCCCTTCTGCGCATTGTACTAGAAATCTGGTCTTGGGCTTCCAGGGATAGAGTCAATGAAAATGATATATATATAATATGTGCTTGAAATGCTTCATTTTACTATTACTTTTATTTTACTTTATAATATCATATTTATAATATCATATTTTAAATTATAAACATGCTCACTACTATTATAACAGGTAATCCAGGTGTCGTGTTTGCAGTTTTCATGCACAGTGCAGCTCCATTAATTTTCAGCTCTTCGCTCCTTTCTGAAGGGCAGAGCTTCACTGACTCACTGGCTGGGAGGAAAGGGGACAGCTACGACTGGCTTGCAGCAGCAGCCCTTCCAGTAACCATGTCTGGACCATGTGAAAGAACAAGGGTCAGGGTGGAGCTGGGGGGGTGGGGCTACAGTAAATGGTGGCTTATAGTATTTGTGGCCACCGTCAGCATTCAGTACAATAAGTATGTTAGAAACATCTCTATTTTAGTGTTAGGTGGCCTCAACAGCGCTCCACAGGTCCCGGCACCCTAGGCAGCTGCCAAAACTGCTTAATGGTAGTGCCAAGCCTGGAAGATGGGTCACTTGGGAATATACCCATAGTTGTGTCAGTGGTTAGCACCCATCTTGGGCAGGTGAGCATTGGGTAATGGCAAAATAAGAGGGGCAAAATGAGCATTGGGTAATGGCAAAATAAGAGGGGCTTGACCTTTGTCTTATGACCCAAATGTTACCATACTATACTGCTGCCATCACTGTTACTAATATGCAAACTAGTCATTTTATTGAATGACATTAAGGGTCAACATTTAAGCCAACACTTCACTTACTTTCTGAAATAACTTAAAATGACATAGAATTATAAATGGCTGGAGTACTGAAGAAACAGTATTGCTTGGCAATTGAGCAATCTCATCGTTTACACTGATGAGACCGGATGCCAGATTTTCAGCACAGACTGCTCTAGCTTGGAATGTCCTAAAGGTCATAATTCAATTTACGTGCTAGAAGGACTATGAGGGAAAATTGCATTTACAGACAGGACTGTAATTTCCCGGTTTTGAAATAAAAAATTAACATATAGCGATTAGTGATTTCAGTTGTATTTAATTATTCAGGACTAATTAGCCAACATTGTTGGATATTATGGCTATAACCACTTATAGAGAGCCATTAGATCTGAAATATAAGTTGATGTAATGTGAGTCTAGAGCAATATTCACAAATTAAGTAATTTTATCTGGAAATAGGAAGTCCCATTAGTTTTCAGGTGATCTTGAACTGGGGTAGATTTACCAAGCGTTTTTAGATGTACAGTACAGTAGTGCAGACTATTTTAGCTTTTGTGGCACGGGTGTAGTGGAAATAAAGTCAGGGCATAATCCGTTTTCAAAATTGTTAATGCTCATTTTGAACGCTCAAAAAAGTAGTTGGAGTGTGAAATGCAGGGCATTACCAGTCATTAGCATGCTACCATCTAACTTTGCATAGTAGCAGAGTATTCAGGCAAAAGACCTTCAAGCTCCTTTCTCTTTGAAAATTCTATTTCGATTGATAAGCACAAGGTGAGGTATAAGAGTACTTGTTTCTCCCAAAAGTAAACCATTTGTCTAGGGTAATAAGAAACAAACCATGATTGATTTGAGAATTTAGAATCATTAGTAACAAAGGTGAAGTCAATGGGTTGGAGAATGTCAACTTCAGCTTCTAACTTACTAATTCTACAAACAGCCACACGAAGAAGACTCTTTGAAGCGCAGATGAAAAACAAAATTCCAACTTTGCACGACCAAAAATTAATAAAAACAGGTGAAAATGCTTTGAAAAGAAAGTTGAGCGGTGATGGGTATCCTTCTCATCAGTCTGGGAGATCATGGCCATTGCTCAACTCTTAGATGCCTATTCACTCATGACCGGGTTTGGGATACCGGAGTGTGGGCGCAGAAGTGAAGAGACATTTTAAGGTTCTATATCACAAGGCAGTATTGCATGGAGAGACCATGAGTCCTTAGTAGTCTACTGAAAATGTTGTTATTAAAACATTAACAGTAGTTGCTAAACCCCACACACTTCTGGTTGAGGAAAACTTAAATTTTTACACCCAGGAAGCTCAATCTGGATTAGTTGAAGGAAACACCCCTATCTTCTCAAAATGCTTGGAAGTAGGCTGGCATGACTTCACATTCATAGTGACCAGTTTCCAATTTTCCCTCTCCTGGACAGTGAACAGTTTATTCTGTGGGACCCTTGCAGGTCAAGTTTTGTGAATTTTGTGGACCTACAGCTCAATTATGTTTTCAATTCTGTGCACTTTTTGTTCCAGTGGCTTCAGGAGTCACATTATATAGACTTCTTCCCAAGAAGAGCCCTTACATCTTCATAGGCTCCTTCAAGCACTTAAATTGTATATCATAGTGTTTGATGAGCTAACAGTGATGTGAGTAGCTATCTCTTTCCACTGAAGCTGACTCTCCTGAATACTGGTCTTGAAGTTAATAAGTTTGTGAAGGTAGAATCATGAGGAATGCCCAAAGGTAATGGCTTGGATAATATAGATCATGAAGCTGAAGTCAATAAACTGGCAAACAAAACAAGACTCTTTTCAGCACTAACTGAAAAATAAAATTACAACTTTAGCCTTGCATATTGGTAGGAGTAAGGGCCTTCTAAAGGTGGGGTCTCTCATTTACTTGACCTTTAACAAAATGTTGTTTGTAGTAGTAGAAAGAGAATATGCAGTTGTTGGTGCACTGCCACCTGTTGCCTGTAGCCAGTATTTGGATGAATGAAGAACCTCCTTCTGTTGGTCATAAATAAAAAGGCCTCCAAATGTTCTCTTAGCTTAAAGCACTATCACAATTTGCCAATGCTATGCCAATAACACCATGCACATCTAGGGGTAAATTTGCTAAAGTGAGAGTTTTTAGTCGAGCTGTTGCCCATAGCAGCCAATCATATTCTAGCTATTATCTTCTAGAATATGTTAGTTAAATGTTAAGTAGAATCTGATTGGTTGCTATGGGCAACATCTCTACTTCTTAAAACTCTCACCTTAGTAAATATACCCCCTAGTTATTTGTAGCATAGAGGGCACTAAAAGGGCACAGTAGCAGTTCTGTGACCAGAGGGGATCACTCTAACTAAGCTGAAGAAGTGAGATGTGCACCTATGCAATTATGCACAAGTTGAATGTATGAACTTTGTTTTCTACACAACTGTTTTTGACATTCCAAGCCTCATGCATCAGGGCCGAGAACAATATTACCTTGTTGTGGGGTGATCATACTCATCTTTGGCATCATGTTTCCTCATTCCACTCACACATAATGACACTCTCACTGTCACTCTCTTGCCCTCACAGGAGTGTGCAGAGCCTCCCCTGTTATACTCCCGAGATTTTACATAAAAATTATTAGAATAATACAAAAAAGGTATTTATAACTTATAAACATCTTTGCTTATTCTAATCATTTTTATAGTTAACACATACCAGCTTTGTGGAGCTCCCTGGGACTGCAGGGGGATGAGACATGAGGCAGCAACCACTCAGCCTCATTTCTGTATAGTAAGACACTGCTTGCAGAGCTGGGTCTGGGACCCACCACAGGCAGTAAATTGCACAGAAAGAGAGCTATTAGAGGCATGCCTCTAAGTATGGGAGGCGTGCTTTAAAGCACTGATGGACACCGTGGATGTGTCATGTGGCCAGTAAGTGCCCTGCAGTGTCTAGAGATAGGAGCTGAGTCAGTAGCAGCAAGAGAAGTCACAGTGATGCAGGTAGGAGAATCAATGGACACTGAAGCTTAAGTATAGTGAGGGGAGAGTTACAGTGAGGAGGGGGTGAAACAGCCTCCCAGGACTCAGACCCTTCTCCATGTGTGCCTCCCCAGCCATTGACCTCACCGGACCTCACTGCTTAAACACCACACAGGGCACTGCCTCTCCCAAGATGAGCACAGTCATCTCCAGAAACATAATATATGCTGATGCTGTTAGATTAATAGTGGAAACATTTTTGTTTTTAGCTCTACAAAAATGGTGCACGACAGTAACCTTAAAGAGAGAAAAGCCAGTCAGGAGCGCCAAGAAGGATGGGGGAGCATGCACCACCTACCCAGGCCTGGGTCAGTAGCACATCGGGTAGCGAGAAAGAGGAGACTGTTGCTGATGCTGTGTGCTGAGCTGCGGAGGGTCTAGGGAGACTGCTGCTACTGGGCATCAGCAGTCTTCTGTCTCTCCCTGCAAGTGTTATGGAGGGGTAGGGGGATGATCGCACTGACCGTCCCCACTTCCCTGGATCTGCACCCTGGCCGAGGGAGACAAATCTTCCCCCCTTCTTAGCCCTTCCACCACAAATAGCACTTTTTTAGAAAAAAATTGGGAGGGCGTGGCCACGCCTTCCAGATTTATCATGCCTCCCTCTATACCTGGGGCCTTCACAGCTCTCGAGGGCCCTGGTGACTTCATAGCTCTTATTAGTTACACAACTATGGGCTGAATGAGTCGGACATATCCTTTTTCATGGATGCAAATAGCAAATTTTGCAATACAACACAGGTTCAGAAGCAAATTTACACATATATGAATACCTACTACAGCCGATTCTGATTCAGATGGATCTTGGCTAGTTATCTCTTTGCATAAAATTGATGTTTTCGGGGTGGTGACTGGACTGTTCCATCTTGTGGAAGTGTCTTGGGAGTGCCATGGGATGATGGGAGTGTAGTTAGAGTACAGTGCACCGCCTCCCGGCACTCTGCTCTGCCGGAGTGGACTATCTATACACCCCTGTGACATGTGGCAATATCTCCATGATGCGTGAACATGGCCATTTTTATGAGCCATGTGTCTGTGATGCATGGCCATGCCATTTTCACTATAGATGCCGAGGCTGATTCTTGCCCCTAGTCCTTCCCTGGCATTTCCCTATATTTCCTATAATGCCTGCAATGATAATTCACAATAGACTAGGGTAACCGTACTAAGCCTTGGAGAGAGATAAAGTGGAAGGAAATAAATACCAACCAATCAGCTACTAACTGTCACTTATAGGCTGTGGTTTTTTTTTAAATGCATTAGGAGCTGATTGGTTGGTACTTTATCTCCATCCACTTTATCGCTCTCAAAAGCTTAGTACATAAGACCGCTGTGGGGTAGATGTACTAAGCCTTGGAAAGAGAGAAAGTGTACAGAGATAAAGGACCAGCCAATCAACTCCTAACTCATTTTTCAAACACAGACTGTAAAATGATAGTTAGGAGGTGATTGGTTGGTACTTATATCTGTACACTTTTTTCCTCTTTCCAAGGCTTATTACATCTCTCCGTAGGGACATATTTATTAATTATCGGTTTCTAGATTCAATAATTAGAATGTCTTAGCACAGTTTATTGCGGCAATAACAAATGATGTATCTCCTGATTGTATTAAAAATGCAGGGGAAAGGGACTTCAATAGGAGCCTGTCCCTGCAATGTTTTAGAAGTGCAGTGATCGGTAATGCAATTACTTCACTTCTCCTTCATGAATCGGGCACACTACTGTGTGAGTGGCCTATGGATACTGCTCCCCCTATTATTGCAGTTTGTAGTCTATAGGCCAGGGCTGTAACTAGGGTGGTGCGACATGTGCCATGGCACCGTGCACCGCAGGGCAGGGGGCGCTGTTCAGGTCTGTCATTTTTCTGTTTATTATCATTCTCACTTGTAGGTTCCTCTTCTTCTATCCCCAGCATCTCCTGACCTCCCTTATCTCCTCCCTGGTCCTTCCCCATGTGGCCATGCCCCTTTTTCAGGTGTCATCTCCCTATTTAAATATAGGTGGGACACCACTGCTCTTTCTGGCACAGGGCACCAAAAAGTATAGTTACGGCTCTGCTATAGGCTAACGCCATTTGGGGAATATCCCGCAAATTACTTCTAATAAATAGGACCCTAAGAGACACTTCACAGTATCATACAGTCTGGGGAAGTGGTTAGTACTATTTGCAAAATTGTAAGCCTGAGTCAGAGATGTATGCTAATGCCAATGCAGCTGCGATCCTGTACGTATGGTAATGTCGCAGACGCTGAGGAATGTATTGAGACGCCCACCTGTAGCTTTACAAATGTGGGAGGAGACAGGAATACCTGATGGAATTTCACACATACAGGTATTCAGTTTTATACTGCAGTCTATAATTGGAATGGGTATGAAATCCTGACGCCTGAACTCCGCACAGTCAAGGGGTGGTACGTATGCAATCCCTAACCCTCCCTTAGTGGTGCCTAACCTCCCCCCTGGTGTTGCCTATCCCTAGCCTCCCCTCCCCTTCCTGCACATTAAACCTAACCCTCCTGGGGGGGTGCCTAGCCCTTTTGTCAAGCCAAGGATGCCTAAACCTGACCCCCCCCCCCATCCCCGGGGACAGTGCGGTACAGTGCGCTACTTGCCTCCATCCGGACGTTATCCTGATGTAATTTGGGATAGCGGTGTCGGCATTTTGCAGGTGGTCAGGATTCCGGCGTCGGTATATTGACGGCCGGAATCCTGTCCTCCAGCATTTTAACTACATCCCCTATAAATATTATTGTTTGCCACAACAAGCACATTAGTTTTATTGGCATTACTGTACCATTACCCACCTTTTTGTCCTCATCCATTATGCTAACTTAACCCTTTCTTGCCACATTGTGTAATTACGCTAGAGAGTAACCTGGGAGAAGACCTTTACCTAAGCAGCTTGTTTGTTTATATGACTAATATTGTGAAGAATAAATGCTGTGGATGAACGCAGGTAAATGGTAGCAGTTATTTATATAGAGAGACGGACAGAAAAAGCATTACCACTATTAATACTTGTATGATGTTTTTATTACTGTGTAAAGTGCAGTAAAGTTGACAAAAAAATGCACTGAATCTCAATGGCATAAGGGAAAACCTTAAATGGAGGTGCTGTAAACAAATATGGGGTTTGCTTGTCTTATTTATGTTCTTGTTAAATCTCACCAATAAATACATGTGCCACTTAGGCAGGTTTACTATCCCGAGATACTTTGTTTACTCTCTTACAAGTGGATGTAAATCCAGGGAGACTTAGAAATAACAAACGTAAAACATTGCTCTCGTCTCTGGACAGAAAGGCCATGCCTAGACTTATATCTTTAGATTATTTTCCTAGCAAAACACTGCTCTATTTTTATTGGAATGAGCTGGGATTTTCATTTTCCCCTCTATGAGCTGTAAACTTCTGAACTCCAAGCAATGGGAATTTATGTGCAGATCTGACATTAGCTGTGATGTTAGCTAAGCTAACTAATACCTGTCTGAGCAGCGTCTGCTGACAGATCACCCAATGTGACAAATAGCAGCATTGCTTTTCTGATATGGAGCTTGTTGCCCCATGTGGCTAAACATAGCTGTGATTATCAGAATGAGTTAGGGAGTGTGGCTCAGTTACAGGAAGGGATTACCTGACAATGAGCCTGATTTTGAGTTCTTTTGTCGCAACAGCGTCTGCGACTTTATGCTACTGCCGTGACCAATTCTGATCTTACTGAGCCGCCCCTGAGCAGTGGTACTGTTATACCCTATACTATGGGTTTAGTCACAATGTAATCATACAATATAGTATAGCAGTAAAGATGGCAATAGTGAATCCTTTCTTATGTTTATTATACTTTGTAAGAACAAAGAAACACTTGGCATATATCAACAATGCATTTCAGTAGACAGAAACACACACATTAACACTCTTGTTTATTTTATTTTTCAGGAACCTGTAGATCACTAGCGAACTCTGGACTTCGAACCTGCAAACTATAAATGGGTAAGTATGCTCTAGTGTCAATTAACAAATGACTAATTTTGCAATTCCCTTAACATCTCTAAAATATATAAAAAAAACCTCACGTGAGTATGATAAACGGATAAGTTTACATCAAGAATACAATTGCAAACTTGTGTTACTTTTCTATACACCTTTTCATGAAAATGTTTTCCTCACACTACTGCACTTTACATGTCTCATACAATGCTAGTTCAGCGCTGAAATAGTTAATAGGGTGCACCCTTCGTTGCCCGGGATATGAAGAATAGTTCTTAAACTGCTCCAGCTACAGTACTTGTCTGTATTTAATGCAACACTGTAATCCTCTGTAAATGATCCTGCTGCGATGGTGTTGGTATTACAGTCAGTTCCTTCTCTGCTTAGCAACCTTAGTTCATACTCATAGTATTACAGGTGCTGGCACTGAAGTGTCGCCCTAATACTGCTGCTGGTAACTGTTGTACCTAACCTCCAATATGTGGTATCAGGGGGTTAATCTTACTATTATGATGCAGTCTATAAACCCCACGCTGATCTCTGCAGGGACTGCTGTGCATATGTAACGGTGGACAACTGTAGGTCTCCAGTTAATAGGCGCTAATGTCACTGAGTGTCTATTTGGGAGGTTGCAGCAGCTTTCTTACCTCCGGCTCCTTTACAAGCTCAGTCTCTATATTTCTGCAGCTCCGCTTGAGGCACTCCCTTGGGGGTTGTCCGACACACCCCTCTTAGGCTGATTGTTCTCAGGAACCTCCCCGGATAACACAGCTTGGTCCCACTGGATATTTCCCACCTCAGAGACCTCCGCTGCTCGTCCCGGAGTACAGCTGCAGCCCTCAGCTCAGCATCAAGGCAGCGCAGCCCCTTCTCCTGTCCAGCTACCTCACCAACTGCACACACCAACTGCCATTTTTCTCTAGTTCAAATCCTTGAGCCTGCTACAGTACTCACTGGTCCCCTAATGTCCACCACCGCTGAGGGGGCAGTGCAAATAGTCCCTGAACCTTAATGAAACCAATTAAATCATGCCCTATATTAGACAATGGCAAGAGTCACATTAATATTTTACTTTTCATAGAGGCACATCAGTGTGGGTAGGAACACAGGATGTTGGTGGGGTGCCACAGTACTATTCCATTTTGTTTGCTTATATAGACGCACCATCAGTGGCAACATTGAAACTTGCACCAGCCCTATGGCAGGAGCAACTTTGGCATCTGAACATGGCATCCTGTGTCAGCACTACTGCGTCTTAAGACACAGCCTTTGTCAGCAATGCGCCCACAACACGACTGCATCTGTCTTGCCACCCCCATGTTACACCCATGTTACCTCCCTGGAGAGCCCACTGTAATCCTCAGCTGCTGCCTCCAAATCATTGAGAAGTGCAACTTGGAAGCATGCGCAAACTCAACACATTGACCGCTTGCGTCCGATATAGCCATTGCGTCCACCGCCTGTATAAGGCCTTGTATATCCTAGACATATATGGCCTGATTCTGAGGTGGATGCAGACGTGGCTGGGTCTTTTGACGCAGTCGCCTTTGTGTCTTTATGTTAATGTTGCATCTGTTTTTAAAAAACTGAGACCCCCATTTATAGCATCTTAGGACAATGGATCCCACTCACTGTGTGTATTTAGATGCACCATCAGGGCACTATCAAAATTTGCACCAGCCTTATAGCAGGTGCAGGTTCTCTGTCCGAGTATGGCCTCCATTGCGAGCAGCTGAGCGTCTTTGAACGCAGCTCCTTCAACAACATGCTCATGTTGGCTTCGCCACCCCCCTATTACCTCCCATGAATGCCCACTAAATCTCTTAGTGACTCCGATTTTGTGCTGCGTCTCGGTGTGCAGACAATCGGTGTACGCGGTGTGACTTGGATGCAAGCACAGACTCAGGGCCGGCTTACAGCCCATTCAGATTGAGGCCAAAAAAGGGGCATCATGCCATAGAGAGCTCACCGTGGTGCAGACTAACTCCAGGGAACTAGGCATGACATTGTGGCCGGTCCTTCTCAGACTCATTTCGTGTGCTGATCCGCCCCACCTAATAACATTCTGTGGTGGGACAGGCCGCAGTGAATACTACAACTACATCAGGGTCACACAGAGCAATACTACTTCCTTAGTGGAGTAAGGAAATTTTATTCCTCTACAGCGTTTCCTTAATCACAGGGACGAATTAGCAGCTGCAGCATCAGTGCCCGCACAAGGCGGCCACCACCGGTAGCCTGCCTATTGGATGTACTTCAATGGCAAAACTGGTATGTCTGTAAATTGGATTTTTATTTTTTATTTTGATGAGTCTTGGGTAGTCAATAAATAACCAATATTTTTTGGTGTGGGGGCAATGGCATACAGGGCATTAGTGTAGGGATATACAGTATGGGACACTACAAGTGTGGGTGTGTATGGGGCACTACAAGAGTGGGCGCAGTTGGGATACTACAGTTTGGGGGCATATGGGGCATTACAGTGTGGGGGCATACTAGGTTGAGCGCTACTGTGGGGACATATTTTTAACTGTGGCACTACTGTGTGGGTATATTATTTACTGTGGCACTGCTGTGGGGGCATATAAACTGGCTCTACTGTAGAGGCATATAATTAACTGGGGTACTACTGTGGGTGCATATCATTAACTTTGGCACTACTGCCTGGGCAATTCATTAACTGTGGCACTTCTGCCTGGGCATTTCATTAACTGTGTCACAACTGCTTGGGCATTTCATTAACTATGGCACTACTCCAGGACATATTAATTGTGGCACTAATGAGTGGGCATATTAACTGGCACTACTGTGGGGGCATATCATTAACTGGAGCACTACCGTGGCAACATTTTATTAAATGGAGCATCACTGTGGGGGCATATAATTAACAGGGACAATACTGTCGGGACATATTATTAACAGGGGTACTAGCGCACTATTCTGGGGGAATATTATTAACTGAGGGGGCGCTCTAAAAATTCTCACACAGGGTGCTAGTAGACCTGGAGCCGGCTCTGTATAGACTCATAACATCTTCCATTTGTGTTCTACATCTACTCTGCGTCCACCTCTCAATCAGGTCCATTGTGCCTAAACTGAGCTAGCGGAGGCTCATTGAAGATAGCTGTTGAGTATTACCTCTAAGGTTATGTAAACTATTGATCTTTAATTCTATGTAGCCAAAAACCTAGGTAATGGTTAAAAAGACAAAGCAACAGTATAAAAAGAAGTGCAGAGAGAAAATGCAATTAATGACTTTAGGATTAATGAATTGCCCCTCATATTTTGTTCGGAATATAAATATTTTTATTCATAAAAAATATAGAAATTCTGGATTTCGTATACATAATACATAAACATTGCTGTGTTTACCAGTACATGCTAATTTCAATATTCATGTTTAATAACTGTCAGCTGGCTAAATTGTTGTATTTGCATAAAATTCATTAGCATAAATGACATTAGGCAAAATAGCCTCAAACTACCCCGAGAACATGAAATTTTGAAAGCAGTGTAACCAATTATGCATTTGAATATGTAAGTGTGTAAAATGATGCATGCATAAATTCATATTCTACTTATTTATTTAAATATCATGATTGTAGATCTATATTAGTCATTTATTACAGTGTAGGATTTATTTTGTACAGATGTATACATGACATCAGTTATGTACATAAAGCTTACACAAAGTATATTGTATCATGATGTTACATTATCAAAGTTTCTAGAATCATTCCAAATTGAACACTGCAATGTATTTTATTAGCAAATTTTCAATATGTTACTACAGGATGGGACATTGGGCCTGATTCAGACCCACTCGCGAGCGGCTGTCCGCTCGCAAGTGGGTCGATGGTCTGCACTGAGCATGCGCACGACGGAGGGAGCTCCGTCGTGCGCATGCGCCAGACGCGACGAGCGAAGTACTTTCCTTCACTCGTTGTGTCTGATCAAAGGGGGCATGCTGTCGATGTTGATTGACAGCACGCCCCCTTTGGTGGGCGTGCCGGGGGCGTGCCTCCCTGACAGGGGCGTTCCCAAGGGAACGCCTACCGTCAGAAGCCGGCCCACTGACATCACTAGTGATGTCAGTGGGAGTGATTTTGGCTCTGATAGAGCCAAAATCACTCCGGGCTTTGCGGTTGAAAACCTCAACCGCAGGCTCCGGCTCGCAGTTTCGATGGTCGCGACGGTCAAGACCATCGCAGCCATCAAACTGCACGCTCGTATAGGCTGTGGGTGGTGACCCACAGCTATACGAGCGTCCAGGAGGACGCTCCATTTTTATGGAGGGCGGCCCTCATTCAGAGCGTGCGCTCTGCTCAGAGCGTACGGCTCTGAATGAGGGCCATAATTATTATTAAATAAAAAAGCTCTGCCCCTGAACATTTAGATTCCTCATCGTCGCACAATCAGGATTTGGTCACTGATTCTGATAAGAGTTTGTCCCAGTAGAAGTAAAGTATTTGCATATACCCCAGCACAGCTACTATACACAGTCATGCATGTGCAAGTAATGTAGCCCATAGGATACAATGGTGCTAGCTATTGGGGCAACGCTCCATAGAGGTCTATTCATCATCACTTAATTTCTACAAAAGCAGGTGAAAATTAACATTTTCACCTACTTTTGAATAAATTGTTTGGCCCATTCATTATAATGGTAACACAGGAGATATCGAATATCTCCTGTTTACCTTTCACTCCCTATCTGTCTCGCTGTCTCCCCATACACTAGAACGTGGACCTAAATTCATCAAGCTCTGAAAATACAACATTTTCGGAACTTGACAGCAGGAACATTCATTATCTTCAGATGGCATTTGTTCCCGTACCCTCGCTGCTTTTCTAGGGGAAGTAGTCCCGGTCTGATTCCTTCAGCCCTGCTCAGCTTCTGCCACCGGAAGTCGCGCATGCGTGAATCCAATTTAACACTACCGATTAAGACTCGCAGTGCAAAGTTTCACTGTTACTAAAGTAGTGGTTAAAGGAATCACGGGGACAACTGATCTTCAGATAAGTTGTCTCTGCACTGGCGCAATGTTGGCTTACTCTGGTGCTCGCAGCGAGTAAGATACTTAATATAATTAATAGAAAGTTATTGAAGCTGCTTTTGTAATTTCAAATTTGCTTCCTCTCTTATATCTTGGAGATGCTTAATTTTTGGAAATATTCTCAGAAAATGTCAGTTTTCAGGGGATATCCCGCAAAATAATATTGATAAATATGCCCATATGTGTCCTTAAAACTCAGTATTTATTTTATGTATCTAAAATAAGTGCATGTGCTGTAAAAAGTAACGGTGTGAATGGTGCAGTACACCGATATGTTTACACATAGATACTTTGGGGTAAATTTACTAAAGTGAGAGTTTTTAGAAATGGAAATGTTGCCCATAGCAACCAATCAGATTCTAGCTATTATCTTCTAGAAGGTGTTAGATAAATGTTAAGCAGAATCTGATTAGTTGCTATGGGCAACATCTCCACTTCTAAAAACTCTCACTTTAGTGAATTTAACCCTTTGTGTTGTTATGTTTTCTGTACCTTTTGAGGGGATTTTTTGATCCATTCACTTATTCCTAGCCATACATTAAACATAACGCAAGTATGCATCTGGCAATATCTTATATCATTTCCAAGGACACTTTGCTGCTAAGCCTCCAACACTATCTTGTTTTTTTTTGTTAAGTTTTTTTGTGGTAATTTGACTTATTACTTTTTTTATTAGTTACTATTGGCAGACACTATGATGGTAGGTGGCAGCGGTGTGCAATTGAGGTTAGTCCTCACAGCAGATCAGAGGTACAGGTCAACACAGAATTAACAGCATATGGAAGCAGGTGGAGGAAACAAGGTACAGCCAGTTGCAGCAGGGAGCATTTAGGGTTGCTGGGCATTGTGGTGTGCCTGGTATGAATTCACTATGGGCCTGATTCAGAGATGCGCATAATGGGCTTGATTCAGAGCCGGACACAATTAGCGCTCGCTCGTCCAGAAAATAGGGGTGGCTATTCAAATCAACCGTTCACTCTTTGCGGTCTGTTCACGCCTCTAGGTCTGAACGAGCGAACCAAACTTGCGGTCGTTTTTTGAAAAAATACGCCCCCTGGCCGCTCGCATCCTACGTCATGTCCGCTATTTATTAGATTAATCGAGTACATCGACCAGGGTATGAACTGCTCGCTATTCTTGTGGTTGGTTTTTCCTACCACAATTTTGCGAGCAGTTCTGACTATAAAATAACCCAGTGACGTGGTCAATGACGCTGCTGTTTTAATTATGCACACCCATAAAACGCCCGTTTTGACCTTTAAGCACGCCTGCGTTCGTATCTCCACTCCCCGTTTTCAAGCACCTTCCCCCGTTACCACCCACATACGCCTCTTTCTGTCACTGAAATTATCAGGCATTCGCTATTTTGCGAGCACATGAATTTCGACCGCACTGACTGGTTCGCGCATGCGTATAACGATCCGTACACATGCGCAGTTGGGCAAACATCGCTCGGAGCGAACGAGCGGCCGCTTACGAGCGGCTCTGAATCAGGCCCAATGTCAATGCTGTATGCAAGCGGATGATATTTTCTGTCTGCATCTGCATCCGAGTTGCACTGCATATGCCTCTTGGCGGTTACCGCCAGTAGCCGCAGAATGAATTTAGATTCAAAGAGGGTTGGCTAACAAGACGAATACCATCAGCCATGGTATAAGCATAAAGTTGCAGTTGTGCTGTGGCAAAAAAACACAGTCACAGCTGCAATAGCGTGCAATCTGAGCCGCTCTCTATTTGCGGTCGTTCGTTCTAAAACAAGGGGTGGCTATTCAAATGAACCGTTCGCTAATTGCGGTCTGTTCACGCCTCTAAGTCTGAACGAGCGAGAAAAACTTGCGGTTGTAATTTTGATAAATACGCCCCCTGGCCGCTCGCATCCTAGGTCATGTCCGCTATTTATTAGATTAATCGAGTACATCGAACAGCGTATGAACTGCTCACTATTCTTGTGGCTGGTTTTTTCAACCTCTATTTTGCGAGCAGTTCGGAGTAAAAAAAAAACAAGTGACGTGGCCAATGACGCTGCTGTATTAATTATGCACTCCCTTAAAACGCCCGTTTTGACCTTTAAGCATGCCTGCGATCTAATTCCACACCCCCGTTTTCAAGCACCTTCCCCTGTTACCACCCACATACGCCTTCCTCTGTCACTCAAAATAGCAGGCATTCGCTATATAGCGAACAAATGATTTTCGGCCGCACTGACTGGTTCACGCATGCGTATTATGATCCGTACGCATGCGCAGATGTGAGAACATCGGTCAGAACGAACGAGCGGCCGCTTACGAGCGGCTCTGAATCAGGGCCAATATGTGCTATACACAGAGTGGTGGTGATATAGTGGATATTGGGGTCTGTATAGCTCTAGGTATTAGCCGAGTTGGCTGAACAGAATTTAGTAGAATGTGACCCTTAACAGTACTCTGGGCCTAGGGAGTACTAGTGTTGCTTGCTGGATTGCGCAGCAGGTGTGTGAGTGGCAGTTAGTCCAAGCAGGAGGCAATTTGACCAGGTCTTTAGGCGCCCACACACGGAGCAATATAGTGGCTGATCTGATGGATTGGAATGATATCGCAGCTATATTGTTCTGTGTGTGGGCATGATATTGTTCGCTGCGCCCTCCTGTGAGGCCATCCTTTTTTTCCCCCCAGATCTTTCTGCATGCACAAAGAGATCTGGAGAAGCGATGAATGATCCCAAGCTGGTCTATGCGTGTGGGGGAGGGGGGCCAGCATATCAGGTGATCGGGCACCGGATCGCTCGATATGGAGGGGCTGCCCAATATGTCGTCCATCGGATCGTGGATTGCATCACTGGGTACACATCATACCGTGCGTATCCAGCTTAGGGTTTATTAACCAGGTAAATTGATCTGTGTATTGGACACAAGATTAAACAGGTATAAGGCAGTTTTTGTGCTGGGTGCAGCCTGGAGCGATAACGGTATGCTGGGAGTTTTAGTGCACCAGGTGATGACAGCACCTATGCTTCTGGTGGCACACAGGTATGCTCATTGTGCTATGCAATGGTGGGGCAGAGGATTGGGGGCACAATGTGAGGACCTTAATGGCACTAATGTAGCTGGTCTCAGGGGCACCACCATGCAGTAAGGACACATAGGAGAAAGACGTGCAGTTATTACACGTATGCGCAGTAGCACATGTCGGAGGTCAGACTCTCAGACTGAGCCACAGTGGGTCCTAGAGAGTGCCAGCTCATCTAAATGGATGGAGGCAGTGCAGAGTGCTCCTTATCCAACAGTAGGCACAGTTTCTGTTAGTACAGGTGTGACACCCTACCGAGACCCTGTGTGCCTACCCCTGCTGAGGTACAAGGATGTAAAGTTATAATGTGCCTCCTTGTCTAATATAGGCACTGGATCCCTCAGTGCTGCTGGATATTAGGGGATCAGTGGGTACTTTGGAGGCTCAAGGATTGTACTAGAGAAAATGGCAGTTTGTGGCTGCGCTGTGGTGAAGTAACTGCCGGTGGTAGCGGAGCTGCATGGTTTGTGTTTTACCCAATTCCCAGTGGTTTTTCTTGGTGACCTGAGGGCTTCTCCCTTAACAGGCACTCTCTGGGCAGCAGAAGAAGATATCTAGTCACTTGGTGAGAGCAGTGGCTACAGATAAACTGGGCATCTTGTCAGCCCTCAGTTAACAGTTGGAGCCAAAGTGTATGTTATAGGTCGGTAGTCCTGCATTACTATCCACACACAGCCCAAGTCCATTTTAGAGAGGTACAATGCCAGAGACAGTATAAACTTTTAGATGAACAATGCAGAGCCTATTTGCCACTTTTGTTAATACCAGTGAGGAGTTAAATTACCATAATCTAAAAGACAGTCCCTCTAAAGCTGAGTGCACACTAGATGACCTGCGTACCCGACCGACGGCGGATGCGACAAGAGACATATTGTGCGGTCCATACACACTGCACGATCTGGTGAACGACTGTACAATATGTTATTCCCCTGCCTCATCCAAAAGCATGGTGTTGTCAGTCAGATCTCAGATTGAACAGCATGTAATGCAGATCTGAGGATGCGACGGACGACCCCGCCGGAGTGGCCATAGCGTGTACACGCTGGACGGTTTAACTGATTTGACGTTCAGATCCATAGGAAAACGACAAATCATTTTAAGAAATCGTCTAGTGTGTACCCAGCATAAGCGTGTCAGAAAAGACTATAGAGAGTCAGTCATGCTGATTGCACAGAGCTAGTAGTTGCGCCTTTTAGGGAAAGCCAGGACTGGGCAGTGTAATGGAAAAATACTTAATACCCAGTCAAAACAGAGAGGGTACAGCGTTCACCCTGATCAAGGAACAATGCCAGCATCTTATTAACATCTTTTGAGCCAGCAAACTCTCCAGTAATAATATTGAGCACAGAGACTTTCTGGAGCAAAGTAGTAAAGAAACTTTGTTGCTAATTGCTTGGATGTTTACAAAGTAACACTGGGTACACTATGTGCAAACGACGCAATGATGGTCCCGACTTCCCTTTATCCCCAAACAAACGATATACTGCAAGGTAATGGGAATAGGCGGATGCTAGCTCTGTGGGGTGTTCCAAAACCCCTTTTAGCAAATAACGAAAAAAAGGAAAAGCTTAGCGTTCTGTGGTACAGGGATATGTGTATTGCTTGTGTTATGATGTGTATTGTAGCCCCTATAGAAATGTTCTATTTAACTGTAGTGGACATATAGCAGGTTGGCAATAACTGTAGGCAGGATATTCCTAATGGTAACAAAATACCACTATAGTCTTATATCTGGTAGGCAAAAACTTAGGGCAGTGTGTTCAAATAATAAAATATGTCTTTTAAGTATTTGTAATCCAAAGATCCTTTTTTTAACAGAAAGTCTCTGAATGTTTTCCTCCTTCCTTTGTTTACATTATCATTGGCACCTCAAAATGAATCAATGAATGCAGTATCAGGGAAGATGGACAGTATATATGCAGGTTGTCAATATGTTGAAATGTACTCGCCAAAGGAATGGCATCTGCTGGTCCCCCTGATTGTTGACTCGTAACTGGAGTGCGAGTCGCAGTAGAATAAGATTCATTTGTCACCTGGTAATGTGCAGAAACACAAGCATCTTGCTCTAAACTCCACCTTGTAACTGACTCTAAGCCAGCGCCCTCTGTCTGCTGCCTGGCTCTGTGTCTCTCTGGCCTCCGCTTGCTCTCACCTGCTCTGTGAATACACCGCCCAAAGTTTTTGCCTACCAGATATAAGACTATAGTGGTATTTTGTTACCATCAGGAATATCCTGCCTACAGTTATTGTCAACCTGCTATAAGTCCACTAGGAACTATCTACAGTTTAATAGAACGTTTATATACTGTAGGGGCTACAATACACATCATAACACAAGTAATACACATATCCCTGTACCACAGAGCGCTAATTTTTTACTTTTAAACGATATAGTGCGTCAGTGCCAAAGCTAGCGATCCCGCCACCCTGTGTAGGCCACGCTCCCTCCGTATGACGTCACGTGGAGGAGGCATGTCCTGCACCAGGCGCCGGGAGCAGGTGATTACAGCAATGCCGAAGCATATTCAAGATGCTCTGGGGTGCTGTAAGGGCAGCATTGTGACTGTCTGGAGCATCCTAAGGACATTCCAGGTGGCACTGCTGCAGAGATTCTGGCAGCAGGGTGCTGTTACAGGCACCCAGCTAGCCAGATGCAGGAGCTGTGAGTGAGCAGCGGTGCCGCCCACAGAGCGCTGCGCTCTGTGCAGCCGCACCATTCGCACTCCCCTAGTTACGGCCCTGTACCGCGAACACACTGTGGAACCCTTGTAACGACCCCTCTTGCATCATTTGGTCGTTAGATCGTTAAGATATAACGTTAACATATCGCTTGGTCGTCCGGTTAGGCGTACACACTTCCCGATTTACATCAATTCGCTAAAGATATCTTCTTTTTTGCCGTGCATGTACAGCAGATCAGAACAACGCACTGGAGTGCACAATAGTGCCTACACATTAGACAATGTGGACAATTTGTCATTCCAATTCGGTTCAAAACGACAATTCGTCCAATTTATCGTCTAGTACAGTGTTGGCTAACCTTGACACTCCAGCTGTTGTGGAACTATATATTTTAGCATGCCCTAATAGCAAGACTGTAGCAGTGCATGCTGGGTTATGTAGTTCCATAACAGCTGGAGTGTCAAGGTTAGCCAACACTGGTCTAGTACATACACGTCAAACTCAAAATACCAAACGTCCGAATATTCAAGGTCTAAGAGTGTGTGTGCCGCAACAAAAAAAAGTCTTATAAGCAATTTTAAAAGGTTTATTATTAATCAAAAATAATGCAGCTCCCCCTGTAGTAGTGCCCCTTATGCAATTCCCCCCTGTATTAGAGCCCATTATGCAATGCCCTCTGAAGTTGTGTCCATTTTGCAATGCCCTTTATGCAGTGCCCCCAGTATTGCCCATTATGCAGTGCCCCGGTAATGCCCCTAGTAGTGCCCCTTATGCGGTGCCCCCAGTAATGCCCCTAGTAGTGCAACTTATGCAGTGCCCCCAGTAATGCCCCTTATGCAGAGCCCCCAGTAATGCCCATTATGCAGAGCCCCAGTAATGGCCCTAGTAGTTCCACTTATGTTGTGCCCCCAATAATGCCACTAGTAGTGCCCCTTATGCAGTGCCCCCAGTAGTGCACCTTATGCACTGCCCCCAGTAGTACACTTTATGCTGTGCCCCCAATAATGCCCCTTATGCAGTGCCCCTGTAGTGCCCCTTATGTAGAGCCCCCAGTAGTGCCTCTTATGCAGCGCACCAGAAATGTCCCTAGTAGTGGCCCTTATGTTGTGCCCCTAGTAGTGCACCTTATGCTGTGTCCCCAGTAATACCCTTAGTAGTGCACCTCATGTTGTGCCCCCAGTAATGCCCCAGTATAGAACAGGCCCCTCTCACCTGTGCAGTACTTACCTTTCTTCATGATGACCGCTGGTCACCGCTCCAGGCCATGCCATCATCACTACCACCGTCCCTCATAGACACTGCCACTGACTGGATCTAATTAGATTCAGAGCGGCAGGCGCAAGCTCCTCTCATTGCGGGAGACACGGGTGATGTCATGACGTCACCTGCGCGCTGCATCACTGGGAATGCTGGCCTCTGAAGCGATCAGAGGCTACTTTAGGCTTCCAACAGTTTTAAATAAAGTAAACACTTCCCGATCGGAGCTGAGCTCCTATCATGGCAGCGGTGTGGGCCGCATATTATATATATTTGGGCCCACACTGTCGGGCCGCATGAAATGTTTATTCGGGACTAGGGATGTGCAGGCTCGGTTCTACTCGGTTCCGTTCGGTTCTTTTTACCGGATCTTATTGGGTTTCAGCTGTCACGAGTTTTGGATAGCCAATAAGATTCGGTAAAAAGAACCGAACGGAACCGAGTAGAACCGAGCCTGCACATCCCTATTCGGGACGCATGTTTGACATGCCTGGTCTAGTATGTACCCAGTCTTAGACAGTTTAGTCGTTAATTCAGCACAGTTTAGCAAACACAGTACCTGCTGTGTAACATACGATATTCAGATGACTCTACAGGAGTCTGAACATTTTTCTTTTTCAAAGTAGCATCCTTCACATTCAATACATTTTTCACTTCATCATCTGTTGAGAACTTCTTTTATTTTATTTATTTTTTCAGGGCTGGGAATGCCCAGAAATCAGAGGGTGCTAAGTCAGGGCTATATGGAGGGTGTTCCAGTGCTGTCCCATTAATTTCAGTCAGTGCTGCCAATGCAACAGCAGCAACATGTGGTCGGGCATTGTCTTGGAGCAAAAACCAGTTTCTTCCTCATGGCACCATGCAAATGGGTTTTCAGAACATTTGCATAGTAGTCAACATTGATTTCCATGGGGAACCCTGTACTGTAGGATCATATCGTGCACATCAAAGAAGAGCAGAAGCCTAACTTTACACGCTGCAGGAATCACACTGAATGTTTTGAGTGGAGGCGAATTTGCGTGTTTCCATACACTGGACATTTGTTTGGATTCCGGATCATAATTACGAATCCACGATTCATCATATGTCACAATTAATGTCAGGAAACCGGGTCTCCTCTTCGACATTCGAACGGTATTCATGCACGATTCAATTCGTCGTCGCATTTGCTCTTCTGTGAGGAGTCTGAGTACCCACCTGGCCTACACGCGATGCATTTACAGTTCCTTTGTCACCATATGCGGAACCCGTTTGAGTGAGATGCCAAGTGAAGCCGAAAGTAAAGTTAGCCTTCTGTCATTTTGCAATATCTCCGCAGTTTTGGCATATCCGCATTTGTTGACATCTGTAACCACGGTGGATGGTCTTCAAGAATGCGCTTTGTCAGTCACTCGTGTATTACCCTCTTTGAAGTGCTTCCACCACCGAAATACTGCAGCACGGCTAATTGTTTCTCCACCGTATGCTTGCTGTAACATTTCATGAGTTTCATTTCTGCTTTTTCCTAGTTTAACACAAAATTCAATCACACATCTCTGACGTAATCTCACAGACACGTCTTCCTCATCCACCATGACGAAACGTACGAAGATCTTCCACTCGCTGTGACCAAATAAAGAAGACTACGGCAGTACAACCACAGGTTCAGACACATCGATGTAGGAGCTTCACAATAACCAGAATAGAATTGCCACATCTACCTATGGGACAGAAAAACAGAGGCAGTCTCATTACTTTTCAGCCCTCTTATATATAAACTCCATAACTCTGATAAAAAATCTAGGAGGAAATTCGTTCTGGTGAGTGCACCACCGAGCTCCATCGTATTGAATAGAGTTATCTTACTTTATGTGGCCCCAAGGTTAACATTAATATATGTGACTGCCTTGTTCCATGTAAAATGTTGTTTACACTGTGAACTGTTATTGTGTGATGCTTTAAATTGGTCGTAAGCAGGGGCATATCTATAATGGGTGCAGGGTGGCCCTGCACCCATGATATACTTACCTCTCCTGAATCCCACATCGGCACGGGGTCCGGCGCTGTAAAAAACATCTGGAAAATGGCCGCAGCTGCCATTTTCCTGTCGACTGCGCATGCGCAGTTCAGGGAAAATGGCTGCCATGGCCATTTTCCCTGTGACCTGTGCATGCGCTATAGACTCTGGGCACACTCTAGTGCCCAGAGTCTATAACTCCGGCGCTGGCCGAGCACAGTTCAAAGCGCTGTCAGCTGCCAAATTGAGAGGAGGGGGCCCGTGACGGAGACTGCACATGGGCCCCTCCTCCCTAGAAACGCCCCTGGTCGTAAGTATAAGAAATTTGGTCTAACATACGAGAAGTGTTTTATTACAGGGATAATACAACTGCATAAGTGTAATATTACAAAGTGTTTATTGTAAGGTACAATTGTTATGTTGATCAACCAGAAGTTCTTTCTGAAATTTACTAAGTCGTTTTCAGCTAAATAAATTGTATAAAATGTTATTGTGGTGAAAGTTTTTAGATATTGTAATATTTTCTGTGTGCAACGATCCTTCTTTACCTCTCTGTTGAGCAACAGTGGACCCTGTGCTGAAGTGGTGGGACAGAATAATAAGTTTGGTAAGGAAGACACCTCACGACACAATATTACTTATCTGAGGACTCACAGGGGCATGTCCATTATGGAGCAGGGAGAAATACGTGATGGGGAGCCGCACATGTAGTTCATGTCTGAAATCACGCCTCCAGGAGTCTGACGCTCTGTGTTCTATTATCTGGTGTCTGTAGCAGAAGAGACAGCGCACTGAGCTCTCCTCTCTAACAGTGATATCTATTGTTATGTAAGTCCTATATTTGTTGCTGCAACATGAGGCCTGCAAACTCCGGCTTCACTGCGCTTGCACTGAAATCATAGTAGGAGGAACTACTGCGATTGTACAGAAAGATCAGTGGCTACAGGACATACTTGTTTACTCTCCTTCATTGTCAGGGAGACTCCCTGAAATAGTAGCAATCTCCCTGTCTCCCTGAAGAGTCTATGGGGTAAATTTACTAAAGTGAGAGTTCTAGAAGTGAGTTTTAAAAGTGATGTTGCCTATAGCAACCTATCAGATTCTAGTTAACATTTAACTAGCACCTTGTAGACGATAATAGCTGGAATCTGATTGGTTGCTATGGGCAACATCACTTTAAAACTCACTTCTAAAAACTCTCACTTTAGTAAATTTACCCCTAGCAATCTCCCTGATTGCACCTTACCCCCATTATGAAGCTGTTATGTAAAAAAAAAAAACCAGATATATTCATTCAAATTAGATCATTAGTATAATTTCCCTGCATCGGTTATAAGGCACAATGATCCCTATGCATTTTCTGAAAAGTATTAACGTGTTTCCATCAACAAATAGATCTTACTAATTGCTATTGGGCTCGTTTACATTTGGATGTAAGTCAGTTTTATGACACACCTCTCAGATGTAGCAGTATACGCCCACTGTAACTCGCGCCCATATGTGCTGCTTTCACAATCTCCCTGAAATGCTTCTTCAAAAGTAGGCAAGTATGCTACAGGCCCCGCTTAATTCCAGGCCCAAGAGCCTCTGCATCCCCTGCAATTTATATTATAATGTCTAGGCGGAGATGTATCAAACCTTAGAGATAGTCCTAACAAACGCAGGGCCTGATTCAGCAGTGGACGGAATTGCAGAGCTGCACACAAGCAGCTTTGTAATTCTGTCTTTGCAATTATGTTAAAGAAGCAGGAGGTGTCATGTCTCCTGCATGCATTAATGATCCAAGCTGCGTCCATGGACACAGCATCGGATCATCTCGCCGGCTGAGTGGCCATAGGGGTCACGCAGGCCGGCCTTCACAGATGAGGGAAAGAGGCCAGGAAACCTCCATCGGCCGAAAGAAATCCCTCCCCCCCAACGACACGAGACAGGCCTTCATTTTGGGAAAAGTAGGCCGACACTGCCCCCTCCCCGCCCCCTGACAGTCTGCTGCCGCTCTGCGTGCAATCACACAGGATCCATTCTGCACATGCACAGAACGGCTCCTGCGCATGCGCACATGCCTGATAATGCTGAATGAGGCCCACGGCCTGTAAAGTGACAGTTAGAAGCAGATTGGTTTCTACTTTATCTCTCTCCACTTTATCTCTCTCCAAGCTTTGATAAATCTCCCCCTTAGTTTCTTGGGCATAGAACTTAAGGCAGAGATTATTAGACTGTTTAGCTGACAAAGGCCACATGGGGTGGGCATGGTTGTATATATGATAACATTGGCCTACATATGATGGACATTTGGATCCTATATGATTGACATGGTGAGGCACATTTTGTTAATAATTGGGTCTGCTATGTGTAATATTTACTTTTTAGCCATTCCATAAATGCTGAGCTTACTAGGCTTTTTGTTTTCACTGTGTCCAGAATATACACAGTATAATTCAGGGCACATACAAAGAAACTCAACCTCAGTAGCGGAACATCAATAGTACCTACTGGAGGCAAGATCTCCTCCTACTTCCTCCCCTTGTTTCTTACCTGCTTGGGTCACAGAACTCTATGGTGACATCTAATATCATTACATGTTACAGTTGGGAATACATTGGGCCTTATACATTACCGATCGCAACTGTGATTACACATTCAATCGGCCAATTGTTACGTTCTGTGCATGCATCGCAATGCGTGTGTGCGAAGGTCTCACTGCAATCGGACTACGCAGACCCATCGCAGAGTGATGGACAGGAAGTGACCATTTGGGGGTGGTGATGGGGGTGCCCGGTGAAACGCAGGCGTGTCAGTGCATTTGAACGCCATTACAGGGGCATGCATAAATTAGCCACTGCGATGCCATACGCAGGCTTTCACTGCGTGCGATGAGGTTAGCAATTTCTGAGTCAGACCTTATGCAAGTGTGTGGGAGGCTGCGATGGTACTCAATGTTAAGTATTACGGATGTCTGTAAGGTAACATGGGCATCCATATGTTTGGCTGCGATGGCTTTGTGATTGCAATCATTAGCATATTTTCGCAGTGAGACTGCGTGCATAATGGCTGTTGCGATCGCAATAGCGATCCGTACTGAATCAGTCCCATTATTCCATATATAAATTTATGAAATACTAATATTTATGGTAATTCCAAATTTGCAAAACTGTCTTGTCTGTTGTGCTTATATGTTTGAATTTCTTTTAGAATTTAACAAGTCACAGACGATGTAACAAGTTTTACATATAGAAGAGTAGAATTGTAAAGAAAAAAGAACATACATAATAAATGTAATGTGCTGGATACATATGTGCATAATTATTTAGCAAATCATAGCTCCCTTTATGTCATTCCTCTTGAGCAAGCACATTAACGACAATTGAAGGAAAGAGTAACCGTGTGAACGAAATAACCTTTCTGCCCAGTTTAAATGAGTGTTCTTGGCAAATTGCCTGGTTTGTAAGAGACAACTCATGTCACAAACTTGGTATGTTACTAGTGACTGTAAAAAGACACAGCAAGGGGCCATACAGCAAAACATAATCAAATGTTGAAGATTGTTACAGTTTTTTCTTATAATTATTTGACAAATTTGTAGTCACCATAAAGCTATTACAGGGGTCTATTCATCATCACTTAATTTATATAAAAATAGATGAAAATTAATATTTAATTTCACCTACTTTTGTAAAAATTAAGTACTATCCCTTTAAACTGGGACACTCATGAATTACAAAGTTTCTATGGCTGACTGACTTGAAGCCTGCATTTCAGCTAATCAGCCGCAGTACCGATGTAATTCATGTCTAATTATAAAGGTTATACAGGCGATATCACTGATATCTCCTGCTTACCTCTCAGCCCCGATCTGGCCCATTGTTCTATCACTAGTATAGGGACCTACATTCAACAAGCTCTGGAAATACAGTGTCAGCTTACTCTTGTGCCTATATAGGCTAAATCATAGGTGTATTTATAATAGGTGCAAAGTGTGCGATGCACATGGGCCTCTGGGTCCAGTCGGGTAAATAAATACCCTGCGCCAAGAGCATACTTACATGGAGCTGGCAAAGCAGGTTCACCCTCCTACATGGAGACATCTTCCCAGTGACATCTTGGAAAATATGGCACTGTGCAGTGAAAACAAAGACCCTGGCACTGTGCCAGTCTTTGCTCATACCTCCCAATCATATCTCCCAACCATCCTGATTTTCTTAGCATAGCAAGTGGTGAATAGATGCCATGTGCATGCACGTGCTGTCTATTCACTGGAATGAGGGACTGACGTCATGCACCCTTGCAGTGAGGTTATGCCTCCTTTTTCGATCGGGGGCCTTAGGCACACACAAAGTTCCCTGTCCCAAATTTTGGGAAGTACGCCTTTGCCATCATGTGCGTATGTGCCATCTTCTGGAATATCACTTGGAAGATGGTGCTGTGGGATCCTCTTGCACAAACCACTTAGAATGTGGATGGATGGGGGGTGGGTTTCTGCTCAGAGGAGGGGGCCCATTTGTACATGGCCCCTTGACTGCTAATATGCCCCTGGGCCAAATAGAACAGTATTCCTTTTTCATCCATCTGGGGGATGCCATTACTTCTGGGTTATGCGTAGTGAGGTGTGGAGTCGGACACCAGCTAATTGAAACTGCCTCCCACCCCCTATATAACCCCTCCACTTTTAACCTGGCTAGGTTCTAGCTTTTAGTTAGGTTTTATTTCTTTATTTTAATGTTTGGTTTGGGTGCTTAGTTCCTGGCAACAGGTGACAAGGACTAGCAGAGTGGGAGTTATAGAATATAGGTTTGTGTGAATCCTGTATCCCACTCTAAAGACGGCCCCTGAGAGAGTCACAAAACTACATAGTCCCTGGGTCTCTCTCCATGCCAGACACACATCTGAGGGGGCGCTGGCAAAGAGAAGGTACGCTTTTTACAGATATGTATCAAAAACCTTCTTGCCTTTATGTACTGCTTCCCGGCACACTGCTTGTGAGCAGATTGTCCGGGTTTGTTATTACTCACATGCACCGTAGAGCAGGCATGTCTCACACCTGCCCGGGGCTTCAACAGCACCACACCACTTTCAGTCTCCAATGATTTCCTTGGTGGACTGCCAGAGGGAATTACAGAGCATCAACATGCTGCTGGCTTTTGAGGAGAGAGAGGCTTGATTGGTTCCAGTACTCTGTGCTGCTACACGTGTGGCCACAGGTAGTCCCCGGGGAACTCCGGAGGCTATGATTACATCAGTTGACCTGAGTGAACAGGACGCCAGGCCTGGCCACGCCTCCCACAGGTATTTCATTGGCAGCAGCTCACGTGGCTGTAAAGCCATGCAGCATAACATCTTATGAGAACAGCTGAAGATCTGTGGGGAGAAGCTCACAGCAGATACAAGGGGATGGATGTGTACTAACAAGATAAGCAGTTAACTAGGATTATTACTTATTAGTGTTAACCTGGTGATTTCTGGGCTTATAGTATGTAAGCCACTTTTTTGCTGCACTTTTTGTAATGAATTTAGGCTGTAACATACAGGGGTATATAAGATTTGTTTACCTTTTGGTTTTTGCAAAGAATTGGACTTTTAGGATTCCGGGTTTTTTTTTTTTTTCATTTAACAGATGGGTGAATTAGAGTCTTAAGTAGCCTCTTCTTGGTTTTTGCTATTCAATCAGTGCTACACTTTTTCCATAGGAATTTAGGTAGCTATCTGTACTGGTAGGACTTGTCTTGTCTTTCTTTCTCAGTATGGATAAGCCAGACAAGGGGTCCAAAAAACAGGGATCAGTCACTATTTATACTTGTATAAAATGTGAGAAAAAATTGGCAAAACATACGGACCCAAGGTGCTGGTTCACAGGGGGTTTCATTACCAGGAGGTTTGGCTGAACAGCCGGTGATGCCTGATTAGGCCAGGTCTATGGTTGAGGCCATAGGTGAATTATGTCACTCCCAGGCAAATATGAGACCCTGATTTGAAGGTTGTTTTCGTTTTTGACATTGCCTAGGCCAGAAGGGTATCTGAGCTAGTGTCTCATTCCTGTAAATCTCTGCTTCTCATTTTTCATGAGGATAGGGTAGTAAACCTTCCTGTTTTCTGAAGATGGTATCGGCTTTCCACATTAACCAGGATATTGTCCTTTCAGCTTTTCGCCAGGATTCAGTGACTATTGAAGTTTCTTCATTAGCACTGTTGGATTTGGTACGTGCGTTAAGCATTTACTTGGACCGTACTGTATCATTGAGGCGCACAGATTCCCTGTTGGTGTTGAGTGATGCACCAAAAAGAGGCTGGCCTGTCTGGAAAGGATCCATCGCTAGATGGGTTACTTCTGCCATTCAGCAGGCATATTTGTCCTCGAATGTGACAGTTCCGGCCTCAGTTCGGGCCCACTCGACTCGTGCTATCGGGGCTTCTTGGGCTGTACGGTATGGTGCCTCAGTTGAACAGCTGTGCAAAGCAGCTACCTGGACATCCATACACACTTTTACAGAATGTTACAGCTTTTATACATTTGGCATAAGGATGCCAGTGTTGGGCGGAAAATTCTTAGAGCAGTCGGTTCCGACGCCCCCACCCTTAATTGGCTTGCTTTGGTATATCCCAGAAGTAATGGCATCCCCCAGATGGATGAAAAAGGAAATACAATTTTTACTCACCGTAAAATCTGTTCCTTGGAGTCCATCTGAGGAATGCCAAAATCCCTCCTGTGTTTCATTTCACACTAGAAACCTGTTGGTCTCTGGTATCTCGGTTCTTCCGTGGGTCTTTCTCCGGCTTTGTTAAACATAGACTGAGCTTAAGGTGCAAGGGAAGAGGTTATATAGGGGATGAGAGCCAGTTTCAATTAGCTAATGTCTGACTCCATGCCTCACTACACATAACCCAGAGGTAATGGCATCCCCCATATGGACTACAAGGAAGATATTTTACGTTGAATAAAAATCTTATTTTTAGTAGAAACATTGAAAAAAGCTTAAATATATCAAGGAGGGGATACTAATATGGTAAGAGGTACATGCTGATTGATTTTTCGCAGCAGGTCCAAGCATTGTGGGCGCACATCTTCGAATGCCCTAGTTCCACATTTTTCTGTTCATAAACAAACTTTATTGTCATAAAGGTTTGTTAACTTCCACAAAGACACTATACAGTATGAACAACAAAAGCAAACAAGACACCAGAAAACAAACCAATAAAAAGACAAATATAATATTATGCTGTCCTGGAACAACAAACATGCTCAGTCCAAAGCTACATAAAGCAGAAATCAAAAATAATAACTTCCAAAATAACATCTGACAGTTGTATACAAGCCAATATATCCAGGGTTTAATCACAAATCATAGATTCACATTTCTTCTAAAGTGGTAGCCAAAGATGATTGTTCTGATATAAAACAGTCACAGTATAAGATGCAAAAGAAAAGCTATTAAATGAAAAGCTTTAACAAACTATGATGAAGCATGTTATATAAATAGTGAAAGTGGCTGACAAGATCTGTACTACTGAGGATGGATCTAGCAACCAACTAACAAGGAATTTCCGGGACAATACAGATCACAACACTCTGCTGCCATAGGAACATCATTACCTAAGCTGTGGAAAAAGTAAAAACATCCAGATGGTGTATATGGAAGATACCTGGAATTCTGGGTGAAGGTGGACAGTTTACAGTTTCAGCATACAGTAGATATTTCATGGTATAGGATGTGTTAGTAGTTACATATAACTGATTACTGCAGGTACTGAAAATAATAAATAGGCAATGTGAGTACATATCCTGCATCACCTGTAAAACTGTGTTTTATCCTTCTTGGAGTGTTTTTTTGTTTTTCTGTCTGCTCATCTGGATGTATTTCAACATGTTTTATCCAGCACACACTGAGTACAGCAGAGTTCTTGTTCCCCAACTGTGTCCTTCTGCCCTTACTTACAAAGGACGTGAACTTACAGAGCAGTAAATAACGGTGTATACAAATAGAGCAAGTTTATAATAGGACATACAGTATGGAAGCATCCAATAATCCTGCCCGCTTAATTGTAAGTGGTAATATGGGACAGTTACAGGCAAACAGGGTGATTATGCAGCGAGTGACAGCAACATGTGTGTGCTGTTTACCTACAAGAAATTTGATCCCTCTCTATGGGGTAGATGTACTAAGCCATGGAGAGAGATAAAGTGGAGAGAGACAAAGTACCAACCTCTCTCCAATGCTTAGTACATCTCCTCATATGTCCACTAAAAGTGTTGCTAGAAAATCAGCATTGGTCAGAAAATTGTAATGTAATACTTATTATCATTTTGGGCTGTAGCAATAGAGGAATTTGACAGTAAAAGGTTTTTCATTATTAAAAATACCAGAGGGGTACATTTATCATCCATTAATGGCCCATTACACATGTGGAAATGCTAGTTTCTGCATATTTATGTTACCGGGCCATTCATCATCAGGGGTCCGATAGGACCACCTGATGTTCAGCAAACTCCGAAAACTTAATGTTTTTGGAGTTTGCCTGCGAGAACAAATGACACCTTCAGATGGCGCTTATTCTCATAGCCCCGTTCCTTCGTATGGAAAGGAGTTCCGGGGATGCGAAGAGGTATCCGAGCGGATCCCTCTGTCGCCTCCTCACTGCCTCCCCAGCGGCTGTGCACATGCCTCAGGCATTTAAATAAAATTATTCTCTTAGGTTGACACATCAGCAGCAAGTTAAATTAAAAAATGGAATGTTTTAATTAGATACAAGAGAAATCACTACGAGGTATATTTACTAAAGCACAATTATAATCAATTTTAAATTGATCTAAATTGATGCTGTGTTTCTGGAGCTAAATTACACATTTACAGGAAATATTTGATTATTTTTTTAAGTGTTAGTAAATGTGTGATTTAGCCCCAGAAACACATCAATTTAGATTAGAGATGAGCCAGTCCGGTTCTCAGAGAACCGGACCCACCCGAACATAGTGGATCCCAGTAGGATCCGAGTCAGGCTTGGGATTTCTCACCTGACTTGGAACGAGGCAAAACGTCATACTCCTGCTGTCAGATTCTTGCAGGTTTTGGATCGTATATAAGTCCCTCCCCGCGGTGATCGGCGCCATTTCCTTGCTGAGTCCCAGGCTGTCGGGCTGTGCTGTGCTCCGTCCAGGGGGGGCAGTGTTGTCCAATCCAGGGCTGTGCTGTGCTCCGTCCAGGGTGCTGTGTTGTCCAATCCAGGGGTGTACTGTGCTCTGTCCAGGATGCTGCGCTGTGCAATCCAGGGATGTGCTGTCCATCCAGTGTGCTGTCCATCCAGGGGCGTGCTATCCGTCCACAGGCTGTAAAAAAAAAAAAGTAAATAAAAGTAAAAAAAAAAGTTAAAAAGATTTTTTTTTGTGTTGTACACCAGTGTATCCATATAAGCACTGTGATACTGTATGCCGTACCCCCCAAGTGTATCCATATAAGCATATGTGACGCTGCCCGCTAGTACCGCAGTATAATATTCATACAAGTATTGTGACGCTGTAGGTCATACTGCTGTGTAATATTCACACAAGTATTGTGATTTGTGACGCTGCCGGCTGTACCGCAGTGTAATATTCATACAGGTATTGTGACGCTGTAGGTCATTCATACCGCAGGGTAATATTCATACAAGTGTTGTGACGCAGTACGTCATACCGCAATGTAATATTCATACAAGTATTGAGAAGCTGCCGGCCGTACCGCAGTGTAATTTTATTACAAGTATTGTGATGCTGCCGGCCATACCGCAGTGTAATATTCATTAATGTATTGTGACGCTGTAGGCCATGCTGCAGTGTAATATTCATACATGTATTGTGACGAAGTAGGTCATACTGCAGTGTAATATTCATACAAGTATTGTGACGCTGCTGGCCGTACCTCAGTGTAATATTCTTACAAGTATTGTGACGCTGCTGGCCGTACTGCAGTGTAATATTCATACACGTATTGTGATACTGTAGGTCAAACCACAGTGTAATATTCACACAATCATTGTGATGCTGCAGACCACACTACTGTGTAATATTCACACACGTTTTGTGACGCTGTAGGTCATACCGCAGTGTCATATTCATATAAGTATTGTGATGCTGTAGGTCATACTGCAGTATAATATTCATACAAGTATTGAGACGCTGCAGGTCATACTGCAGTGTAATATTCATACAAGTATTGTGACACTGCTGACCATAGTGCAGTGTCATATTCGTCATATTCATACAGGTATTGAGATGCTGTAGGTCATACTACAGTGTCATATTCATACAAGTATTGTGACGCTGTAGGTCATATTGCAGTGTAATATTCATACAAGTATCGAGACGCTGTAGGTCATACTACAGTGTAATATTCATACAAGTATTGAGACGCTGTAGGTCATACTACAGTGTAATATTCATACAAGTATTGTGATACTGTAGGTTATACGGCAGTGTAATATTCATACAAGTATTGTGATTTGTGATGCTGCTGGCCGTACAACAGTTTACTATTCATACACGTATTGTGACGCTGTAGGTCATACCACAGTGTAATATTCATACAAGTATTGTGACGCTGCAGGCCATATCCCACTGTATCCATACAAGTACTGTGACACTGCTGGCCATACCCCAGTGTATCCGTATAAGCTCTGTGATGCTGCAGCCTGTACCCCAGTGTATATTTCTGTACCCCAGTGTATCCATATAAGCACTGTGATGTTGCAGGCCATACTCCAGTGTATCTATATAAGCACTGTGCATTTATGCTGCTGCGCTGATGCTTACTTTTATTTGTTTCATTCTGCATTTATTTCAACTAAAATCACAAATAGGTATACTAGCAAAATACTCTTATGCCACTTTTCAACCTTGATTTGTAGAAACCAACCTAGTGGGGTTGGCTTTCCTTGATCATAATAGCCATGTTTGGTCAGATGCAACTCAAACACCAAATGGAGAGGCTATTTTATAATGGTATTTGGAGATGTTCTCCTCCTCCCCTCCCTGCCTTCCCATACATAATCTCAGAAGCACAAAGATAAGAGATGTTTCTCTCTGCACCCTTCCTGTTCAGAGCTTCTGTTTTGTGTGCTGCCACATTAATAGTTCATTGTTGACAAACAACTTCCAGCAGGCCTGGCAAAGAGCACAGATACTGGGAGTTGTAGTTCAGCCGGAGAGCTACAGGCTGCTTTCCCCTGAGGTAAACAGCAAGTCTTGGTCCCATTATCTCCATCAACCTCCCCAAGCACAAAGTAAACTTCTGTTTACAGTGTGTACTATTTAGCAGCACCTCCACAAGCAAGGCCACCGCATTTCTATTAGATGTATAAATATACAGCGTATATGGGCTGAATCAATATTTAATGAGGATGTGGCACAAAATGGCTGTCCTCACTGTGTGTTAGCAACAGGTGCTCTGCAGATGTCACTCAGGTGATCAGGTTTTAGGTGGTTGGTTCACATAGACACAATGTGAGGGCTTAAGTGAGCCTGCACCCATATACGCCACAAGAATCTCTGTGCGATGGTGCAGAGACTGAATATAAACATACTCCAACTCCCTCGGGCTTCTGACCTAGTTCTTGATTAATGAAAATATTCTTGGTTATAACTTCCTATGGGGTCGTATAGTTTATTAAACTGCTATCCTGTCTGCCACTGCAGTGCCACTCTGTTTTCTAGATGTGCCATGTTGAAAGCTGAACTGCCACATGTTTGTGACATTCACTGCTGTTGCTTAGCTTAGTCAGCCAGCTAGCTGGATGCAACCTTTTGGCCTAAACTGGACGAAATCAATATTGTGAGGTGGTCAATATTGACTGGAAATGACTGAAAATAAATGTTATTGAGGTTAATAATACTGTAGGAACAAAAACAGGCCCAAATTATGTGATTTTAGCTGTTTTTATGATTTTTTAGAAAAAAATACAAATCCAAAACCAAAACACACAAGGGCGGTTATGGAAATACCAAATCCAGATCTAAAACACAAAAGTGATACAGATCCAAAACACGGGGGTCGGCACACATCTCTAATTTAGATTGATTTAAAATTTATCAAAATCAATTAATATTTACCTGTAGTAAATATACCCCTACCTGTACTGTTTCACCTTAATATAAAAAACTAAATTTTATTATTAAGTGTTTATTTAATACACAATTATATATAACAGTACTAAAAAGTAAACAGATAAAACAGTACCAGAAAAGTACTTTTCTCTTGTAACTAAGGAGCTGTGCAGCAGCTTGGAGATCTCAGCATAAGCTTCAGACAGAAACTGAGCAGAGGCACAAATGTGTGGTCCATATGTGTCCTGCAAGGGTCAGAAAATTTGATCAGATGGCTTGACAGTTAAGTTACTGGCTGAACCGGGAAACACAGTAATATTTGAATTATGGGCCTGATTCAGAGATGTAAGGTAATTCCATCACAGCTACAATCTCGTACACAGCTGCTGTGCGAAAATATGTTAATGTTGCAGTCACTGGGGAATGTATTGAGACACCCACCTGCAGCTTTGAAAATCCAAGCATCCGCTTACAAAGACGCAGTATTAGTCATAGATCCATTGATAATCGGACTTCTAAATTGCCCCATGGTCGCACAGAATGGACATGTGTACTGAGATGGCATTGCCATTTTTACTGCATTCGGGATTGCAGACGCAGGCTGTGACACTCCCCAAAAACGGTCACAACATGCCTGCATTCTTTGCCGCCACTCCCCGTTACCTCATACAAATGCTCCATGACTGTCTATCACACTGCAAGTAAATAGTCTCTGTGAGTGACTACGGTAATGTACATTGATTAGGGATGTGCGCTGACTCCCGTGTTTTGGTATTGGTTTTGGATCTGGCTCTCCCCTGGTTTTGGATCTGGATTGGTTTTGCCAAAACCTCCCTTCTGTGTTTTTGTTTTTTGGTTTTGGATCTGGATTTTTTCTTAAAAAATCATAAAACAGCTAAAATCACATATTATGGGCATGTTTTTGTTCCTACAGTATTTTTAACCTCAATAACATTTATTTCCACTAGTTTCCAGACAATTTTGACCACCTCACAGCTCACTATATTGTTTTCATCCAATTTAGGCCCAACATTTACACCAAGCTAGATGGCTGACTAAGCTAAGCAGTACAACTTCCAACATGGCACATCAGGAAATAATGTTTTTATTATTCAAGGCCTGAAGGAGTTGGAGTATGTATGTAGTTGAAGGCAGGGACATGAAGGGTTATTGGTAGTAAATTTAATTTAATTTTTTGATTCCGAACTAAATTTATGATGGAGGAGGGGAGGCATTTACAAAAAAATATTTTACACATTCACATCAGTCCTTGCCCCAGAAGAATCCTTGAGCACCATGCCTGCTGCTGCTGTTAGGAGTGGATTTTCTCATCCTAGAAGGGGACCAGGAAGACTTTTAGTAGTGCTTTCAAAACAATTGACTGTTAAATAATCCTTTGCAAAGCTTCCACATGAAATAGCATTTCCCAACCTGCACAGGGACATTAAAAAAACTTAGTTAGTGCCCTCCAAACTTCCACTTAACCAGCACAGATATGTGGACAAGTGCAAGATTTAAGATTAAGCCGGGGTAAATTTAATTTACTAAAGTGAGAGTTTTTACAAGTGAGTTTAGAAGTGATGTTGCCCATAGCAACCAGATTCGACTTAACATTTACCTAGCACTTTCTAGTTCTCAAACTCGGTCCTCATGACCCCAAACAGTGCATGTTTTCTATGTCTCCTCGGCAGAATCACAAGTGAAATAATTAGCTCCACCTGTGGATCTTATAAAATGTGTCAGTGAGTAACGAATACACCTATGCACCTGCTGGGTGACCTGTGTTGGGTCCTAAGAACCGAGTTTGAGAACCTCTGTTCTAGAAGATAATAGTTAGAATATGATTGGTTGCTATGGGCAAGCAACATGACTTCTAAAACTCACTTCTAAAAACTTTGGTAAATTAAATTTACCCCTTAAGGTCTTATGTTGTGTCTTTCTTGAGAATCCTGCACCTGCTTCTTGTCACGACCAGGGTTTCTCGGCATGGTGGTTGGCGGGTGTTACCTGTGTGGATGTTATGGCGGGGGGCATCTGGTGGTGGTGCTGGTGCTTGGCAGGGAGCATTTGCTGTGTGCGGTCCTGTGTGGGCATATTGTCACTCTGTGCTTAGTAGGCCTGGCGGTGTTTCCGTTCTGCATGGGCGCCGCCATCTTGCTTTTGGCCATGTTACCTAGTTCCCCAATCCTGGCGTGTCACATGCTCACTCTCTGACCACTCACGGCTGGGCGCTGGGGATAAAAGGGAGTTCAGAGCTCCCTTGCATTGCCAGTGCAACGTGTTTCTCAGCGCAAGCTGAGAGAGTTCCTGAGCTTGTCCGTCTGCCTGTTGGATCTCTGCCTAAGCCTGCTTCGCCTAACCTGCTCCTTACCCTGCTGGACTTCCACTGCCTTCTCCCACTGCCTCCTCCTTTGCCTTCCCCATTGCCTGAGCATCTCTGTCAGCTGTTACCCTGCACCTTCCTCTGGACATTATTTCTTCAGCCACAATTCATTTCAGCCTCACAAGACCTGGATTACTGGACTGCCTTCTGTTTCACTACCTGGACTTTTTCCCATTGCCTCACTACAGTTCCCAAGTGCACTTTAGTGCTATACCCAGACTTTCTGTTTTACCACATTCATGTCTATTAAGCCACTCATTAAAAACTCCATGTTTATTTTTAAATCTGCTTCAGTGTCTGCTCTTATTACCACCCCGGGCCCACAACAAGACCAAAACCTCACACTTCTGCTGCTAGGAGTGGATTTTCATCCCAGAAGCGGCCCAGGAAGAATGCTTTCAAAAACAATTGACTGTTAAATAATCCTTTGAAAGCTTCCACATGAAAAGCATTTCCCAACCAGTACAGGGACATTAAAAAAACAGTTATTTATTTATTATTTATTAGCAGTTATTTATAAAGTGCACACATATTCCGCATCACTTTATTTATCCATTCACATCACTCCCTGCCTCAATGGAGCTTACAATGTATATTCCCTACCACATGCTCACATTTAGTGGGCTTCAAACTGCCATTGTACCAACTGTCCACTAAAATAGAGCAGATATGTGGACAAGCGGAACAGAGTAGCAAATGCAACATATCAGATTTAAGTCTTACATTGTGTCTTTCTTGAGGATTCTTGAGCACCATGCCTGCTGCTGGGAGTGGATTTTTATCACAGAAGGGATGAAGACATTGTTTTGTCTTCCCAACGGACAAAGATCTGAAGAGATGTAAGAACTACTGGCAGGAAAGAGAAGCAATTTGGAGGCCCTTACACAAACTGCCTTTACTTTACTTGAGCTGCCCATCTTCCAGTGTGTACTCAGAAAGAGTTTTCAGCACAGCCGGGAACCTTGTCAGTGATCAGCCTGAGACTCCTTCCCCAAAATGTGGAAAACATGATGTCCATCAAAATTGTCGAAGCTGAGTAATTGGCTGAGACAAGTTCAGTTTAAAATTGAATCGCGGCGACGCCATCTTGCGACTGGCCGCAAGACGCCATCTTGGAAATGAGATCGCAAGATGCCATTTTGCGAATGACCACCCAAACGCCATTTTAGATAAACTCACAATTAAGTACATATGGCGAGATTACTATTAGCACCATGCGATTGCATATCTCATCATTTCTCATATACACAATAATACGGATAATAGTGCTGTTAACTAGTCGCATATTAGCAAATGCACAAGACCCCGAATGAAAACACAGTTTAGTAGCTAAATGCGCACGCATCCGTCCCCAGTTAACTAGCATCTTCATATCAAACCCCGTACACTCACACATTACATATTCACTTACAAGGTTCCATTAGCTTTAAGGTATAAGATTTAAGTTTGTTCAGTTAGTATAAATGCTGTGAAATAAAGATATTTGGTAACTAAGGTTTTATACATGCTAAATAAGCCGTGTTTGGTTTCGTACTGATGCGTACTCTTTTCACAGTATTCCGGTGTTATCGGTGGGGAGATCGCATCATGCATTCTCAACTTATGGACTGCAGAGACTTCAAGCAACAAAATGTATATTATATGAACAACTGTTAGGATGATTGCATGGTGTGGGAGGGCAGAGACCCCCAGTTGTTAGAGGCTGGGAGAGTCTATTTGAATCAGCCTGTTAAATGCTCCGTAACAGATGGATCCACCTTGAGAACCAATAGCATCAGCAACAAACTTCTCTATTGTTTTGTCTATCCCTGGGGGGTATAAATATGTGTGCTCCAACACTGGGTTTTTAGTCTTCGTGCTGAATGCTGATAGACGAGGGGTTTCTTGCTGATTCCTAACACCTGGTACCGGAAGTGCTGCGTATGTATACTGTACTTGGGTCTGTATACTTCCTTTGCACCTAAATTGTGTCTGGATCAATTGCGTGTAACTGACTGTACTTTTACTTGAATAATACTTGTGCTTTGGAACCACAGATTCCAGGTCTAAGTCTTTATTTACTATATGACTGCATACGCAAAATAGCATCATCCTTAGAAGGTATAGGCAGGATATTAGA
This sequence comes from Taudactylus pleione, assembly GCA_031769625.1. NCBI lineage: Eukaryota > Metazoa > Chordata > Amphibia > Anura > Myobatrachidae > Taudactylus > Taudactylus pleione. Next base: position 6,919,586 of record JAUIMM010000020.1, read on the forward strand.
AGGTATAGGCAGGATATTAGAAGGTATAGGAAGGTGTGTATAGAGGTTCTGATCCAGTATCGTTAGTTGGGACTCATAGTGAAGTCACTTACCTGCTCACACGGTACATACGGCTATTGATATTTCAGCAAAGGGTGGAGTGGCCACATGCAGGGTTTTCCTGCAACCGCTTTGTGCTGAAAGATCGCTATCCATCTCCGTGTGAATCAAGGAAGCTGACTAGAATCCAGGGACAAGAGAGGAAAAAGTTTGTTTTCCCCTGTTGATAGAACCTTATGTTTAAAGGGGTGCCGCAGTACTGAATACTCGGCTAAGTCACAGATTTGTGCACAACAAAGATGCACTTTTGTGTACGCAGCTAAAGGTTGTCATACGGTTGTGTGGTAGTCGCATTATTGTGTATGCAACTGGTCGCACAATAGCGTATACGTACTTCCGGTTGTGCTGCCACGTGTTTTAGATAAAGCCGTTGAGGTTTACATTTTTCAATTATTACCAATATCTTGGTTAACGTGTATTTTTCTGCGCAGGAAAAAGTGTGTAACAGCGAGTGTTTTGTTGGTAGGGGTAACTTGTTCCCTACAGTTAAAGGTACCGTATGACCTTTAAGGGCTAAGTGCTAGTCGCTCTGTAAGCAGCTTTACCGTTCTATACACAGTAGCAGGTGTACATGTTGTCTTTGTTGTAGAGAGGTGCGTGGAAGTGGCCGACATATAAACTTCCATAGGTGTGGAAGTGGCCTTACTAAATCTTATCCGGATGTGGAAGTTGCCTTTTTCAAATCTAATCCAGGTGTGTGGGCGCCGCCGACTTAAATCGTCCATAGGTAAGTGAAAGTATCTTGATTGTCTTTCACCAGTTTAAATCTTTATTGAAAAGCGTAGGATTTTGTCTCAGAATGGGAGCCGCGCAAACAGTAGAGATGTTAGACAATGATGTGCTGCTAATGGAGGCGCCGATCGGATCGGCTCATCGTATTATGCATACTAAGTATGGTACTTATGCGATAAGGTATTGTGATGTATGGTTTAAAGTGACGATGAAGAGTGTTAGACCGTTTCCCAGAATTGGTAGTTTTGATAAAAATGTGTTAGATAATGTCCGGGATCACATCAGTCTGATGCGCTCCCGAGAGAAAAAGGTTAAATATTATGAACGTTTAAAACTGTGGCAGCATGAAGGGGATGCGTGGCTTAAAAATGTGCAAACGACGCAAACTAGCATCGCAAGCACATTGAGAGAGAATACATCCGCGACGCTAAATTGCAATATGGGCGAGCCGCAAAATGGCGCGCACGTGCGGCAAGGTAGCATTGTGTAGAGTATTGCCAGCAGTTCACGCTCACCTCCCCCACCTTATGTGGATGGAGGTGCAAGTACAGTTACCAAAAATACCCATACAAATTTAACAAGCAAATTGTACCCTCTCTTAAGCAACTATAAAGAAAATGTTCATGATGTGGATGATGAGCCTATTGTAATGTCTGCCATTTCCCATGCTGTGCAGATGATAGATGCTGCATCACCACAATCACGAGTGGTGCCGCCATCTCCATCGGTAACAGCAAGGGAAGTGTTAACACCCTCTGCACCCATAGAGGAAGTTGTTCATACCATACGTAGCAGCAGCAGCAGACTAAACCCCCAGCCAGGTAACCAGGTGCATCCCATTCAGACAATAACTGTTCCGAATGAAAATGCACATGCAAACGGTGTAGTGCCCACGAGGGAAGTAGTAATGCATTGTCCTTGGACAAGAGCAGAACTAAATTCCATCATACAGATGTGCCCAGCTATCACGTGGCATCACAGCGTTATCTCTCACGCCACGCATGGCACGCCACACACCACGCCATGAGTCGCGCCACAAAGAAAGTTTAGTAATGAAAAAAGTCATTACATGTAATACAACTTTTTGCCCACCAGATGTCACTTTTCCTAAACTACATAGTGCATGCGTCTAATTTCATTACGTGTAATACAACATTTTGCCCACCAGGTGTCACTTTTCCTAAACTACATAACGCATGCGTGTGATTTCCAATGTACTGTACGGTATGTTCTGTATCACCGCCCAATGATTGGTTGACAGAAGCGGTGATTCGGTACACTATACAGTATTACAGCGTTTTCCACATGGAATCAGGAATGCATGGTATAATAAAGCGGTAGAAGAATGTCTAATAAAGTTTGAAATCATTAAGCTCTGTATTACCCACTGACTGTGCAGTTGAAATCATACAGTACTTGCGCAAATGTAAATACTGTCGGCACTGTCCCAGACTTAGACATTGTAGTGGTTTCATTACTTTACAAAGTACAGAACTCTAGTAATGGGTGAAGCGTGTGGCCTAGCGGTCTAATGCCTAGTCTCACTGCTTCTCCCCTCTTCTTGTTCCGTGGGTTCGAGGCCTTGAAAATGTTTTTTTTTATTATTTTTAAAATCTTCACTTAAAATATTCAGTACATGTGGAACGCATGCCCAGTGCTTCGGGAGTCAAACAGCAAAATTTGGATTTTTATTACTGTACATACAGTACTATACCTTAGAACGCAAACTTGCGTCAATGCCGGCGCTGACCCAGACTTGGACATTATAGTGATTTTTTATAACCTTCAACTGGTAGTGGTCTCTGTTAAAGAGAGTGGGCTCTGTATTACAAACTGACTCTGCGTTTAAACCGCAAAATTGCGTCAATGTCAGCGCATGCCCAGTGGAGGGGTTACAATGACAATGGAATGTGTGCCGCATGCCCAGTGGAGCCAAGCCATAAACCAAGTAGCACTATGCCATGGCGCGTGCCCAGTTGTCTGTATTGCTACAGTAGCAAATTTGGGGAATGGCAAGCGCTCAGTGATCTAGCATGTAGTATGGGCATGTGCTAAATTATGTGTATTGGCTGTATCCCTTGATATAAATGTGTAAAGAAAGTTGTCCGCATATTAGACTATCAGAACGTAACTTTCTATAAACTGACGATTCCAAAAAACATTTATATATCGAATATTCTGCCTACAGTTATTGCCGACCAGTAGGACAAGAAGCTTAGAGTCACAACTTTCTTTACACATTTATATCAAGGGATACAGCCAATACACATAATTTAGCACATGTCCATACTACATGCTAGATCACTGAGCGCTTGCCATTCCCCAAATTTGCTACTATAATTTATAGAGGTTGGAACACCTCAGAAAGTAAGCAGCTAGTGATCTAGTGGGTTCAATTTAGGGGTGTGCACCGGCCACTTTTCGTGTTTTGTGTTTTGGTTTTGGATCTGGATCTTTCTTCGTGTTTTGGATCTGGATTGGTTTTGCCAAAACCACCCTTCCGTGTTTTGGGTTCTGGGTTTTGTGTTTTGGATCTGTATTTTTTTTTTAAAAAGCATAAAAACAGCTAAAACCACAGAATTTGTTGGTTTCTCTGCTCCTATGCTATTATTAACCTCAATAACCTTAATTTCCACTCATTTCCAGTCTATTCTGAACACCTCACACCTCACAATAGTGTTTTCATGTCCAAAAGGTTGCACCGAGGTAGCTGGATGACTATGCTAAGCGACACGAGTGGGCGGCACAAACACGTGACCCATCTAGGAGTGACACTGCAGTGGCAGACAGGATGGCAGTTAGAAAAACTAGGCCCCAAACTGTACATAATGCAAAGAAAAAAAAGAAGTGCAAGATGGAATTGTCCTTGGGCCCTCCCACCCACCCTTATGTTGTATAAACAGGACATGCACACTTTAACAAATCAATCATTTCAGCGCCAGGGTCTGCCACACAACTGTGGCTGAAATGATTGGTTCGTTTGGGCCCCCACAAAACAAGCTGGCAATTAATGTGTCCCTGCACAAACTGGCTCTACGGAGGCAAGATGTCATCCTCATCCTCCTCATCCACCGATTCCTCACCCTCTTCAGTGTGTACATCCTCATCCTCACAGAGTATTAATTCGTCCCTGCTGGAACCACAGGTCCCTCTGTACGTTCTGGAGGCTGGTCTCCCTGGAAGAGTTGATAATTCATTTTATGAACATCATCTTCTCCACATTTTGTGGAAGCAACCTCCTACGCCTTTCGCTGACAAGGTTCCCGGCTGCACTAAACACTCTTTCGGAGTACACACTGGAGGGGGGGCAACTCAGGTAAAATAGAGCCAGTTTGTACAGGGACCTCCAAATTGCTTCTTTTTCCTGCCAGTACAGGTACGGACTGTCTGACATGCCTACTTGGATGCTGTCACCGATGTAATCCTTTAACAGACAGACGCACGCTTGTCGCTGCTGCTTTGAGGATTCAAGTGCGGCTACAGCCCACACAATTCACAAAGACAGAAAAAAAAAAGAATATTTTTATTGTTTGTGGAGCACACTTTGAGGGTTACACCACCCTTTAACAGACAGACGCACGCTTGTCGCTGCTGCTTTGAGGATGCAAGTGCGGCTACAGCCCACACAATTCACAAAGACAGAAAAAAGAAGAAGAATATTTTAATTGTTTGTGTAGAACACTTTGAGGTGTCACCACCCTTTAACAGACAGACGCACGCTTGTCGCTGCTGCTTTAAGGATGCAGGTGCGGCTACAGCCCACACATTTCACAAAGACCGAAAAAAAAAAGAACAATATTTTAATTGTTTGTGTAGAACACTTTGAGGTGTCATCACCCTTTAACAGACAGACGCACGCTTGTCGCTGCTGCTTTAAGGATGCAGGTGCGGCTACAGCCCACACAATTCACAAAGACAGAAAAAAGAACAATATTTTAATTGTTTGTGTAGCACACTTTGAGGGTGTCACCACCCTTTAACAGACAGATGCACGCTTGTCGCTGCTGCTTTGAGGATGCAGGTGGAATCTAGACGGGATTTGGAACCGAGGACACACTACCTCCATCAATTGTCTAAATCCCACTGCACTAATGTCGGATACCGGACGCACGTCTAACACCAACATAGCAGTCAAGGCCTCAGTTATACGTTTTGCTTCAGGATGACTGCTGTCGTACTTCATCCTCATCGCTAGGGACTGTTGGAGGGTCAATTGTTTAGTAAAAGTAGTGATGTTCCTACTTCCTCTCTGGGATGATGAACAACTCCCAGCAGCAGCAACAGCACTAGGAGGAAGAGGTTCTTGATCTTTCCCTATTTTAATTTTATCGGAGAAAGTTTGGTCCTCCATTTATGTTATATTGATATATATACGTGCGGCTAAAGCGCACACAAACACAGAAAATATTATTTTATTTTTGCTGGAGAGTAGTGCACTTTGTGGGTTACACCACCCTTTAAGAAATGAGCCAGCCGGCTCTTTACTTATGGGACACAGGCGCACGCTTGGCGCTGCTCCTTTGTTGATGCACGTGCAGCCACAGTGCACACAATTCACAAACACAGAAAATAATTTTTTTTTTGGTTTGGACTGGAGTGTACTTTCGGGGGTTACAGCACCCTTAACGGTCAAGCCAGCCGGCCCTTTACTTATGACACAGGCACACGCTTGGCACTACTTTGTTGATGCACGTGCGGCTACTGCGCACACAATTCACAAACACAGAAAATATTTTTTTTTTAGGTTTGGACTGGAGTGTACTTTCGGGGGTTACAGCACCCTTAAAGGTCAAGCCAGCCGGCCCTTTACTTATGACACAGGCGCACGCTTGGCACTACTTTGTTGATGCACGTGCGGCTACTGCGCACACAATTCACAAACACAGAAAATAATTTTTTTTTGGTTTGGACTGGAGTGTACTTTCGGGGGTTACAGCACCCTTTAACGGTCAAGCCAGCCGGCCCTTTACTTATGACACAGGCGCACGCTTGGCACTACTTTGTTGATGCACGTGCGGCTACTGCGCACACAATTCACAAACACAGAAAATAATTTTTTTTTAGGTTTGGACTGGAGTGTACTTTCGGGGGTTACAGCACCCTTAACGGTCAAGCCAGCCGGCCCTTTACTTATGACACAGGCGCACGCTTGGCACTACTTTGTTAATGCACGTGCGGCTACTGCGCACACAATTCACAAACACAGAAAATAATTTTTTTTTTGGTTTGGACTGGAGTGTACTTTCGGGGGTTACAGCACCCTTAACGGTCAAGCCAGCCGGCCCTTTACTTATGACACAGGCGCACGCTTGGCACTACTTTGTTGATGCACGTGCGGCTACTGCGCACACAATTCACAAACACAGAAAATAATTTTTTTTTTGGTTTGGACTGGAGTGTACTTTCGGGGGTTACAGCACCCTTAACGGTCAAGCCAGCCGGCCCTTTACTTATGACACAGGCGCACGCTTGGCACTACTTTGTTGATGCACGTGCGGCTACTGCGCACACAATTCACAAACACAGAAAATAATTTTTTTTTTGGTTTGGACTGGAGTGTACTTTCGGGGGTTACAGCACCCTTAACGGTCAAGCCAGCCGGCCCTTTACTTATGACACAGGCGCACGCTTGGCACTACTTTGTTGATGCACGTGCGGCTACTGCGCACACAATTCACAAACACAGAAAATAATTTTTTTTTTGGTTTGGACTGGAGTGTACTTTCGGGGGTTACAGCACCCTTAACGGTCAAGCCAGCCGGCCCTTTACTTATGACACAGGCGCACGCTTGGCACTACTTTGTTGATGCACGTGCGGCTACTGCGCACACAATTCACAAACACAGAAAATAATTTTTTTTTGGTTTGGACTGGAGTGTACTTTCGGGGGTTACAGCACCCTTTAACGGTCAAGCCAGCTGGCCCTTTACTTATGACACAGGCGCACGCTTGGCACTACTTTGTTGATGCACGTGCGGCTACTGCGCACACAATTCACAAACACTGAAAATATATTATTTTTTTAGCACTTGGGGGGAGCACCCCTGATGGACAGAGCACCCCCTGGACAACACTACAGCACTCCTTTAGGACTGGGACACTGCACAGGACTTTGGAGTGGACACAGCCCCTATGGAGAACTGACTGCACAACACAGTCCAGCCAGCCCCTATGGACTTTGAAGTAGTGGACACAGCCCCTATTAACAACAGCAGCACAGCACAACACAGCCAGCCCCTATGGACTTTGAAGTAGTGGACAACAGCAGCACTACACTACACTACACTACACAGCCCTAACTCCCACCCTCCCTCTTCACTGTCCACAGCCGAGTGAGAAAATGGCGCCGACGCGGGTACCTTATATAGGATCCAAAACCCGCGAGACTCGGAAGGCGGGATGATGACGTTTTGCCTCGATTTCAGATCCGAGTCAGGCGGGAAAAGTCGAGCCTGACTCGGATCGGACTCGGATCGGGGGGGCTCGGGGGGGTTCGGATTTCAGAAATCCGAACCCGCTCACCCCTAGTTCAATTACATCCTGCGAGCGCCTACCATTCTATATTTTGTATTGCTGCAGTACTGTTGAATTTTCACACTTGTGCCATTCTGCACTGTCCGAGACTTACAGTATACACAATACTCATTTCATGACTTCAGAAAGTGCTACAGTAGTGGGCTTTGTTTGGGAGGGAAGTCTGTATTACAAACTAGAAAATGTAAATCTGGATAATGTCACTAGATAAATGTTGGATAATAAACCTAATAGTGTAGTATAACTGTGACTGAATCCAGACAAAGAGCGCTAAATATACAATTTATTACATAATGCATAAAAGACAAAAATATAAAATATCTAAAAATCACACACAATACAAAACAATAACATACAGACTGGTTTAATGTCATTTATAAAAAGGCACAGCAGATAACCCCTGCAGAAGGTATCTCTGGTGTCTTATACTGAATGTAGCACTGTTCCAATGTAATTATCGGCCTCCAAACAAATAGTTAATACAAATCGCCCGTTGTTTCAAGACTCCTTAACACATATATATATATTACGACAATATAGCTGACCACAAGCGCCTCCTAGTGCATATACAGGGAACCAATTAAACCTGTGCAAATCTCGCAACCTGTGCAAAAACAATTTTTTGTATTTATATCCTTGTGCTTATCCAGGACCGTGACATACAAGTGACTTTGTGCAGTAAATACAACCGTGTAATATATATGAATATATATTTAAAACTGCATAAATAATGTGCATAAAAAAATTTAATTAGATAAAACAATTCATAGACAACACACAATGACATAAATACACAGAAATAATGGATAAAAAGCTAGTACTAAAAGATAATAAATAGCGATATTTAGTAAAAAATAAATATATATATTTTTTTAAATAAATCGGATTTATAGCTTATCTTTTCCAAAAGTATTTTGGGAAGAGTTCATAAAGTGCCAGGTCAGGGTCCCATATATATATATTCAGGTTTATATCAATCCCCGCACCAATTGACCAGAGATGGTATATGTGTTAAGAAGTCTTGAAACAACGGGCGATTTGTATTAACTATTTGTTTGGAGGCCGATAATTACATTGGAACAGTGCTACATTCAATATAAGACACCAGAGATACCTTCTGCAGGGGTTATCTGCTGTGCCTTTTTATAAATTACATTGAACCAGTCTGTATGTTATTGTTTTGTATTGTGTGTGATTTTTAGATATTTTATATTTTTGTCTTTTATGCATTATGTAATAAATTGTATATTTAGCGCTCTTTGTCTGGATTCAGTCACAGTTATACTACACTATTAGGTTTATTATCCAACATTTATCTAGTGACATTATCCAGATTTACATTTTCTGGCTGGTTATAGGTGTGTTTACAGGTACTACCTTTTAGGAGCAGCTTATGTATAGACACTATATTTAGATTTATTCTTTTTCATTTCATGCGCCTGAATTTCTTTGTTCTTTCCTGTATTACAAACTGACTGTGCTCTAGAGCGCAAACTTGCGTCAATGTCGATGCTGTCCCAGACTTGGAAACTTTAGTGATTTAATGAGTTCAGTAACTGATAGTTGACTCTGTTTGAGAGTGAGGTCTCTGCATTACAAACTGACTCTGCGTTTAAACCGCAAAATTGCATCAATGTCTTCACAGTTGGTGCTGTGGTGACTTATAGCCAGTTCTGAGGGGTTACGGTACAAATAGGATCTCTGGCGCGTGCCCAGTGGTGGGGTTGCAATGCATTGCCAGTGGTGCTGCGCTATAGCCATACCCTTGTAGTGCTATGCCATGGCGTACAGTATGGAAGATCATACAGTAGCAGATCATGATTCACACACAGTGAAAGTGGGATCTCCGTATTACACACTGCCTGTGTATTAATAATATTAAAAATAAAAAGTGTAACCTTGACTGTCTAATAATAATAAAAAAAAGAAAAAAAAAAAGTTTAACCTTCCAGGTTTCGAACCCGGAACCGGGTTGTACAGACGTCTGCAATGTAGAATTTCGATTTCTTACCTCTACGCTACAGACGCCTGAGTACTTCATCGTAGGGTATTGTAGATGTCACATAAAGTACTGTAGAGGACAGATGCAATTCTTACTAGGAGAGACTTGTGAGCAAGGGGTTAGGTGATCCGTCTTGCTTACACTTCTCTCCTTCTGTTCGAGACCTTGATCATTTATTTATTTTTTTAAATGTTCAGTATAGTACTGTAGTTCAGTATTGTTATCCAATCCTTACAAAACTCAATATATTATACTGTATGTATTGTAGATGTGCCCAGCTACAGTACTGTAGTTTGTTGCTCCATACAGTATGCCATACTGTATACCGCATTGCTAGTGTAGTTGTGCACTACACTGTGGCGTATTGAGTCTCATAGCACTGCGCATGCTCAGTTGTCTGTATTATAGTAAGTACAATACTGTCAACCCTGTCCCAGACTTATGGTAGACATTGTAGAGATTCCATGACTCTAGGAACTACCGTACAGTAGATGCAGTAGTCTAGGGGGCTAATGCCTAGCCCTACTGCATCTACCATTTTCTTGTCCTGCTGGTTCGAGACCTTTAAAATATATACTGTATACGGTAATTTTATTTTGTTTTACATCTTCACTAATACATTATCCAGAAATTCTGGTATTTCTATGCCACAGTACTTTATGACAAAAAAGTGTAACCTTGACTGTGTAATAATAATAAAAAATAAAAAGTGTAACCTTTCAAGATTCGAACCCGCAAAAGGGTTGTACGAGCGACGTATAGTATTGGTTTGATTATTTACCATTACACTACAGCCGCCTGCAATACCAAGGTTGCACCTGGCTTGAGTGTGTCCTACAATACTGTACGTCATCGTATCTCAGGCGCATGCCCAGATCTACGGTATACCCATGTAGCGCTTTTTTTTTTTTTTTTAATTCTTGGCTACTTATGTTCAGTATTGTTATCCAACCCTTACTAAACTCAGTACATTTTATATATTAGGGGGTAAATTTACTAAGATGGGAGTTCTATTAAGAAGTGATGTTGCCCATAGCAACCAATCAGATTCCATGTATTATCTTCCAGAACAGGGGTTCCCAACCACGGTCCTCAAGGCACACTAACAGTCCAGGTTTTGAGGATAGCCATACTGGAGCACAGGTGACTTAATTAGTACTTCAGTTATTTTGATTTGACCAGCTGTGCTCAAGCATGAATATCACCAAAACCAGGACTGTTAGTGTGCCTTGAGGACCGAGGTTGGGAATCACTGTTCTAGAAGATGCTACTGTAGATAAATGAGAAGTAGAATCTGATTGGTTGCTATGGGCAACATACAGTACAGTAACTTCTACCCCTACATGTTTAACTTTTTCCCCCAATTTTTTTTTCTTCCGCCCCCAAAATGAAAGTGAATTTTTGGGGTGTTCAGACTATTTTTTATATAAAAAAAAATTACGCAGTTTACAGTACCTTTAGAGGACTGTCTTAAGGCTGCACGTTGAAGGCTTCCTGCAACGTTGCACCCCAATTCACCAATTTTTTCCGCCTGCTATTCATACAGTAGGCGAAACTTTTTCATATACTGTCTTACTGTATATTGCATTGACTTCCTGCCTACGGTAGGCAGAAAAGCTTTCAAATTGAATACAGCGATAATTTTATGCCTGGCGAAATGACGTAATCGGCAAAACTTTTTTTATCCGATCACGTCTTTTCGCTCCAATGGGTGAAAAAGTGCCAACCAATCTGCTCCCAACTGTCATCTCACAGGCTGTGTTTGAAAAATGACAGTTGGGAGCTGATTGACTGACACTTTATCACTTTTGTATCACTTTTCACTCTGTCTCCTAACACTGCTTAGTACAGTAAATAGACCCTGTACTACTGTACTGTATACTACTGTAAGTGCCGGGCAGCTGTGAAATCACTGGGATGGGCAACAGGGATACTGTACAGTATATGACTGTGGGCAGCAACCCCCATCGGCCGGCGCGCCCCTGGTGAGTGAATTCCTGGCCAATAGGAAGATACGCCCCTGCATCTGTGTGTTATTGACTTTTTGTACCTTTTTAATGACAGATGCACGTGTTGGGTCTCAGGCGCACTTAAAGACTGAATTACATACAGTACAAACACCAATTTTATAAATGAATGACAATTTTTATTTAACCTAGAGTAACATGCTGTACAGAGGGGGGGGGGACTTCTTTAGCTTTCCACCCCCATAGTCCTCTACTGTCCCCCGCTTCTTTCTTCTGCCGCTGGCACATCCTGGAGTTCCAAGCTGGACACGGACATGACTACTGTACAGTACCTAGGAGGAAGGAGATGACGTGAGAACAGTCCTTTCTCAATGCCGACCGATACGCCCTACTGGACCGAGGACTACACAAAAAGATTAGGCTTTTAAGTTAAAATCATCACTGGCACTTTTGGCCTCAGATCCAGAGTTTCACCTATACCAGATGCAGACTCTACCTCACATCGGAGTGCAAGGTCCACTGTACGCCTTGAAGAAAGGAGGATAGGCAGAGATGAACAGACAGTAAAAGACAGACACACAGGTACGGTACATACAGTACTCACCGGAGATACTGTTTTTCTTCGTGCCGCTCAATCCCACACAGAGGTCCCTGTAGGAGAGAGAATATGCCATGCAAGGCCCTTTCCTGCTCTAATAGTGTGTCACACTAATCTACTGTAACATTAATATCAGCCCTACTGTATCTCACCAGCCTAACAAACTACAATATTAATGTACAGTACAGTTGGCCTCACAGAGGGCCTACCGGTACCTGTTATGGTGGAAGAGGCTTTGAGGGGGGGAACTTCTTTAGCTCTTTTGCTTTCCACCCCTGTAGTACTTTCCTGTCCTCTGCTTCTCTCTTCACATGGGTCTTCCTCTCTTCAGACCTGTTGGTCTACTGTAGGTTGGGTTTAATGTTCCGTTGGCCTCACATAGGGCCTATCTGTTATGGTGGAAGAGGCTTTTGGGGGTAACTTCTTTAGCTCTTTTGCTTTCCACCCCTTTAGTCCTCTCCTGTCCTCAGCTTCTTTCTTCTGCCACTGCCATGTCCTGGCCTGCGGCGGCGCCGGGTCTTCCTGTCTTCTGACAAGTCCCTTCAAGTTGTGTTTGTTGATTGAAGATCTGTACTTGTATGCGTGACTGTCCTCCATGCATGTTTCCTTGGCATGCGCAGCACCCCATTCAACGTGTCCTTTATCCGGGTAAGTTCTTCTTTTCCAATCCTGAATCTTGTCCGCCATCTTGAGAGGATATGTTCTCTTAAATTGTTGGGGATTGGCACTTTCTTCTGACTTCCATCAAAGTTCACCCACTTGGTCCAATTGCAATACAGGTCATAGGGAACGTGTTCTTGAAATATTGCTTGCGCATATCGATGCATCTCACAATTGACAGCTCTGTAAATTTCATTGTCCTTGTCAACGTTGATTACAGCCAGTGGTATATCCAGTAAGGGTGTTCCAAATACAGTCAGTGGTGCTGGGGTGCTCGACATGACAGGCGTTCCTGGTGAAAGTACAGGCATGCTTGCATTGTTGATCCTCGATCTTCAACTGACCATTCAGGCAGGTGATATGATGCCACTGGTGTACTCTCCCACTGAGGCAGGCTGCATGATGGCACTGGTGTCATGTCCAAGTGCTCTGATGCCACTGTATTGTCCATATCTAGCAAGTGGAAGGATGGGTCAGTTGAAATCGTCATCATTATCCTTAGGCTCAAATTCATCCGGTGTGACCATTGCATACTGGATTGCCTGGTCATGTCTCTTCCTGGTACTCTGGGCAGCGGCCTCTTGCCATTCTTCTTTACTTTGCCAGATTGCTTCTTTCATTGGTTCTGCAATGGTGTCCTTCAGCCTTTCCTTCAGCTCTTCTTTCAAGTTGTCAATTTTCGCTTCCAGATGACCAACTTTTCCCACGAGGTCTCTCACCATCCTAGCACAGCTACATGTGCATGCATTATCTTCTTGGAATGACAGTTTTCGATGAGTTGGTGAGTGGGATACATCTTCAACAAGAGGCTCAAAGGTGTCCAATTCTTCGGGTCCATAAATCACTGGTGTTTCCTCCTGGTTCTGGATGTTCATAGGTTGCTTCATGTTCCCTGGTCCATTTTCTCCAATGTCCACTTGCAAAGAGTTGTTCTTGGGCTTTGCATTCTTCCTTACCTTGATTAGAAGAGGTACCTGTAAATTTTCCTTACCTGTTTTCTTCATGGAAGGTTTGCTTGTAGACCGTTGTGGGACTAGTGCACTCAGCCTTCACATTACAACACTCTAAACAATTACAGTACTCATACTGCACTTTCAAGAATGTGCTGCTACTGTACTCTATACAACTCCAGTAATAACCCTATCACACAGAAAAGCAAATTACAGTACTGTAGCATTTACAGTAAAGCACTTTACTGTACTTGGTGCAGTAATTTGCTGATAAACAGATTTTTACTGTGTGACCTTTGACCTTACATTTAACCTGGGTCAGAGACCTGGTAATTTCGACGTACAGTACTGAACAGTATGTTGACCCTTTCACACAGAATAAATGCTTGTATCCATCTGCAAATCAGTGGCTAAAAGTGCTACTGTACTGTATGCCCAGTCATTTGTTTGTCTGTGCCAAAAAAGGTACAAAGTGGGAGCATCAAAAAAAACCTGTGCTTCAAATGCCGGATAAAGACAGTATTGTACTTTACTTTCAGTTTTAGTACAAAAGTTGTTTTCAGTGGTTTTTTTCAACAGTAAATATACTGTACATTCAATCAAATATAGTACATACTGTACGGTACAGTACTGTACACAGTACTAAGCAGTGTTAGGAGACAGTGAAGAGATACGGTACTGTAAGGTACTGTACAGTACTGCACCAACCAATCAGTTCCCAACTGTAATTTTTCAACATTGCATTTGAATAATTACATTTGGGAGCTGATTGGTTGGTAAAGTACCTTACAGTATCTCTTTTCACTGTATCCTAACACTATGCATGTGTTATACAGTACATACAGGTAAATATAGGAGATTACAGCGCCAACTGTTAAAGCACTAACCAATATTGTGAGATTGTATAGAGGCACAAGATAATAAATATGATAAATAATACAGGTGTCTAGAAAACACTCCCTAATTATATACTGTACAGTACTGTACGGTAGGTGTCAGCTCATCAGTAATAAAATGTGTGAATATCTGAACTGATATACAGTACAGTACTGTAAAGTAGAGCGCCAAATGTGCTATTTTTACAACATAAATCAAAACTTAGTGTGTACAGTACCATTAGAACCATTAGTGTAAAAGTTAAATGTGCAAAGTGGTGCAATAATGCAATGATACAGTACTGTAGGTATAATATGTGCAAATAAGCAACTACGGGGATGGGGCATACCGAGGCAGCAGGATATTAAACACAGCAAATTTTGCTACTGAAACTAAGATGGCCGCTGAGCTAAACAAGATGGCGGCGGGGACAGGATGGTCACTCACAGGAGACTATGAGGGGCAGCGGGAGCCTAGGAAACGATCGGTGTGTGATAGTTACTCGATACACAAATAAGCGTCTACGGGGATGGGTGAAGGACGGGGCATACCGAGGCAGCGGGATATTAAACACAGCAATTTTGCGACTGAAACTAAGATGGCCGCTGAGCTAAACAAGATGGTTGGAGCCACAAAACTGAAAGCTCGACCCCCAGACAAATTCCGTGAGATTCTAGGTACTGTTAATAGTCCTTCTTCAACGGATCGCAGTAATAGAGTGGGACAGTAAGGAATCAGAAGCTGCTTCAGGTACCCTGGGCCATGGTCATGAAGGGTTTTGTTATTAATCCAATCTTGAAAGCAATTCGCCATCTGACAGGCAGCCAGTGAAGGGAGTAGAGAATGGGTGTTATGTGGCTGGAACGGGGCTGGTTGGTTAATAGCCTGGCAGCTGCATTTTGTACCATCTGCAAGTGGTGTAATTCTTTTGCTGGGAGACCGAGGTAGAGGGCGTTGCAGTAGTCTAGGCGTGATTATATAAATGCATGTATGACTTTAGGCAGATCTTCTGAGGGAATTAAGTGCTTGATTCTGGCTGTGTTCCTCAGATGAAAGAATGAGGATTTGATTGTGGCTGATACCTGATGTTTAAGTGTCAAGCCACTATCCAGGACAACACCAAGATTCCGCACATGTTTAGTGTTTTGTAATTCTGAACCCCCAAGAATAAGTCCTGTTGGTTGGCTATGCTGTAGCCCTGTCCTGTGACCTATCATAAGAACCTCTGTTTTATCAGGGTTCAGTCGCAGCCAACTGGCACTCATCCACTCCTTAAGCTCAGCTAGGCAGCCATTTAGGGTTGTTATTGGGTCCTTTGTACCTGGAGCAAAGAACAGGTACAGTTGTGTATCATCTGCATAGCAGTGGTAGACCAGGCCATGACGTCTGATTATTTCACCCAATGGTAGTATGTATACTGCAAAAAGCATGGGAGATAGTATAGAACCCTGTGGGACACCGTATGGAAGTGACACTGGTGATGAAGAGTTTACTCCAGAAGAAACTCTCTGTGACCTGCCAGTGAGAAATGATTTGAACCATCTAAGGACTGTGCCATCCAGTCCACAGAACTTTTTCAGGTGCTCATTTAGAATCCCATGGTCCACAGTATCAAATGCTGCTGAGAGATCCAGAAGGATTAAGATTGAACAATCACCAGTGTCCCTTGCCATCAGAAGATCATTAAGCACACATACCAAGGCTGTTTCAGTGCTATGTCTTCTCCTGAATCCTGACTGGAATGGATCATAAATATCATGGGTAGACAGGTGGGTTTCCAGTTGCATTGCCACCACTTTCTCAATGACCTTTCCTAGAAAAGGAAGGTTTGATACTGGTCTATAGTTAGTCATGCAGACTGGGTCTAAATTAGGTTTTTTAAGAAGTGGTCTAACAATTGCTTCCTATAGTGGTTCTGGAAAAATGGCTGTTTGCAAAGAGCATTGAACTATTTTTGCAATTACAGGGCCAATAATGTCTATACACCCTATGAGAAGCTTGGTTGAGGCAGGATCCAGATCACAGGTAGTGGGTCGCAATATTCTGATAATTTTAGCAATGTCTTTTACATCCATTATGTCAAAGCTGTTCCAGGGAGACAGGTGGCTTACCTTGGCAGACTTGGTAGTTTGGCACTCCTTTGATGGCACTGTGGGGATTCCAGCCCGGATGGAGGATACTTTATCTGCAAAGAATTTTGCAAACTCATTGCATCTTGACTGGGAGAGGGTTTCATCATGCTGCAGGCATGCTGGTTTGCAAAGCATCTCCACTGTACGGAAAAGCTGAGCCGGCCTATTGTTTGCTGCCTTGATCTCATTTGAAAGGAACTCTGTTTTCTTATGGGTGATTGTTGATTGATATTCTTTTATATGTTTGATTAGTGTTAACGTATCCTCTACCAGGTTCGTCTTCCTCCATCGTCTTTCAAGTCTATGCCCCCTTTTCTTGAGTTCACTAACACTATTGTCAAACCAAGGGGCTTGACGGTGTGGCATGAGGGGTCGTATACGCACAGGGGCAATAATATCCATTGCGGCTGTCACATCCCTGTTATAGTATATATATATATATATATATATATATATATCAATAATGCACTGATTTTACATGACAGTAAACTAAAACTTGTTTTTATTCCACAGGATAAATCCCATGATAAGGGATGTTAATAAAGTAAAGAGAGTTGAACAAGCACGACGGTGGATAGAGAGTGGAGAGAATTTTAATGACGTAATTTTCACAGATGAAACTTCAGTTTCTCTCAAGAGGTTCTCAAGACTGTCCTTCCGGAACCGTGCACATCTCTCACTTAAACCACGTCTGAAGCATCCGTTAAAGGTCCATGTATGGGGAGGTATATCTCGTTGGGGTGCAGGACCAATCTATATTTTTGAAGGTGCAGTACAGTAATGTTTGTTGTAAAAATTATTTACAGTCCTGTACAGTGTATGCTTGTTACTGACAATAATTTCTCATCTCTTTAGGCATCATGGATAAGACCTTCAACCAAGAAAAAATAGTAGATTGCTGTATGGTGCCATTTGTGAGAAAATGCTTTCCATCAGGACATCGATTATTCCAGCATAATGATCCAAAACATTCGGCTTCAGCGAAATTCATGGAAGAGAGAGGGATAAATTGGGAACGCACACCACCAGAGTGAGTATTGTCCTATAGTACTGTATTAACTGTTTATTGTACAATAAAGTACCGGTATGTACAGTACCAAGCACTAATTATTCTAGTACCCTTTTTATTAAAGTACAGTACTGTGACTGAATATTTGATTTTTTTTAACTTTCCTGTAGGTCACCGGACATGAATCCCATTGAATGGTCTGGGCCCAGTTGAAGAGGTTCATCAGGTCTGATGTGAAACCAACAACTAAACAGGAACATTTGGATGGGATAATGAAGTTTTGGAGAATAGTATTGACACGTGCCCAGTGTAACAATTATATTGATCATCTCCATAGAGTCTTACCAGTTGTCATCGAAAGAAATGGTCAAGCAACTGTTATGTAGCTTATACTGTACTGTATATAATTAGTAATGTGGAGGAGGGGTTTAACTTCCTCTTTTCAGTTTGTGATCCGGACTGCTAAGTACTGTACACTGTGTCCATACTGTACTGTACGGTATGTACAGTATTGTGGTTGTGCTTTCTATCCCTACATTATACAGTATACAGTATTCTCATAATTTCTTTTATAAGCTCTTTATTTACAATACCTTTCCCTTACTGTACCTTATTTACTGTACTTCATACTTTTCCTCTTTTCCTTTCATTCTTTAATTTCATTAATTTCTCTCTTCCCCTCCCCGTCCTTGTGTTTCTGCTGTCACACACCTCTGTTCATTATGTCACTGCCCCTACTCTGTTTAACCCTTATGCACAGCAGGTTCAATACTGTACAGTATGTGCCTAGTCAGTGTGCAAGCCCGCAGCTAATGGTTCAACCACCCCATCCACTGGCTCCTACAGTACACCTACTTTACTGTACATTGCTCCCTGTTCCAAGGCACGCATTGGCATCATCGCAGATTGTGCTGCAGCTGCCAGTTTCTGCTACTGCGCTTCATGTTGCTGTTTGTATTGCAGATGTTTCAAGTTTTCAGGTTCCTTTGGTTCATATACAGTACAGTAGCAGTGGCTGCTTCAACATCCACATCCATAGTTGCAGACATACAGTACTGTACATTAGTGGTTGCACTGTGCATTGAGAGACAGGCATCTATGGTTGGAGCGGTGGTCCCTTCGACATCAGGATCAGGTGCGAAAAGCATTTTTGCTCTGGTATTGCATACAGACAAATCTTCTGATACTTCTAGCTCCCTGCCAGGTTGTTCTTTGGGAAACCCAGGGCCACCCGCTGCTACAGTAGGGGTGTTTGAGTTATTTTCACTTTTGACCTCAAAATGACAGGTGGTGTTCACCTCCATCTGGGGCACCCAAATCCCATCTTGTTTCCTGTATATTTTTTTATCGTTATATGGGCTGTGGGCCTAGGGGCACTGCTTAGAGTATTTTACCACATGGCTTAACTGTAATACAAATTCGTTATTAATAAATTTGGTAGGCTGGTTAGTTAGGGCATATATTAATGTGGAGAAGTGGATTAGTGTGACACTGTTAGAGCAGGAAAGGGCCCTGCACAGCGTATTCTCTCTCCTACAGTACAGGGTGTGTGGGATCGAGCAGGATGAAGAACAAGAGCATCTCCGGTGAGAACCTGTGTGTCTGTCTTTTACTGTCTGTTCGTCTCTGCCTATCCTCCTTTCTTCAGGGCGTACAGTAGACCTTTCACTCCGATGTGAGGTAAAGTCTGCACCTGGTATAGGTGAAACTGTGGATCTGAGGCCAAAAGTGCCAGTGATGATTTTAACTTAAAAGCCTAATCTTTTTGTGTAATTTACTGCACAGTATAAATCTTTATTAATAAATTTGCCTATGGCCTCTTTTCCTATTTTTACTGTTGTCGTGTATTTATTTAGTTAAAGCTTAAGGGGGTTATTTAATAAAGCTTACACAGAGATAAAATTGTAGATAAATAGCACCAACCAATCAGATCCTAACTGTCACTTTACAAGCTGTGTTTTAAAAATGACAGTTACTGTAGTAGCTAATTGGTTGGTGCTACTGTATTGACTGTTTCTCCAATTTTATCTCTCTCCAAGCTTTATGAAATCACCCCTTAAGAGTGTTGTGCAATTAATAAAAGTACTGTATGGGTGACTTACTGTACTTTATTTTCTTACCGTATTGTTGCTACAGTATCAAATTAAAATACAGTTTACTGTACTTTATTCACAGAACCAAGAAAAGACAGAAAACATTGTACTGTAAAAATAATTTTAATAAAAATCATAAATAAGCAAACAAAGTCACCAAGAAATTAAAAAATAAATCGACCAAAAAGTGGCCCATCTGCCTATACAGGCCCAAAAAAACAGTATTTGTTCTGTGGGGAGAAAAAAAAGGGTACAGTATTACATTACAACACTAATCTACAATATTGTACAATCTTGACACTACTGTAAATACTGTACTCTACTGTACCTCGAGTCTGGCGTGGTCCCTGGCTCCCTTCGGAGTGTCCCTGACGGAAGACTGTATTGGGAATAAAATATATATATTCACATTAACAGTGCTGTATTTACCTTTATACGGTATAGTGCTACTGTACATGGTTTGGCTAGCTCCTAACAAAATACTGTACAGTACATAAACGAGCAAAACAATGGCTACAGTACTGTACACTAAAATACAGTACAATGCAGGAAAAGTACTGTACAGTCTAAACATTGCTACATTACACTGACTGAAGCTTCAGGCTGGCAGACAGAGGGATACTTTAGGTGGGGAGTAGATACAGTACAGTAACCTCCCACAATTTAATGACTATTACTGTATGTGCAAAGCATGTTTGCAGATTATTGATGACCCTGCACTGAACAACTGCTTGTTCACAGTAGGCTCATCACATACTGACAAACGACTGCATGATTACAATGTCGTAATCGTGCAGTGGTTTTCATATCTTTAAGTGGATGGGCACCTTTACAGTGATGTCCTTTCTAAAAAATAAAAACACAAAGTGTGTAAAGAGAAGAGGTTGGAGATGCATCTTTGTAGTACAGAAGAGAAAGAGACACTGTGAAAATGAAAAAATAATGAGAGATATACGGTACAGTACAGTAGAAAACAATGTACAGTTGTGTAGGGTACAGTACTTATACGGCCTGTGAGGCCTGCTTGGCCCAGGATCAGGCTCCTGGGTGGTGGTGGGCCGTGACCAGGGCCTTCCATGTTGCCGCACTGTGGGGGGAAAAAAAACAATATTCCTGTTGCTCAATTACAGAAAGAATTAGTGTGTAAGGAGAAAAGGTTGGAGATGGGTCTTTGGAGTACAGGAGGAAGAGAGAGACACTGTAAAAAGGAGAGCAATACAGTACAACACAATGTACAGTACAGTAGTGCACGGTACTTACTCAGGGCGGCAAGCCATCTTTTAAATGTTTGAAAGGGCTGGGGCCCTTCAGTTGGTGATGCTGTTGAGAAGAAATTATGTTACTTACTGTTACACAAGTAAGAGAGAGAAAAAGAGAGAGACTGACAAGTGAAAAAACAGAAAGAGATACGGTACAGTGCTGTAGAGAACAATGTGGTGTGCTGTACTTACACGGCATGGAGACACCACTGGGGCCAAGTGGTGGACTGGGTGGTGGTGGTGGTGGTGGTGGTGGTAGGACTGTGGAAAAAGAACAGTTTCCATCAAAACTATTTGGAAACAAATAAACTGTATAAATCTTGAACAGAGCCTCCATAACAACAAAAACAAACAGACAGAGGGAGAAAAAGAAAGAGAGAGAGGGGGAGAGGGAGAGAGAGAAAGACAGATGGAGAGAGAAAGAGAGAGAGGGAGAGGGAGAGAGAGAAAGAAAGAGAGAGAGAGGGGGAGAGGGAGGGAAAGAAAGACAGAGGGGGAGAGAAAGAGAGAGAGGGGGGGAGAGAGAAAGAGAGATAGGAAGGGAGAGGGAGGGAGAGAAAGAAAGAGAGAGAGGGGGAGAGGGAGGGAGATAAAGACAGAGAGGGAGAGAGAAAGAGAGGGAAAAAGAGAGAGAAAGAGAGAGAGGGGGAGAGGGAGGGGGAGAGAGAGAAAGAAAGAGAGGGGGAGAGGGAGGGAGAGAAAGACAGAGAGAGAGAGAGAGACTGACAAGGGGAAAAAAGGGGAGAGATACAGTGCTGTAGAAAACAATGTGGTGTACTGTACTTATGCAGCATGGAGATGCCACTGGAGCCAGGTGGTGTACTGGGTGGTGGTGTACTGGGTGGTGGTGTACTGGGTGGTGGTGGAGATGGTAAGACTGTGGAAAAAGAACAGTTTCCATCAAAACCATTTGGAAACAAATAAACTGTATAAATCTTGAACAGAGCCTCCATAACAACAAAAACAAACACAGGCAGAGGGAGAAAAACAAAGAGAGGGGGAGAGGGAGAGAGAGAAAGAAAGAGAGAGAGAGGGGGAGAGGGAGGGAGAGAAAGACAGAGGGAGAGAGAAAGAGAGAGGGGGGAGAGGGAGGGAGAGAAAGAAAGAGAGAGAGAGAGCCAAAGAGAGGGAGAGAGAAAGAGAGAGAGAGGGGAAGAGGGAGAGAGAGAAAGACAGAGGGAAAGAGAAAGAGAGAGAGAGGGGGGGGGAGAGGGAGGGAGAGAAAGAAAGAGAGAGGGGGAGATTGAGGGAGAGAAAGACAGAGGGAGAGAGAAAGAGAGAGCGAAAAAGAGAGAGAGAGGGGGGAGAGGGAGAGAAAGAAAGAGAGAGAGGGAGAGAGAAAGAGAGAGAGGGGGAGAGGGAGGGAGAGAAAGACAGAGGGAGAGAGAGAGAGAGACTGACAAGGGAAAAAAAGGAGAGAGATACAGTGCTGTAGAAAACAATGTGGTGTACTGTACTTACACAGCATGGAGATGCCACTGGGTGGTGGTGTACTGGGTGGTGGTGGTAGGACTGTGGAAAAAGAACAGTTTCCATCAAAACCATTTGGAAACAAATAAACTATAAATCTTGAACAAAGCCGCCATAACAACAAAAACAAACAGACAGAGGGAGAAAAAGAAAGAGGGGGAGAGGGAGAGAGAGAAAGACAGTGGGAGAGAGAAAGAGAAAGAGAGAGAAAAAGAGAGAGAGAGAGGGGGGAGAGGGAGGGAGAGAAAGAAAGAGAGAGAGGGGGGAGAGGGAGGGAGAGAAAGACAGAGGGAGAGAGAAAGAGAAAGAGAGAGGGGGGGGAGGGAGAGAAAGAAAGAGAGGGGGGGAGAGGGAGGGAGAGAAAGACAGATGGAGACAGAAAGAGAGAGAGGGGGGAGAGGGAGAGAAAGAAAGAGAGGGGGAGGGGGAGAGAGAGGGAGAGAAAGACAGAGGGAGAGAGAAAGAGAGAGAAAGAGAGGGAGAAAGAGAGGGAGGGGGGAGAGAAAGAGAGAGAGAAAAAGAGATACAGGGGGGAGAGGGAGGGAGAGAAAGAAAGAGAGAGAGAAGGGGAGAGGGAGGGAGAGAAAGACAGAGGGGGAGAGAAAGAGAGAGAGAGACAGAGGGGGAGAGGGAGGGAGAGAAAGAAAGAGAGAGGGGGGGAGAGGAAGGGAGAGAAAGACAGAGGGAGACAGAAAGAGAAAGAGAGGGGGGAGAGGGAGAGAAAGAAAGAGAGGGGGAGGGGGAGAGGGAGGGAGAGAAAGACAGAGAGGGAGAGAGAAAGAGAGAGGGAAAAAAAGAGAAAAATAGAGAGAAAGAGAGGGAGGGGGAGAGAGAAAGAGAGATAGATGGGGAGAGGGAGGGAGCGAAAGACAGAGGGATAGAGAGAGAGAGTCTGACGAGGGAAAAAAAGAAGAGAGATACAGTGCTGTAGAAAACAATGTGGTGTACTGTACTTACACAGCATGGAGACGCCACTGGGTGGTGGTGTACTTGGTGGTGGTGGTGGTCTACTGGGTGGTGGTGGTGGTGGTGGTAGGACTGTGGAAAAAGAACAGTTTCCATCAAAACCATTTGGAAACAAATAAACTGTATAAATCTTGAACAGAGCCCCCATAACAACAAAAACAAACACAGACAGAGGGATAAAAAGAAAGAGAGAGAGGGGGAGAGGGAGAGAGAGAAAGACAGAGGGAGAGAGAAAGAGAGAGAAAGAGGGGGGAGAGAAAGAGAGAGAGGGGGAGATGGAGTGAGAGAAAGACAGAGGGAGAGAGATAAAGACAGAGAGAGAGAGGGGGAGAGGGAGGGAGAGAAAGAAAGAGAGAGAGAGGGAGAGGGATGGAGAGAAAGACAGAGATAGAGAGAAAGAGAGAGAGGGGGAGAGGGAGGGAGGGAGAGAAAGAAAGAGAGAGAGAGGGAGAGGGATGGAGAGAAAGACAGAGATAGAGAGAAAGAGAGAGAGGGGGAGAGGGAGGGAGGGAGAGAAAGAAAGAGAGAGGGGGGAGAGGGAGGGAGAGAAAGACAGAGAGAGAGAAAGAGAGAGAGAAAAAGAGAGAGAGGGGGGAGAGGGAGAGAAAGAAAGAGGGGGAGAGAGGGAGGGAGAGAGAGAGAGGGAGGGAGAGAAAGACAGAGAGGGAGAGAGAAAGAGAGAGGGAAAAAGAGAGAAAAAGAGAAAGAGGGAGGGGGAGAGAGAGAAAGATAGAGGGAGAGAGAGAGAGAGAGAGAGAGAGAGAGGGAGAGAGAGAGAAAAAAAAGAGAGAGGGGGGGAGAGGGACAGAGAGAGGGGGAGAGGGAGGGAGAGGGGGAGAGGGAGGGAGAGAAAGAAAGAGAGATGGTGAGAGGGAGGGAGAGAAAGACAGAGAGGGAGAGAGAAAGAAAAAGAGAGAGAAAAGAGAGGGAGAAAGGGAGGGAGAGAAAGAAAGAGAGAGAGAGAAAAAGAGAGACAAAGGGAGAGAGAGAAAAAGATACAGTACTGTACTTACGCGTACAGAGGCCAGGGAGCTGTGCCTCCGGTTGCTCCTGTTTGAATTTTTTTACTGTGTGTTTAAGAAAAAAACAATTATACGGTAGAAAAAATAACACCTCCATAACACCAATACAAACACACAAAAAACGAGAGTGATACAGTAGAAGACAATTTACAGTACTGTATACTGTAGTAGTGTAAGGTACAGTACTTATGCGGGCAAAAGCCTAAATTTGTGTCAGTGGGGGGATGGTGCCGGGGCTTTCCTTGTTGCAGAATTGTGGGAGGAAAATAACAGAATGTTCCTGTTACACAAGTACAGTAGAGAAAGAATTACAGTAGGGCCTGATTCAGATCCGCGCGCAACCGGGTCGATTGTCCGGCAGTGCGCACGCGAGCCCCGGAGCAAGTGAGATGGGTCTTTGTAGTACAGGAGGGAGAGAGAGACACTGTGAAAGTAAAAAAAGGAGTGCGATACAGTAGAAGACAATGTAAAGTAGTATACGGTACAGTACTTACACAAAATGGATTGCCTTCTTTTCCAGGCCTCTATGGGAGGCTGGTGCCCTTCTGTGCCTTGCACTGTGGGGAAAAAAATTGTCATTTTGCATGAAAACAATATGGAAAAATGTCAATAATTCAGCCTGACAGTACTATTACTACTGTATGATTACACTTTACTGACAGTATCCACTTACTGTAGAGTGTGGGACATGGGCATTAGACCAGGAACTGTATACAGTATATGAGGCGATATTGTTCGTCACAGTGGCGGCATTGTCAAGTGTACCCTATGCACACTTGCTGATGCCGGCAGCGAAGCAAGACAAGAGGGTGGGAGGGTTAACAATATCCATAGATTGACCTGCATGTACAGCCCACTGCGGATATCGTTGATGCCTTGGGGGAGCGCACACACGCATCCTTGGTGATTTACTGCATACAGTACACATTAGATGATATGAACAACACTGTATAATGTACTGTACTGTATCAACAATATTGTTAGCATTCATCCAAATCATCTAGCGTGTATGCACCTAAAGACAGGTCACCGAAACATACTGTACAGTACTGGAAAATAAGAAAAACACAAGGACAGAAAGAATTAGCGTGTATTGAGAAGAGGTTGGAGATGCATGGAGAGAGAAAGAGACAGTAAGTATACAGTGGTAGAACAATGTAATGTACACTACTGTACTTACAGATCGGGGCAGGGCTGCTGCCTTCCTCCACTATAAAGCAGTCTTCTGTGTGTCAAAAAAAAACAAATGTTGACAAGTCAAAAAATTCATGAAAACATACGAGAGAAAGAAAAAAAGACAGAAACAGACAGAGAAAGAAAGAGAGAGAGAGAACAATGTACTGTAGTGTACTGTACTGTACTTCTGCAGACTCTCGCTGGGCCTGCCTGGGGGTACGGTCTCTGGAAGTGTGGGGAAAAAAACATGTTATTTTCACTGAAAACACACGAGAGAGTGAGACAAAGAGAAAGGGAGAGAGAGAGAGAAAGAGAGAGAAAAGGGAGAGAGAGAGAGAGAAAGAGAGGGAGGGAGAGACAAAGGGAGCAAGAGAGAAAGAGAGGGAGGGAGAGAGAAAGAGAGAGAAAGATAGAGGGGGAGAGGGGAATAGAGAAAGAGAGAGAGACAAAGGGAGAGAGAGAGAACGAAAGAGAGGGAGGGAGAGAAAGAAAGAGAGGGAGGGAGAGAAAGAAAGAGAGGGAGGGAGAGAAAGAAAGAGAGAGTGAGAGAGAAAGAGAGAGAGAGAAAAAAAGAGAGAAAAAGAGAGAGAGGGGGGAGGGAGAGAGAGAGAAAGATAGAGGGAGAGAGGGGGATAGAGAAAGAGAGAGAGAGACAGAGAGGGAGGGAGGGAGAGAGGGAGAAAAAAAAGAGAGAGAAAGGGAGACAAAGGGAGAGAGAGGGAGAGAAAGAAAGAGAGAAACAAAAAGAGAGAGAGGGAGAGAGAAAGAGAGAGAGAAAGAGAGAGACAAAGGGAGAGAGAGAGAGAAAGAGAGAGATTGAGAGAGAAAGAGAGAGAGAGTGAAAGAGAAAAAAAGAGAAAGAAAAAGAGAGAGAGGGGGGAGAGGGAGGGAGAGAGAGAAAGATAGAGGGGGAGAGGGGAATAGAGAAAGAGAGAAAGGGAAAGAGAGAGAGAGACAGAGAGAGAGAGGGAGGGAGGGAGAGAAGGGGGGAGGAAGGGAGAAAAAAAGAGAGAAAGGGAGACAAAGGGAGAGAGAGAGAGAGAGGGAGAGGGAGGGACAGAGAGAGGTAGAGAAAGACAGAGAAAGATAGGGAGGGAGAAAGAGAGAGAGGGAGGGAGAGAGGGAGAAAAAGTGAGACAAAGGGAGAGAGAGAGAACAATGTACTGTAGTGTACAGTACTGTACTTATGCAGACTCTCGCTGGGGCCTACTGGGTGTAAGAGAGAGAAAGAAAGAGAGAGACTAGGGAAATAAAGCAGAGAGATACAGTACTGTACTTACATGGCATGGGGAGGCCACTGGTTGGTGATGTTGTTGAAAAAAATGACAATATGTTACAGAAAAGAGAGAGAGAAAAAGAAAGAATGAGAGAGAGAGAAAAAAATACAAGTTTAAGGTTTACTGGATTCGCTGCTCTCTAGCTCCACTATCACTATATGGAGGTGTTCTGCATAAAGAATATAATAATACAGTATTGTACAGTACTCAGTGGGAAAGTAGAGGGTAAACACACTCAACTGTAACAGTATATACTGTACTGTATTACAGTATTAATACAAAATGTCCTACAGTATAAAACTGTATGCAGTACTTACTTGGCTGGGGAGGGGAGTCTGGGTCCTCCTCTTGGCCTGGGGAGGGCTGAGGCCCTTCAATGTCTTCAACTAAAATACACAAGGACAGAAACAATTATTGTGTAAGGAGAAGACGTTGGAGATGTTTTGAGGGAGAAAGACAAAAACAGAGGGAGAGAGAAAGAAAGGGAGAAAGAGAAAAAGAGAGAGAGAAACAGAGGGAGACAGGGAGAGAGAGAGAAAGAGAGAGAGAAAAAGAAAGAGAAAAACGTCAAGAGAGCGAAAAAGAGAGAGAGAGAGAGAGAGAGGAAAATTAAAGAGAGAGAGAGATAAAAAGAAAGAAAGAGGGAGAGAGAGAGAAAGAGAGAGAGAAAGAGAGAGAGAGAGAAAAACAGAGGGAGAGAGAAAGAGAGAGAGAGAGAGAGTTATAGTACTGTAGAAAAAAATGTGGTGTAGTGTACTTACGCGGCCAGGTGAGGAAACTGGAGCCAGGGATATAGGCTTCGGTTGGTGATACTGTTGAAAAAAAATAATGTTACTATCACACAAGTATAGAAAAGAGAGACATTGAGAAAGAGAGAGATAGAAAGAGATACCGTAGGTCGAGAGAGACTGACAAGGGAAGAAAAGGAGAGATATACAGTGCTGTAGAAAACAATGTGGTGTACTGTACTTACGCGGCATGGGGCTTATACCTGCAGCCTCCTCATCAATGACGAGTTTGTCTGTGTGTACAGTATAAGAAAAAAAATAAAAAATAAAAAAGGCAGTAGCATGACACTATTGTGTCCATACTGTAACTGTTTTAATCATTACCACTGTCATTTGAGGAGGAGGCTGCAGAAGGTGGTGGTGGTGGTGGTGGAGGTAGGACTGTGGAAAAAGAACACTGTACTGTCAGTTTCCCTCAAAACCATTTTGAAACAAATAAATTGTACAAATCTTGACCAGATACTCCATAACACCAAAAACAAACACACAAATGAGAGAGAGAGAGAGAGAGAGAGAGAGAGAGAGAGAGAACAGTGTACAGTAGTGTGTACTGTATTTACTCCTACAATTCAGCCAACTGGGCCTGGCTGCTGGAGGTGGTGGTGGTGGTGGTGGTGGTGGCGGTGGTGATGGCGGTGGCGGTGGTGGCACTGCCGGGGCAGGGGGGCTTCTCACCTTGTGGGGAAAAATACATGTCATCATTAAGGAGAATTTGAAAACAAGAGTTCAGGCATCTATTCCAAATTGGAGAGGGTACTGTAGATGGCCTTAGGGAATTAGCTATTGATTAAAATACAAACCAATACAATATACTGTAGTACAAAAACTACTGTAGTCTGTGAAGCTGGCATTGGGCCCAACATAAAACAGTATGGTACTGTACTGTATATAAAAAAATATACAGTACAGTAAAGTACTGTATGACCAAGTGGTGCAACGTCACACAGAGGCTCTGTGGATGGCACTGTCGCTACCCCACGAGCTGTACAAGATGGCACAAAAGATGGCAAGAGCGATGTGGGCCCCATTGCCGGCAATGGAGACCCAGCAGTGCCTTTCCAGCTTCAACAAAGCATTCGATGTGAGAAGTGATAAGATACCAGCCAATCAGCTCCCAAATTTCATTTTTCAAACACAGCCTGTGAGATGACATTGGGAGCTGATTGGAGACCCCTGAATCTGTCCGTGACGTACAGTAGTAATGTCAGACTTAAAGGGGGCAGGCCCAGCACAGATAAATAGTGTGTACAGTAGTGTAGGTTAACATAGATTTGGTCGACAGGCATTAGAATGGTGGATCAATCAACTTGCCTTTTGTTACTGTAGGTTTATTATACAAACAAGCCATGTCGACCAATAGTGTGTCACCCTTTAGTCCATGTACAGTACAGTACTGTAGATTTAATCAGCCTGTCAATCAAATGTCTGCCAGTCATGTCAGTATGTGGTAACAACTGTCATTCATCGTCAGATACTGTAGTATCCAACACCCTACAGTGCAGTGTACAGTACTGTAGAGTATGTCAGAGTCATGCATTGTACTGTATTCGTTATTGTACAGTATACTGTAATTCATGTGATTATACAGCAATACTGTACTTAATGCACCTTGTACGCCTCCGGATGCGCTCTAGGCGAGGCCTGTCCCTCATCAACAGGTCCGACCACCTGCGCTGCAGTGACCTCACGTTGCGGCGCAGGCCGTATCGCCTATATATTTCTGTGCTCGCACTTCAATAGGCGACCTCTTTGTCTTGGTTTGTGGCGAAGGCTACGTCCCGCCACTTCACCAAGACAAAGAGCTCGCCAGATGAAAACCTTCTCGCCCTATTCGCAGCCATTTTCAATAGCCAGTGATGCACGTCGTACATGGCACGACGCATAACGTATGGCGCATGGCGCACGATGACACTAATTCACTCATTACGGCAGGCGCCTGTGGTGCACTGTAATGTAGTCATAACCGTAGTGGCAAAGTAGTGTGGGCATCACGGGATTGAAAAGTTTCTGAAGTCATGAAATCACTATTGTGTAACATTCAGGTTGGAACAGCATCACCATTGTCACAAGTTTGCAATGCAACGCTATTTTGCGCTTCAAACGCACAGTCAGCTTTGAACACAGGGCCTGATTCAGACCTGGACGCAAGTGGCCGTTCGCTCATCCACTGTACGAGCGAAAAAATTTAAATTTAAGCGCTCGCTCGTATGTTCGCTCGTAGCTAACCTTCCGCCCCATATTCTCCCAACCCCTCCTCTAGCTAACGAGCGTTCAAAATAGCGAGCGTCCGTCTCCTCTTTGGTTGCATTGAGCGATTCCGGAAGTGGCCCTGTCAGTTTTTGATTGCCTGCTATTTCATTCTGCAAACATACTTGAATCGATTACTGGCAATCAATATATTAATTACCTTAATTGTTATTCACATGTTTGCAATCGTGGTTTTATTTTTCACTGTCAATAAACTTTATTCTTGTTAGTGTGTGTCATTTCTTCCACAGAATACGTACGGTTTGACCAAGGGGATGGTTTTTCGAACTTAATAGTTTGTTAGAATGCTGGTATTGTTTTGCGGGTTTTTTTATAGGCATATTTAAATACTTTAATTTTGATATTTAAATTAGCTTACGCAAGTCACTGCATCAAGCCTATCATAACTCACATTATATTTGTGAGGGTGTAGGTCACATGACTCATACAATAACCAATAAAATTGTTCCTGTTAATTTACAAAGTACATTAGCCAATCAAATTTTTTCTAGAACCTTTATTTAAACTGTTTTGTGTAAAAAAAAGCATTGCCATCATGAGAGCCGCCGCTTTTTGTCACCGTGAACTCCTGGTCCTCACTGAAGTGATGGACCAGAGAATCACAAATTACCCGCGCCCCATCACTAACCTCCGCAAGCGGCTGGCCTACGTGGAGGTGCGTGATGGGGCGCGTTCGGCTACCGCAGAAATATCGCCCAACTTGAAAGAAGGTGGTCCGATCTGAGGCGCAGATCCCCATGCCTGCTGGCCCGTTTGCATCTCCAAATAGTTCATAGTAAGTGTTTCTGTGTATGGTTATTTTTTTATTTGTGTTTTTGTATTCTCATACCTGCGTGTGCATGTTTACAGTATAGCCCTGTTTGTTTTTGGATTCTCATACTTGCGTGTGCATGTTTACAGTATAGCCCTGTTTGTTTTTGTATTCTCATACCTGCGTGTGCATGTTTACAGTATAGCCCTGTTTGTTTTTGGATTCTCATACTTGCGTGTGCATGTTTACAGTATAGCCCTGTTTGTTTTTGGATTCTCATACCTGCGTGTGCATGTTTACAGTATAGCCCTGTTTGTTTTTGGATTCTCATACTTGCGTGTGCATGTTTACAGTATAGCCCTGTTTGTTTTTGGATTCTCATACTTGCGTGTGCATGTTTACAGTATAGCCCTGTTTGTTTTATTTGGACATACTTGCGTGTGCTTGTTTACAGTATAGCCCTGTTTGTGTACAAATTTTTGGGTTAAAATCACAAGACTAAAAGGCAAATTGTCATTACTCATGTTTTTCTCCATCATTTAGGGGCAGAGCGGAGACTCACACGGCGCAGACGTGTGTCTCGACCCCTATCCCCCACTCCCACCCAAACATCCTCTGCCCACTCTGCCCCAAATTCCCCCTCCACCCCAAACCTTGCTGCCCATCAGTCCCCTCCCTCTCCTCACATTAACATCCCTCCAACTTCCCCCTCCACTCCAACCCCCCCTCTATTTTCCTCACCCTCCACTTTATCCCACATTACTCCTCCTCCTTCCCTCAGCCACTGGCCCACCTCTGATGAGGCGGAATTCGGGGCTCCAGGCCCAGTCAGCAATGTTCCCGGTATGTTTACCTTTTAAACTATGGTTTTTGGTTCTGTTTCTGTTATTTTGGTTGATGTTGTCCTTTTGCCTGTGCAGTTCAAAATAGTAAAGTAGTTCCATTGTTTTTTAAATATATCTTTGTGAAACAATGTCAAGGATGTTTTCCCCTTACACATATGACACATGTCCAAACACTCACACTTGTGTATTTCTTGTTTACGCTAGCAACAAATGTCTTAGTTTTTTATTTTTTTTTAATGATTTTCTTTAGTCTTTTTGGTACCTTATTTGTTTTAAAGCTTTTCTTTTTACATTCCTTTTGTTTTGCACATGTTTTGGTAACTGTTTTATTTCTTTGGTATAGTCTGAAATTTTGGTTGGTTCTTATAATCTAACTGAAGGTGTAATTTTAGTAATCCGCACATTTTTTAAACCCACAGAGGAACAGAGGCATAATGAGGCCATTGCTGCAGGATTAATCGAGATACGGGGCATGTCATTGCCATGCTGGTGGCAATGGACCATCTTTTGGCCATCCTGCGCCACAAATTTTTTTCACTTTCCCCCAAAAAAACCCTAAAAATAAAGTTTTTTTTGATCTATTTAAGTCTCATTCCTTGATTGTAAATCTTAGATTGTTGAAACTTACATAAGTCTACTATTTGTCCCTGAGTTTTTAAGTAATGTAGAAAGCTCAAGTAAGTATGTAAGCTTGCACATTAAACACATAACAATACCAATAGGTTTGTAGAATTAACCTTCAAAAGAGATTATTTTTTTGGGGGGTAATGTAAAAATTAAAGCTAACTGCTTAGGCCTAGAATGTACAACATACTGATTCAGCATAATACCTTTGGGGTTTGTTTTGAGCAACAAAGCAGAGCACTAAAGATTACAAATTAAGAAATTACAGTATTAGGCATTAAGCAACTTTGCATTTTTTGAAACAGGTTACACTTGGTTGTAATTGATGATGGAAATGGTTGGGTAACGTAAAAAATTAATTTAATGCACACAAATAATAAACACCAAGTGAATTGACACAATAAATTCAAACATTGAATACACACACACAAAAGTTCAAAAATCACCAAAACCCACAAAAAAAACCAATCAGGAACTGTTTCAAGAAGTAGCATGCCAACACGAATCCACAAATGAGGAGAAGAAATCAGTGTTCCCGAAGTTATAACCAATGTGTCCACATAAAGTCATTTTTGTTGATCAGGTAGTATGCATGGATTTGTATGGTCATTTTAGGGAATAAAAAAAAAAAAGAAGTTAAAAGTGTACATTAAAATATTACATGTCTACATTGTGTCAATTAAATAAATTGGTTGAAATAATTACCTGAAAAATCTTGCAACAACTTCATCGCGTATGGCCCCCCACATACTGACCTCCGACCAACCTCAGGGGGGGCTGTCCTCAGGCAAGGCATTCTCTGGCTGCATTGGGACACCACTCCTTATGGCGATGTTGTGAAAAATCCCACAATTTTGGAAACCATAGCCGGCAAATACATGAGGTCGCCACCAGTGTGGTGGAGGCATCTGAATCGGCCTTTTAAAAGGCCGATACAGCACTCCACCACCTGCCTGGTGGCTGTAAGTGCGGAATTATACTGACTTTGTGGCCCTGGTGCGGGAACCAAATAACGAGTGAGCAGCCAGGGCGTGCAAGCGTAACCACTGTCTCCTGTGAAAATATAAAAAACAACATCAGGACCATTGTGTACCAAGCTTTGCATTGCTTTCAACAGAAGGTGTCAACTTACCTAGAAGCCACGCATCACCAGCTTGTAGGTTGTTTAATGTGTGCCAAATCCCGGATTGCCGGATAACGAAGGAATCATGTGCACTGCCTGGGAATTTGGCATTCAGGGACAGGATCTGGAGGGAGGCATCACATACCACCATTACATTCATCAAGTGAAAGTGCTTTCGGTTCCTAAATATAGCCTCCAGCCTTGCTGGAGGCTGAAGTGATATGTAAGTGCCATCCACAACCCCTATGATGTGTGGGAAGCCAGCAATTTGGTAAAAATTAGCCTTCACCACATTAAGGGAACCCATATCCAATGGCATTTTAATAAAATGATGGAAGTGTTTAAAAAGTGCCTCCATCACTGCCCTCAGGATCCTTGAAAAGGAGGATTTGGATATTCCTGCCACAATTCCAACGGTGGTTTGAAAGGATCCTGAGGCACAAAAATGTAACACCGACATTAATTGCGTAAGTGGTGGTATTGCTGTAGGACTGTCAATTTGCCGTTCAAGATCACTCTCTTTTAATGAGAGAGTGTCTATGATGATTTGTGGCGGAAGACGGTAGCGCCTTAACACCTCATCATCTGGCATTCCAAAAAGGGTGACACATGTTCTATATATCTGGGGCCTTGCACGCCTATGAGGCCTATGCCTGGGACGAAGTTGAGGTTGTTCGGGTTCTGGAACCATGGCCAATATAATACGACCAACATCAACCTGAAATGTTAAGTCAGGTAGTTTTTTTTTTAGACAAATGTGTTAGGAAAAATATACTTATCTTTTCAAAGAAAACCAAATATTCTTACAGGCCTGGGTCTTGTCATGTAAAAAGCAACCTACATTTCAAAAGTGGAAAATATTTTTAAGATTAATTTAAGAAACTAGGAATTAAGCCAAATATATTTGATGAAATTTTAGAGAAGGGAGCACACATTAGTTCGCAAAATAGCACGCTACATTTAGAGTTAAGACATGATTTTACACTGAAAAAAACCACACACATTAGTTCGCAAAATAGTACGCTACATTTAGAGTTAAGACATGATTTTACACTGAAAAAAACCACACACATTAGTTCGCAAAATAGTACGCTACATTTAGAGTTAAGACATGATTTTACACTGACAAAAACCACACACATTAATTCGCAAAATAGTACGCTACATTTCGAGTTAAGACATGATTTTACACTGAAAAAAACCACACACATTAGTTTGCAAAATAGTATGCTACATTTAGAGTTAAGACATGATTTTACACTGTAAAAAAATCACACACATTAGTTCGCAAAATAGTACGCTACATTTAGAGTTAAGACATGATTTTACACTGAAAAAAACCACACACATTAGTTCGCAAAATAGTACGCTACATTTAGAGTTAAGACATGATTTTACACTGAAAAAAACCACACACATTAGTTCGCAAAATAGTACGCTACATTTAGAGTTAAGACATGATTTTACACTGACAAAAACCACACACATTAATTCGCAAAATAGTACGCTACATTTCGAGTTAAGACATGATTTTACACTGAAAAAAACCACACACATTAGTTTGCAAAATAGTACGCTACATTTAGAGTTAAGACATGATTTTACCCTGAAAAAAAACACACACATTAGTTCGCAAAATAGTACGCTACATTTAGAGTTAAGACATGATTTTACACTGAAAAAAACCACACACATTAGTTTGCAAAATAGTACGCTACATTTAGAGTTAAGACATGATTTTACACTGAAAAAACCACACACATTAGTTCGCAAAATAGTATGCTACATTTAGAGTAAAGACATGATTTTACACTGAAAAAACACACATTACTTAGCGAAAAATATGCTAAGACCAACAAATCGAATTTGTTAATTCATAAAACCAAAATAACTTACCAAAAACAGACAAATATCCCAAAGTTTGAAAATGTCACTTGGTCACTGCCAAAATAACTCTTAAAAAAAATGAACACTATTTACTAATTATTTTTTAGGGGCATTTATGAAATACTTACTCAAAAATATAAATAAAAATAAAAAAAAAAATGCAAAAATGCTAATGTAAAGAAACAAAGTACTAAAAAACCAAACTTAAGAACAATACCAATTACTTCAAAAAACCAGAAACCGCGAACAAACCACTACACCGAAAAACCTCCAACAATCCAAAAATGCCACCTCGAATGGAGTCACACCAAGCCATAAATAGGCTTTATTTTCCTGCTCAAATTAAGGACGGACAATAGGAGCGCACAAGGAATGATGCGGCCGAATAATGCTGATGCATGTATAAAAATGTCACTGAAGGCAAAAATCGATCTGCTACATTGAGAAAAGACAATGAGTACAGAGCAGCAAAGTACTAGCCAAGAGGCGCAATGTAATTATTTTCTAAATTATGTTAAAATGCTTATGTTTAACATTAAATTTTGAAACATTTAACTTTTAAAATTTTTCAATCATTTAAAAAAAAGGTGTGGAGGATGCCATGGAAGTGGCTGCTGGGCCTAGTAGGCAAACTAGGGCCAAAAAAAAAAGACAGCCACAATTCACAAGGAAGGAAATGGAGGTTTTGGTGCAAATGTGCAATGACAACCTGGCACAGGCACCAAGGAATATGTGTGCAACCCAAAGATGGAAACTGTGGGACGACATAGCCAGTGCTGTCAATGGGGTGGGTGAGTTTGAACGTTCAACCCGGGAGGTCAAACGCCGGTACATAAAAACTACATTTGATTAAAAAATTGTTACAGGGCCAAATACTGCAGTAATAATGCCAACTTTTTAACCAACAGATGGAGCGACTTCAAATATCGGCTTAAACAAAAAATGGCTGATAGGGCTAGGCATGCAGGGGGAACAGGTGGGGGTCCCACCCCTGTGTCACTTGAGCTCATGGATTTGGAGGAGCTGGTCCAGGGGTGTGTGCAGGATGAGGAGGTGTTTGGCGTGTCGAACATGGATACCGACATGCCAGACTTTGTGGCTCATCATGTTGCCCCAGGTAAATGTTGTAATGTTAACAACTCAGAAATGTGTTTTGAACAATATCTCGTTTTGATTTTTAATCTTTTCTCTTTTTTCACACAGAGACACAGGCGGATGAGTCTGCTCCAGAGGAGAGCTTTGGCCGCAGAATTTCTTCTGCCTCTGTAAGGGAGGAAGCAGTAGATCCGACTGGGGACCCTGTGGCAGACAGTCCAGGGCATTCCCCCTTGCAGGCAGTGGCCCTCCTCACTGATCTCAATGTTAAAACAGATCAGCACACCGAGATTCTGTTGAGGATGGACGCCAATCTGCTATGGGTGGCGGACGCCCTGGAGCAAAATACTGCGGCCAACGTGAAAATTGCAAATGCCCTGGCGGAAAATACTGGGGCAAACGTAAGAATTGCAAATGCCCTGGAGCAGCTCGTTCGCCAGCACATGTTGGAGCTGGCCTCCCTTCCTGCCGGAACATCAGGACCCTCCACCTCTGGCACAACAACACCCATCCCTCCAAATGTGCCTAGCCCTATACCTAGTCCAGAGGCAACATCATCTGCCTCTGGCCAGGCCAGCCAAAGGAACTCCCGGGCCCGTTCTGGCTCCCTCCAACCCCCTGTCCAAAAGGCCTAAAAGGCGTTGACAGCACTGGCTAATTACCCCACAATCCATCTCTGTGTTTGCCCCATATTCTTTCATGACAACAACCTCCCTCTCCTTTCTTGTGAATTGTGTTGTTTTGATTTGTTAAAGTTCAAATCCCACTTATTTTTTGTGTGTGTATGGGCCAAATCAATTTTAATTTTTTTATCCTTATAAAAAATATGTTTATGGCAAACAAAAATAAAAATTTTTTAAAAAAATTGACACAATCATTTAATAAAAATCTGAAAAAAAAGGCACAATTCTATTGATGATTTATTCCAAAACTGGTTAAAAGGTAATCCCTCAAACAAACTTAGAAACAATACAATGGAAATAGAAACATTTAATTTTGTTAAACAAAACAAGGGTTAAAAACAATTTATGAGTTTGAATTAACACTTAGCAAAAAACAAAAGGACAATTGGTTTCTTGTCCTCCAAAAAAATAAGCAAATAAACAAACATGCGTACAATATTGTTTCCCTAAAACAGAAACACTTACAAATATTTTAAAAGTACCAAAAACAATAAAAATTGATATCTAATTGATTGTATGACCCCGAAATTAGCAGCTGAGTAGTTCACCTGCGTTCGGATTTTAGCTACTAAAAAAGGTCTATTTCCTAAACACCTTACAAGCAGATTTGCAATTAAAAGATGATTGTTTTTGTGGCCACAATTGATAAATCGAATCACCATCGATGAGCCAAGGGAAGTACGAAGAGACCATAGTCATTGTGGTAGACTATACCAGACCACAAGCTGAGCGAGCAGTCTTAATGGAAATTGGATGAGACCGTGACGTATCACTTGTTCCATTCACATTTGGCGCTCGCATAAGATAATTTATGTACGCCCAAAAAACGCCTCGACACGCCTGCGTTTTTCCATCTCCACCCCGTCACCACCCCAAAATGGACAATTCTGTCAATCACATTTGACATGTCACTTCCTGTTCACTGTGTCTACGATCGACAGAAAAATGACTGCAATCAATATGTACGCACATGCGCACTGTTACGACGCATGCGTGGTTGTACAACATCGAATGACTACGAACGAGCGGCCGCTTACGAGCGGGTGTAAATCAGGCCTGCAGAGAGCTCTCTCACACAGAAACCACTCTCAGTCACAGTCCAAGAGACGTCGCTATAGTGTGTAAGGCTGAGACCGCATCTACGTTGTCGCATGTTTGCATTTTGCGTTTTAGGCGCAGTTTGTAATACAGAGCCCTCTCTCTCATTCTATACAGTCCATTCATTACCAGTTTCTGCAGTTATGAAATCACTATTGTGTGGTGCAAAATTCAACGGCACCGTCAGTTTTTAATATACAGTAAAGACACATTCATAGCGGCACACTAGTTGTCCTAGCAGATGGGGGATGGTGTCCTTGGCAATGGTCACTATTCATAGCATTTTTCAGGACACTAGGGCAGAGCTGACTGCTTACACTAAATGGATAAACAAAGCATCCTTTATTATGGTAATGAGACGCTCTTGCTTGATTTGGTGGAAGGGAACTGATGCACTGTGTATGACTCTCGGCCCACTGGGCATGCGCCAGAAATCCCATCGCAACCCTCCTACTGGGCATGCGCCCGCCAGAAATGGAAATTCAACAGCATACCGACTGCAGTAATACAGCCAAATGCGCATGCTCAGTGATGATCTTCCATACGCCATGGCATAGCGCTACATGGCGTATGGCTTGGTGCCACAGATCCCATTGTACCCCCTCCATTTCTAATCCATCACAGATGGCTGACAGCCACCATAGTGCCAACCATGTAATACAGAGAGCTCTCTCTCATACAGATCCCACTACTACCGTACTTACTGGACATGAGAAATCACTATAGTGTGCAAGGTTGGAACAGCATCACCATTGTCACAAGTTTGCGATGAAACCCTATTTTGCGCTTCAAACGCACAGTCAGCTTTGAACACAGAGAGCTCTCTCACAGACAGAAACCGCTCTCAGACACAGTCCAAGAGAAGTCGCTATAGTGTGTAAGGCTGAGACCGCATCTACGTTGTCGCATGTTTGCGTTTTGCTTTTTAGGCGCACAGTTTGAAATACAGAGCCCTCTCTTGGCACTACAGATCCCAATGTAACCCCTCCACTGGGCATGTACATGAAATCCCATTGCAACCCCTCGAAGCAGACAGCCACCACAGCGCAGTCATTGACGAAAGTTTTGCACTATTTAAACACACAATCAGTTTGTAATGTCTTACTTTTAAGCAGCCTTTTAAACAACAACACTACAGTATTACAGTACAACACTACTAAAGTAGTTTCACTATAGTGTTCACAGCAGACAGTGCCAATAAAAAAAATATACAGTATATTGTACGGTATATTCTTTTCCAGGGATCAAACCCAGGACCATAATTCTTCCAAAGTGATCACCTAACCACTAGCCCACACGAAAAAAATATTGGTTGTGCGAACATGCAAATGCTGTGAATGTGATATCCATCCAATTTACTGTAAGTTCAACAGTATGGCATTCAGTACAAGGCATTCAGTACAAATTACAACAGTGGAGCACTCGCCACCCAGCGGTTAAGCACTGTATTACATGCAATTACAACAGTGGAGCAC
This sequence comes from Taudactylus pleione, assembly GCA_031769625.1. Taxonomy (NCBI): domain Eukaryota; kingdom Metazoa; phylum Chordata; class Amphibia; order Anura; family Myobatrachidae; genus Taudactylus; species Taudactylus pleione. Next base: position 6,959,045 of record JAUIMM010000020.1, read on the forward strand.
TCGCCACCCAGCGGTTAAGCACTGTATTACATGCCGTATCATATCCTTCGTTGAAGAATACCACGGTATGCCACAAGTCCATGGCATGACTCAGAGGCCTGCACGCCACACCACAAGTCCATGGCCGTAAGCAACAAAATAGCTGGGCAAATCTATAAATGATTTCCCCGATCCCAAAAAGGACCTAGCCAAATGTCAAAGATTTTTGAGAAGTTTGGGTAGTTCACATGAGCCAACTAATAAAGATTGGCGAGTGGTGTTAAGGGCCTGTCTACCACGCAATACCGACGTGACAAAATTTATCACGGATTGTGTATTGGATGGTGACGTTCCCTTAACAGACCAAGTAAACCAAGGTAACATTTCCCGCATTGTAACTCAATTGGGTATATATTTTCCAGTAGTAGTTAACTGGAACAAAATTTTCACCATTAAGCAAAAGGAGAGTGAATCTGCAGAAGATTATTGCGACCTGGCTCTGCAGGCTATCACCCAGTACACTGGGATAGAAGATATTAAAGATAGCACTCACCACAGGGGAATGATAGTCACTGTACTCGTGGACGGTCTGAAAGAGAGTTTAAAAACCTGGGTTCAGACCTCACAGCCTGGCTGGAGGGGACTCACAATAGATACCCTCATAGAAACCGCCATCGAACATGATAAAAACATCTCAAAGAAGAGAGAAGCCCAGAGCAAAAAACTAATGGCTGTCAGTATCCAAGCTCTGGAGGGAATGACGGTAACATCACAGCCAACAGACACACTTGCACACACACTCACATCTGAACAAGTATGTGCCCTTACTCACCCCACGCAACAGCAAACACAACTCTATCCCACTAACCCGATGCAACCACAGGTCCCATACTACCCACCAACTTCTTATTCCCCACAATACCCTTACCCTCCCTATCCTTACCCATATCCACCACCTTTACCCTCTGCTCAAATCTCACAACAACACATGTCTTCACCTGATCCACGAACATGCTTTAACTGTAAACAAACAGGACACTTAAATAGAAACTGTACAGTAAAAAGAGTAGGAACCCCAAATCAGGGAAGACCTGGATATCCCCATAAGGGATACGCACAGAAGCCAGCAAATGTCCAGCAGGCACCAGCTCCAATTGTAGCCGTAAATGCTTTATTGGAGAATGGTAGCCAACGCTAGGGGTCAGGTCATACCTGTAGTCTACAGATAGTCAGGTTAATGGGCAGTACTAGGGAAGAACCGGTCATGATGGTTGATGTAGCTGGTACTGAATATCCTTTTCTTGTAGACACAGGGGCGACCAGGTCAGTGATAAAATCTCCCATTAATTTACAGGTGACCAACGAGACAGTACCAACCATGGGTGTTACAGGTAAAGTGGAACATTATCCTTTAACAAAGTCCACAGAGGTTACTATTGGGCCATTGCATACCAGGCATTCTTTCCTCCTGGCTGCTGCGGCTCCTACTAACCTGCTGGGTAGAGACTTGTTATAAACACAGAAAAACAAAAAAGAGATTTGCCCCCCAGCACACTGCAGCAAAAACAATACTTAAATCCTACATGATAATAGCGATTCAGAGGTATTAGTTACATACATTTGCAAATATATGAATAAGCGCCAGGCCAATCGTCAAGGCTCCTCTATACTGGCGTCCCTAGCATTAAGGGGTTCACATCCGAGAAGCAAGGCACCCCAAAAAAATTCCAACCAAGGACCATCCCCAGGGCATCACACGAAAAAGGGAAAAAGGTGATAGTGAAGTATAAAGAAAAGATGTGTAAGTATAAATCAATAAGTGTTAATGAAATGAGAAAGAATTAAAATGACATAAATAATATACAAACAAATAGAAAAGTGATAAAAGTATTCTATGTGAATTAAGTGGTGATGCCATGAGAAAGGCCCAGTCAGAACCCCCCCGGGGGCCCCACTCCCAAATGCTCACCCCAAAATAATTATTGCTACATAATAGTAGCACCCACTCTGGTCATATAATTACAATTGATGTACTGCATGATAACAGTACATATAAAAGCTGATACTAAACTTTTGTTACTTCATCTCTCGCATACAGGACACAAGGTGGCTATGGACAAACTACAGCTGTGCCAATACAGAGTAAAATATTTGGGACACTGCCTAACCCAGTGTTTACGACATCTCACAATGGATAGAATCCAGGCCATACAAAACATGACACTGCCGCAGAATCAACAGCAAATTCATACCTTCTTGGGAATGTGTGGATACTGGTAGAATGTGGATCCCAGGTTTTTCTATTTTGGCCTTTCCTTTACAGGAATTAGTCTCCCTCATACACACAGAGGAATCAGAGCAGGCTTTCCTTAATCTTAAGGATAGTCTGACAAGAGCTCCTGCATTGGGAATACCTGATTATGAAAAACCTTTTAATTTGTATTGTACGGAAGCTGATGGTTGTGCTGCAGGTGTCCTTACACAAAAACATGGTGATGCCAGTAGGCCCGTAGCATACTACAGTGCCCAATTGGAGACTGTGGCAAGATCACTCCCCACCTGTTTGAGAAGTGTAGCAGCTACCGCTCTATTGGTGAGTAAAAGTGAGGACGTAGTATTGGGTCATGATATGATTGTCTACACTCCCCATACTGTATCTGCTTTTGTTGAACTCAGCTCAAACCAGACACATCTCCTCGGCTAGGTTCACCAAATGGGAACTAGCACTAATCGCTCCTGCAAATGTTACTGTTAAACGTTGCAGCACGCTGAATCCAGCAACATATCTACCATATGTACAAAGGGTGGAAGGAGAGGAGTTGGTGGTGGGAGGTGAGTACAGCAGACATAATGATACACATGATTGTATGACATATCTGAATCAGACCTTTACTGCTAGACCTGACATACATGACACACCTTTAGAGAATGTGGATGTAACTTTTTATACAGATGGGAGTTGTCATAGACAAACAGACACAGGTGAATTATGTACAGGTTATGCTGTTGTAAATTACACAGACCTCATAGAAGCTAAACCTCTTGGTCCTCCTCACTCAGCCCAGGTGGCAGAGTTAGTAGCACTAACTAGAGCGTGTGAACTGGCAGCAGGCAAATCTGCTAACATTTACACTGACTCGAGGTACGCGTTCGGGGTAGTGCATGATTTTGGGGCTCTATGGCGTCTAAGAAATTTTATGACAGCAGCAGGCACACCAGTTGCACATTCCCAACACATAAAACATCTTTTAGAAGCAATCCAACTGCCCAAAGCGGTGGCAGTAATTAAATGCAAAGCCCATACATGTGAGGATGACCAGGTGTCAATGGGCAACAACAGAGCCGATGAAGCTGCAAAATGGGCAGCCGGGTTAAAAATGTTTTCTCCAACTGAAACAACTATGTCATTCCAAACAATTGATATGCTGAAATTAATTGAGATGCAAAATTTGTGTTCAACCCAGGAAAAATCCATCTGGAAGTCCAAGGGATGTGGGCAAGAGTCCTCTGGGCTCTGGGGGGATGGACAAGGTAAGCCAGTGGCCCCCAAGGCATATTACCCTAGCCTGGCTGAGGCAGCACACGGTCTGACTCATCTGGGTAAACAAGGTATGTGCAAGTTGGTGAGGGCATACTGGTGCGCACCAGGTTTTTCTTCACAATCAGAAAAGATAGCAATGTCCTGTCTGACCTGCTTGAGAAAGAACATAGGGAAAGCGATCCCTACCGAACCGTCCAACATTCCACCGACTGATGGACCTTTCCAGGTGATACAAATTGATTTCATCCAATTACCACCCTGCAGGAACCTTAAGTATGTATTAGTGTGCACAGACGTATTTTCTAACTGGGTTGAGGCCTACCCAGCGGCCACTAATACTGCTGCGTTTACTGCCAAGAAAATAGTTCAGGAATTTGTATGCAGGTATGGTATCCCTAAAATCATCGAGAGTGATTGGGGTACTCATTTCACAGGTGATGTTTTTCAAAATATGTGTAAGCTGATGGGTATTAATAGCCGACTTCATACCCCCTACCGACCGCAAGCCAGTGCCAAGGTAGAGAGGATGAATGGGACTATTAAAAATAAGTTAAGTAAAATTATGGCAGAGACGGGACTAGGATGGCCAGAAGCGTGACCTTTGGTCCTACATAGCATAAGGACCATTCCTAGACCTCCTCTGAATCTGTCCCCATTTGGAATATTGTTTGGTAGACAACCTCATTTGATTATAAGTCCACAGGAAGAGCTGAAGGGTAACAACGAGGTAACTGTAAAGTATCTTATATCAATGAGTAAGCAATTAAAGCAACAGCATCAGAAACTGAAATTGTTGTCTAATGATATGCCTGAAACTAACTGTCATGATGTTGAACCAGGAGAATATGTTATGATCAGAAATTTCTTGCGTTCAGGTTGTTTGACTGATCCTGGGAAAGTCCATACCAGGTGCTGCTGATGAGTACTACATCTTTGAAGGTGGCCGAGAGAGATAGCTGGGTCCATTCCACTCACTTCAATAAGGTCAATCAACCAGTGGAGAAACAAGTCGGAGACAAGGCTGATAGTGTGGACCTGTCGCTCGCGAGCTTGTTCCGGGAGGATTGAAAAGGTTGTAGTGAGATACCTGAACTAAAAGAAATCTGCAGGTCTTGTTGTGACAATGGACGGGCCTACTGTGTTCATTTTCAGATCCTCTTTTAGAGTGTTCACCATCTTGGTCGGTTCGGGAGTATCCAGTTTCTGTGATGGGAGACCGATCGAGGAAATGGGAGCTGATGGCAGTGCCGATGGAGTGGAGTCAGGAGGAGTGCAATGCCAATCAGGGGAGTGTCTGACCAAATTTAGTACTGTTATTGTTAAGAGAGCTATCATTCCGGATACTCGGGGAAGGTGTGGAGGTTTATCATCTGAAGATTCCTGTATTTGTGAGCTTTGTTGGTCCCTAGTTGATGAGAACTGTATCCAACGGTGCCAACCTAAATATAGCCCATTCTGGGGTGGGTACCCTTTAGAGGATTATCATAGTATGGTAGGCAAAGTGTTAAATCAAACTGATTGCTGGGTGTGTTCACATGTGCCACAGGGACAGCATAATGTAGGGTTGGTACCATTTCCGCTGAATATCACGGAAATTTTAGAATTACAAAAAGGGAAAACATTGGATGGAAAATTCCTCTCATCCAAACCTCCTCATTTCAAACTCTATCAATTCCAAGTAGATAGATCACTTTTGTGTTTAAACATAACCAACCCCAATAAACCCGGGAGTTGGGAAGTGACGGGGAATAATCAGACGATGACCTTCTCACAAAGAGCTGATAATGAGTCCATAAACCATGATCTGTTACACTCCATTAAGTCTGGTGGGAAACATTTAGGTATCGGTATACATTGAGTTCCACCAAAGAAATTATTGGTAAGGTGCCAAATGGTTATTGTGCTAAAATAATACAGCCAGAAACTTGCATGTATCAAATGGAAGACCCAGAAATAGGATTGTTTGCAAGGGAAATGTGCTTAATGATAATGATGCATACCATTCCTTATGTTCTCCCTGATAATGTATATTTCACATGTGGAAGAAAACGTATAAATGGCTCTCCCCGAGTTCCGAAGGTTTGTGTTACCTGGGAAGAGTAGTCCCAGAAGTTATGACCCTCACACATGATGAAATGCTGGGTATACATAAAAATACATCATCACCATATCTTCACACACAATATGAACACAGAGGCAAAAGAAATATGATGCCTGGTGACGTGCATAAAGCCACTCAGTTAATCAGTGAGACAACTGGCTTTCAAGTTTTAGTCGCATTGCATCCCACCAGGATTGCTCAGGGTACATAAAATTTTAGATATATTGAGGAACTTGCTAAATTGATAGATAATATCACCGAGATGTACTATGACACATTCAGGTATACAGAGAGAGAATTGCAAGCGTACAAGAAAGAACTGGTGCAACACAGGCTAGTGTTGAATTATTTAACTGCTGTTACTGGAGGGTATTGCGTAATGTTGGCCACCCAGTTCAGAGTAAAATGTTGCACCTATGTCACCAATGATACCAGTGGCCCCAAGGAGGTGATAGACCGAAAAATGGATGAAATTCTGCAGCTAAAATGGGAGTTTTGTAAGAACCATAATGCTTCAGTGGCTGAAGTAGGGGAAAAGATAGAAGGATGGGTTTCATGGCTGAACCCAGTAAAATGGTTCTCAGGTCTAGGGGAATGGGTCCAGGAAGTGATCGCTAGCATAGGCAATTTCTTGATTCTTATACTAATTGTCATCATAATAATTGGCATATGCATCTGGTGTGTTCCTATTGTGTTGAAGTGTGGAAAATGTAAAAATAGAGTAAAACGCAAGAACGAAGCTATGATGGTGGTCAGTAATGACAATATGAATACCGAGGTAAATATAGAACTGCATTACGACCCTGAACTAGGAAATACCATCATTTGATGTGTTATATTTAGACATGCATAGAATGTATTATTGAAATGTTATTTTTAGAACACCTCAGATAATGTAAAGTCTCAATTCCCCTTCAAGACTGCTTTTATAAGATTGGTGCATTCCCACACCTTTCACATGATCTTCCAAGATCTGCAGTGTGCGTATAATAGTTTTATGTCCCCACCCAGAGACACATTATTGATGGATTAAGAACCACCTTGTGCCATCCCACAATAACACTAAATAATATGTAAATGTAAGCCTAAATTAAACTCAAAGGGTGGACTGTCGAAGCTGAGTAATTGGCTGAGACAAGTTCAGTTTAAAATTGAATCGCGGCGACGCCATCTTGCGACTGGCCGCAAGACGCCATCTTGGAAATGAGATTGCAAGACGCCATTTTGCGAATGACCGCCCAAGCGCCATTTTAGATAAACTCACAATTAAGTACATATGGCGAGATTACTATTAGCACCATGCAATTGCATCTCTCATCATTTCTCATATACACAATAATACACATAATAGCCCTGTTAACTAGTCACATATTAGCGAATGCACAAGACCCCGAATGAAAACACCGTTTAGTAGCTAAATTTGCATGCATCCGTCCCCAGTTAACTAGTGTCTTCATATCAAACCCCGTACACTCACACATTACATATTCACTTACAAGGTTCCATTAGCTTTAAGGTATAAAATTTAAGTTTGTTCAGTTAGTATAAATGCGGTGAAATAAAGATATTTGATAACTAAGGTTTTATACATGCTAAATAAGCCGTGTTTTGTTTCGTACTGATGCGTACTCTTTCCACAGTATTCCAGTGTTATCGGTGGGGAGATCGCATCATGCATTCTCAACTTATGGACTGCAGAGACTTCAAGCAACAAAATGTATATTATATGAACAACTGTTAGGATGATTGCATGGGGTGGGAGGGCAGAGACCCCCAGTTGTTAGAGGCTGGGAGAGTCTATTTGAATCAGCCTGTTAAATGCTCCGTAACAGATGGATCCACCTTGGGAACCAATAGCATCAGCAACAAACTTCTCTATTGTTTTGTCTATCCCTGGGGTGTATAAATATGTGTGCTCCAACACTGGGTTTTTAGTCTTCGTGCTGAATGCTGATAGACGAGGGGTTTCTTGCTGATGCCTAACACCTGGTACCGGAAGCGCTGCGTATGTATACTGTACTTGGGTCTGTATAATTCCTTTGCGCCTAAATTGTGTCTGGATCAATTGCATGTAACTGACTGTACTTTTACTTGAATACTACTTGTGCTTTGGAACCACAGATTCCAGGTCTAAGTCTTTATTTACTGTATGACTGCGTACGCAAATTAGCGTCATCCTTAGAAGGTATAGGCAGGATATTAGAAGGTATAGGCAAGATATTAGAAGGTATAGGAAGGTGTGTATAGAGGTTCTGATCCAGTATCATTAAAATGGACTACAAATTCTAAGAGAAAGACCTTTACCATCAATTATGTGCAAAAATTACAGAGGCACCTGTAATTGTGGATTCCAGTGGGGACAAATTAATTTTGTGTGAAGATGATTTATACATCACCCCAGATTATACCATCACCCTATATCGTCATCCCATCCTGTGTTGTGTATAAATTACAGCTGCGCTCCCTGTTAGATTGGGGATTCATTGTCCACTTTAGTGAATGTGAGCTCCATTTTAGTCCATACAACCACACCCGGCCCCTACACATCTTCTGACTTGGGCTACAGGAGGAGCAGCTGCACTCTGGAACACAGTTGCATGGAGTTGCCCCTCTGCCTCGCTGAAATTCAGGTAGAGGGGCCATGGGTAGGGAGTAGGGACACTATAATCAGAGAACGCAGTTTTAGCTACTTTATTCCATTTTTTTTAAACCATATCCTCTATTTTCACCTTTTGAAAATGTTTATGCAAATCTCAGCTGAGGCGTTTGTGATGTCATGGCTAATGCGCACACACACTAACAGAAAAAAAACACATTGATTAATTACACTTTTTTTGGCACTTGGGAGGGAGAGCACCCAAACGAGGCAGCAGCCTCTTGATAAATGACACAGGCAGCACCCCTGCACAGCTACATTGCTAGTGATAAGTGTGCCTAATGTGCACACACACACAGAAAACATTAAACAGCCAGTCCCTGAGTGACAACAGTAGCCAGCCCCTATGCACAGCATCAGCAACAGCACCTGCTCATCTCTAACCTTGATGCGCCGTGCAATTCAGACACATGCTCAGATTATTGATTATTGCTCAACTGCGTAAATATCAGAATAGCTACATCTCTGAATCAGGCTCTATGTTCCTGTATTTTGTTTCAGATAAAGTGTTAAATGGACTGGCTGCATAATTAGTTGTGAGGGCTGAAGAAGTGAGGTAGTGCCCTGAATTTGGACTAGGAGTTGTGTTATTTTCGGGAAGCAGTTAAGATGCCAGTGGTCGGGTTGCCTGCCGTCGAAATCTCAGCACCGGAATTCCGACCCGTGGCCAGAATACCGATGTCAGAATTCCAACATCACTTGAGATGCCGCCAGAGTCCCGACAGCAGCATCCCGAATGTAAATATAGCTGGCGGGTTGGGTTTAGGCCAAATGGGGGAGGTTTAGATTTAAGCTTGACCAGGGGGGGGTTAGGATTAGGCTATGGGAGGGGGGTTAGGGTTAGGCTGCGGGCAGGGGGGTTAGGGTTAGGCACTAAGGAGGGTGGGTTAGGTTTAGGCACTAACGGGGAGGATTAGGGTTAGACTGGAAGGGAAGGGAGGGTTAGAATAAGGATGCAGGAAGTAAGGATTAGGGATTGAAGGGCTGTGGGTTAGGATACTTATCGAGCCCCTGTTGGGAATCTGAACATCAGGATGCCGCTGTCGGTGTTCTGACTGCCGGCATGTTTATCATGTAATTAAGCACATAAAAACTTCTCATGGTGCAGTTTTTCCACAACATGTCACTCCTCCAACATGTTTCGACACCAATGTGTGTCTTTTTCAAGGTGCCACATTGGTGTCGAACATGTTGGAGGAGTGACAAAGGGACTTTTACTTTATCATAGACCATTTGATCCAGGACCTCTGCAGCTTTGGAAGTACCCGGGCTCTGTAGCTATTTATGGTTTTTGTGGATCTGCATTACATCATCTGGTATGAAGTAAATCCTTTTATTTATTTTTGTTGTTCATGTAATAAAACTGCTTTTGTGGAAAAACTGCACCATGAGAAGTTTTTATGTGCTTAATTACATGATTCACCTGTGAACTTGGAGAATCAAAAGGTCCTAAAGGAACCTTGATGAGAGTGTGCATATTCCCAATGAAGTAAGATTTAGTGTGAGCATCCACTTTGCAACTTCGGACATTGTCCAATGCATGTAAAAGGTTTTGTTACTCACCTATAACAGTTAAAGATACCTTTATTTGAGGATCACCACATTCTCCTATGTAAGATACTATGGGGCCTATTCATCATCACTTAAATTTTCACAAAAGCAGGTGAAAAACAACATCCTATGGGAAGAGGGTACGGGTTGCGAGAAGGGATCCTTTCGGATCCCTCCGCCCGTCTGGCTCCTTCTGCCGGACGTCGGAGCCCTTGTGCGCATGCATGACCTGTAGGTCGCGCATGCGCACCGCCGTCACTGCTCCGATAGGAGCAGTGAAGCCGCTCGCGGGGGCAGCTGATTTCGCATCAGCTGCCACCGCGCCAGAGCAATGATGAATTGCTCCAGTGGCCGCGGTGAGTTAGAGCTTTAATTATCAGGGTCAGTTCGGACCCCGATAATTAACATCATGAATAGGCCCCTATGTGAGCATTTTTGTTCTAATCTATCACATGTGAAGGGGAATGGTGACTTATCCATAACAGTTAAAGATACCTTTATATGAGGATCACCTCATCTACTCATGTAAGGATAAAATAAATCTCTTGTGGAAGAAGAAGCAGAAACATGGAACAATAGCATGGACAGAATTGGCGCAAAAGATCATTACCTCTATGTTTATTTACTATATCTCAAATTAATTATATACTGTATAAATTTGAACTGAAATCACTTTTTTCTCATTTATATACATTAAAGTAATGCTTTAGTTCTAGCACCACATTCATCTGCACTGTATAAATCAGAAAATAGGTGGTGCATTCATGGTGTAAGAACTAAATCATACCTTGGAAGAGAGGGCCCAACATTATAGAAGGTAAGGTTATATGTAGGTAATTGCTGGCTATATGATCAAATATCTGTGTAGTGCAGTATATATATAACATAAACATTGGATGTTTGTCTCCATCATGTGGATATTATTTACAGTGCATACACTGTTGGGTATATTTATACAGTGCATACACTGTTGGGTATATTTATACAGTGCATACACTGTTGGGTATATTAATACAGTGCATACACTGTTGGGTATATTTATACAGTGCATACACTGTTGGGTATATTTATACAGTGCATACACTGTTGGGTAAATTTACACAGTGCATACATCGGTGGGTATATATATAATGCAATGCGCTGGAACGTGGCACTCCCAGTGCATGCGCAGACATTGCAATATGGCCGCTGGAACGCACTGTCGCCGGGCTCTGGAACACAAACCAGAAAGCGTGGTGTTTCAGCACATGGGCATGCGTTCGAGTAAGCCCATGTTTATATGTTTAGGCGATCAAGCAATATTGCTGAGGGGCATACCTTGTAAGCTGACCAAGAGGATATTATGCACTTTGTAGCAATTCCCAGCTAGTTGGAATGCATAAGTATTCACTGATGACTGATGACACGCAAATCCAGATATGCCGGGTTCCCTTACCTCACTTGGCTTAACGGCGCGATATACAATTAAAGCATTTTTGGTGGTAATTTTCATCCCTCAAGGTAGAATCCTTTTACATGTAGTCATCTTATTATTGATTAGTTATTTATAAATACAGGAGTCACTATAATTATGTGTTTGTTGAAAGGGAAAAGGAGAAGGAAAAAAAGAAAGAATTTTTTTTTTCAGTTCAATAAAGTTTTAGTACAGGAAGTGATGTCAAGCACCCTCAGGTATATAAACACCAGAGATAGTCTCACCATTCACTGCATCCTTACCCTGGGAACAGGTCAGAGCTCATCACAGGAGTGAATTTAGATCACCTTATAAGTAAGTACTATGGATTCTTTCAGTTTTGTCCTTGTTAAATTATTGCACCTATTTGTGTTCTATATAGTTTCACATTTAATTAATTTAATGATACAAAAAATATATCTTTTTAGTTGTGAGTATATTTTCTGTCCTTAACCAATTTGTATGGAGATTACATGAAGGCCATTTTGTTGTAGTACAGGTCCTAATTGATATAAGGATCTCATCCTGTCCAACTTAATATCAGGATTGGTTACATCATTTGTTCTGGTATGTAATAGTATATTGGTATATGTTTTATATTAGACCCTTATATGAAGCTTTAGATGTTGTGATTTGACATTTTTCATGTATTTACTTCAAGAATTGTTATGTAGACTATATGATGGTCATCTTTGTTGTAATATAGGTCCCAATTGATATAAGGATATTCTTTTAACCAACTTATAATCAGGATTGGTTACAGCGTTTATTTTGGTTATGTACCAGTATGCTAATATTTGTTCAAACTTTTTGTACTAGACCCCTCTATGAATTTATACATCCTGTTTTTTGACATTTTATGTGTTTCATTTTAAGAATTGTTTACCCCTGATGAAGTCCTCAAGGACGAAACGTGTATAGTATTAATCTGTGGAATCCGATTGCCCTAAGGGAGGAACCTGCTATAAAAGATCTAACCCCTGTGTGGGTAGAAGCAGGATACTTATTTCTCCCAAACTGTGGCATTGGATCATTACTGATGTAAGCAATTTTTAGTAAAGAAGTAATATTTTTAAAATTTGTCACATGACTAGTGAAGTTTAATAATTTCTGAAAAATAAATAATTTTTTGATTGTTTCTAATGTGAGGCCTTATTGGCCAAAGTTTCTGGGTGTTCTGTGGTGAGAGGGTCTTTTTTAGAACCATTATTGAGAAAAAAAAATGCAGAAGGTTTCTCAAAGAAAGGAACAGTTTCATCAGTGTCCAGCATTTGACATTCCTAATTGGATCTTCCTCCCATCGCTACAATATAGTGTTTAAGCTCTTGTCTTCAGCTGAAGAATTTTATGTGCTTGGTGCGCCCTCTAAGTGTTTTATGTTATTTCTGTTATTTATTGTTCCCACTAACAGGGGAGCTACTTGAGGTGCTGCATTATTGTAGCGCAAGATAAAGGCTTTGTTTTTATATTCCATATTGTTACCTTACTGTTAGATGCCTGTAATTGTTGCTGTATACCATGCCAGTATTCAGAGTTAGAACTAAGATATCTTGTAAGTGTAAATCTATTTTCTCCGAAGAGGACATTCCAGTAGTGGTTGATGATAATGAGGATGACTATTAAGGTTATTTAAATCTAAAGGAGAAGCTGGCTATAAAGGAATTTAAGGGATTGTATGATGTGATAACCCTAGAAAAAGTAGGCAGTATACCTGGAGGTTTAAGGATCTCTAAAAATCCCATGTTAAATACTCAAGACGAGGCCTTTTAGGTAATTGGGATTCCATACTTGATGTCTGTTCAGCAAAGCTTATTGAGCTAATAGTCACTGAAAGGAAAAAAGAGCTTCTTAAATTAGAAGAGGATCTTGGTAAATTAGATATGGCAGTAGCCAAGTTTGAAAATAGTGAGGAATTCAATAGGGATATCAATGACTTACAATTTAAATTGGATAATCTTAAGGATGAGATAGTTGTGAGGAAACATAAAAAATACATTCGGGATAAGAATGACTATGCTAGTGGGAGAGTGCATAATTGGTCCAAAAATGAGATAAGACCTATAAAAACCACCCAAATGAATAGACAAGGAACATTGAATAATGGTTTTTATGATGATCAGATTAAAAAAACCTTCCAATTTCGGAGAAGAAATTCTTCGAATTATTTGCTATATCAAAATACATGTAATGAAAGATTCTCTCTCCCCCAATATGGTGGAAAAAGAGAACGGGTCCCTTCTTAGTATGGATATCGGGGTGATAGACACTTACCCCTCCAAAACAGGTATGAAGTGCTCAGATTCCCCTCCCCAAGTACCTCTCATCCTTTTTTAGAGGAAAAGAAGGGGGTTACTTTTCACCATTCTCAAAGGATGGAGGAACTGTTTGTTCAGTTAGATTCCCCACAGGGTCACAAGAGGGTTCCGGTCAGGAGAAGAGGAAGAAGAGGGGGTAGAAAGGTCACCCGAAAAAGGAGACCATTCTTCCAACAACAAGATATCCCCAAACAGGGATCATTAACAACTCTCAGAAGGAATTATCCATCTCACAGGTTACGCTACTAGATAAAGGTCTAAAATTTGCACCAGACCAACATGTGAACAAATGTAATCTTTTTATTGATCTCAACAAATATATTCGCAGTTTAACTCTACAAAGACATTTTTTGAAAAATCTGACACCCAAATTGTCTTATATACCTCAAACCAAATCTTTAGTTGCCCCCCCCCTTCCAGATTTTATCCAGTGGAGTCTAGGGGAAGCCATATATATATTTTTTATCCATCAGTGAGAGATGATTTCAGATCAATGAAAATTCAGAATAATAAATACAATGGTAACCAAAATGTTGGTGAAAAACAAGCAATTAATCAATTAAAGAAAGATCCTAATGTAGTAATAAAAACTGCTGTCAAGGGAGGAGCTGTGGTACTGTAAGACAGGCAAGTTTACTTAGAAGAGGCCTTTAAAATTTTGGATGATCAGTCCACCTATAGTAGATTACAAGAAAACCCTACAGGTCTGTATCAAGAAGAACTCTATAATTTGCTTGTTGAAGGCAAAATAAATAATACCATTTGTGAAGATGAGTTTCAATACTTATATGTCAGATTTTCCCGTATTACCTATTTTTTATCATATTCCTAAAGTCCATAAAGACAAAACAAGTCCCCCGGGGAGACCGATCATCTCCGTGGTTAATTCATTGACTGCTAATCTGTCACATTTCATCGATTTAAAATTACAACCGTATGTAAAAAAACAGAAGTCCCATCTAAAAGATTCTACTAGCCTCCTAAGAAGTGTCAGAGATTCTGTTTGGTCTCCCGAAGATAAATGGCTAACTATTGATGTCCAAGCCCTGTATTCGTCTATTCCACATGAAAAGGGTTTAGAAGCAGTTAAAAAAATCCTAATGTCGGATCCAGAGAAATTGGCAGCGGAAATTCCTTTCATCATTAATAGTATGTTGTGTTCATTTTAGAACATAATTTCTTTGAATTTGATGGTATTTTATTCCTCCAGAAGCAGGGAACAGCGATGGGGACTAAGTTTGCCCCATAGTACACGAACATGCTGATGGGGCATTGGGAGGAAACATTTATTTACAATACCAAATTTGAATCCGATAATATAAAGTTCTATAGGCGATATATAGATGACTTAATCTTTATTTGGAAGGGTGATACTTCCAAAATTGAGGAGTTCATTGTGCACATCCATAATAATGATTTCAATCTTAAGTTTACACATAAGTTCGATTGTGCACAACTGCACATATTGAATATTTGGATTTAGTACTGGAGGGTAAACCCAATGAAGTTGATGCAAATAGCTTCATTCCTTCAAAAGGTTGTCATCACCCATTGTGGATAAACAATGTACCTTATGCTCAATTCTTTTGATTAAGGAAGAATTGTAGTACTATTGACGATTCCTGGAAACAGTCACTCTTACTTAGAGACCGGTTCTTTGATAGAGGCTATGATATATCAAAAATTGAGGAAGCTAGATCAAAAGCATCATGAAATGTAGGGAAGAATTGCTTCCTGATAAAGATGAAAGAATGGATTCCCAAATGGAGTCCAAAAAATGGTCTAGTAGGCCCTTTATTACACAATAAAATAGAGAGAGTCATCTTATTGGGAAGATTTTGAATCGCTATTGGGGTATACTCTTAAAAGATCTGGCTCTTGGTCCACACCTTCCAAACAAATCTAACATCATTTTCAGGAGATCTAAGAATTTAAAGAGTTTGCTAGCTCCTAGCAAATTGAAGCGTGTAATTCCAAGAAATACAATAGATTCTAATAGCAAAGGTTTTTTAAGTAAAACACAAGGTTGTTATCCATGTAATCGATGTATATGTTGTAAATTTATGGACAAGACAAGTATTATCTGGAAATTTCATGACAATAAGATGTATCAGCTAAAGGGAATTGTTATATGTAACACAGACTTTACAGTTTACAAAATTACCTGTAACTGTAAATTAAATTCTATAGGTAAAACCAAAAGATGCACAAAAATTCACATTCAAGAGCATTTGCGAAATATTAAGAACCAGCTGAAAACCCATAGCTTGCCCGGTAATTTTGCTGAAGTTCACGTTTCAGATATGAACGGTTTTCCTTTACGATTCTGGAACATGTAAGAAATGACCCAAGAGGGGGAAGTATAGAACTACTTCTTTCCAAAAGAGAGACCTTTTGGATCTATACACTGAACACTTTAGCACCTAAAGGTCTGAACGAAAGTATTGATATGGTATCCTTTCTTTAGGATTTTGTATTAGCATAGTGTTGTAAAGTTTGGGAAACTATTCTTTGTTTACTTATGTTAATATGATGGAAACTGTACAAATTGTAAAACTTGTGACTATATTGACTGAATCCTCCAGCTTGTTTTGAAAATTGGACTTACATATATTCCACTAGTCAGATGGGATTTGGAAATAGGTTTAAATTTGGTCTTTTTTATCACACATATTTTTTTAATTTACCCATTTTCAGTTATTATTTAAGTAGCAATATATGGGTATGTATCCTTCAATTTAATGTGTATTAAATAGAGAGGAGTTTTTGTACGGCGGCTGGAATGCATGGTTGTTAAGTGATGGAACACAAGCTATTAATTGTTGTGTTGCTTCAACATGGGCGTAGTTAATCCAATATGGAGGCTGGAACGCATTGATTGTTAGTAAAGTTCCCTTCCTCTGGAATGCAATGCTCTAGGGCGCTGGAACATGGCACTCCCAGTGCATGCGCAGACATTGCAATATGGCCGCACACTTTCGCCGGGTTCTGGAACACAAACCAGAAAGCGTGGTGTATCAGAGCATGGGCACGCGATCGAGTAAGCCCATGTTTAGGCGATCAAGCAATATTGCAGAGGGGCATACCTTGTAAGCTGACCAAGTGGATTTTATGCGTTTTATAGCAATTCCCAGCTAGTTGGAACGCATAAGTATTCACTGATGACACGCAAAACCAGATATGCTGGGTTCCCTTACCTCACTTGGCTTAACTGCGTGATTTACAATTAAAGCATTTTTGGGGTAATTTTCATCCCTCAAGGTAGAATCCTTGTAGATGTAGTCATCTTATTATTGATTAGTTATTTATAAATACAGGAGTCACTATAATTAGGTGTTTGTTGAAAGGGAGAGAAAAGGGGAAGGGGAAAGGAGAAGGAAAAAAAAGGATAGAGAAAAAAATTTTTTTTTTTAGTTCAATAAAGTTTTAGGACAGGAAGTGATATCACGCTCCCTCAGGTATATAAACACCAGAGATAGTCTCACCATTCACTGCAGCCTTACTCTGGGAACAGGTCAGAGCTCATCACAGGAGTGAATTTAGATCACCTTATTATAAGTAAGTACTATGGATTCTTTTAGTTTTGTCTTTGTTAAATTATTGCACCTATTTGTGTTCTATATAGTTTCTCATTGAATTAATTTAATGATACTAAAAATATATCTTTTTAGTTGTGATTATAATATATTTTCTGGCTTTAACCAATTTGTATGGAGATTACATGAAGGCCATTTTGTTGTAGCACAGGTCCTAATTGATATAAGGATCTCATCCTGTCCAACTTAATATCAGGATTGGTTACATCATTTGTTCTGGTATGTAATAGTATATTGGTATATGTTTTACATTAAACCCTTATATGAAGCTTTAGATGTTGTGTTTTGACATTTTTAATGTATTTACTTCAAGAATTGTTTATGTAGACTATATGATGGTCATCTTTGTTGTAATATAGGTCCCAATTGATATAAGGATATTCTTTTAACCAACTTATAATCAGGATTGGTTACAGCGTTTATTTTTTTATGTACCAGTATGCTAATATTTGTTCAAACTTTTTGTACTAGACCCCTCTTTGAATTTATACACTCTGTTTTTTGGCATGGCTAGGTAGAACTGTCACTGGGTACTGCATGCCAAATTTCAGGGCAAAAACATAAAAAATGAGGATTTGGGAGTAATCTAAAACTCCAACTGTCACTTTTTTCTGACATTCTCAATTAGGACCACTTTTCTGCTGTAGTCTGTGCTTTTTTTCTGGGAAGGCAAAATGCAGGGTAGGGGTGGAATTTAGACTTGGGGTTTGTTTTATTAGGTAGCTATTGTGCCAGGGTACGTGCTTTTGGGGTTCAGGTAAATTAGAAAGTTACAGTTTTTAAACTATTACCTCAAGAATGCGCCATTGTAGAGATAGGACTTTTCAACTTGTTGCGCAGCCGCAGTAGGAGCCTCCAGCAGGTGTAATAACTGTGACTTTACTTGGGTGCACAAAGATGGCCGTCGTTTGCGGGCTTTAGCGGTGGTGGGCTCAGGGGCAAAAAATTGGTGTTAGCTGCAGCGGGAGCTGACGGAAAGGTGCGGGGGGTAGCGGGCGTTAGCTGCGGCCAGAACCCGGGGACAGTAGTGGGCTTTAGTGGCAGCCGTGCGGGTGGCAGTGCGGATGGTGGTGAGGCAGGCGCTAGGACCCGGGGAGGTAGCAGCACACAGAATGCAGGCTCGTATCTGGTAGCTCCATGATACCTGCTTCTGTTTAATTTAAAAAAATGGCTTGGCCCTGCCCCCCAGAAAACAACCAGCAGCGGGCTTTGGAGCCCCAGTACTGGTTGTGCTAAATACAGGGGACAAATGATGTAGAGGTCC